>CP135555.1:6316600-6729300 GCA_032402905.1 Khaya senegalensis | reverse complement strand
AGGCCTCGTCCTTTTCGTTTGCGTCAATCAGCAGCACAGGTGGATATGATCATTTCAATCTTATCCTCCTCCATCTTTTCTCCTACCTCCCTATTGAAATGGACAAATTGATATTTGTATACGAGAATTCAGGGGAATTTTAATTGGATAAATTTTATTATAATAATAAAATAAATAAAAATAAAACATTATTATTATTATTATTATTATTATCGATAATATAATTTTTGGGATCTGACTGAGATGGGCTTTGATGGATCCAACATACAAAACGGACTTTTGTTGTCCGGCCCAATAATTTTGTTCTCCGAACAGAAGAAACACTTCACTGTGAGAAGTGCTTTTTGCTTACTATTTCAAGCCCTCGGTGCCTATCCCCGTCAGATCGCGTTATCAAATTAGTGGGTTTTAGTCTCTTCCTGCTTTCGTTTCTATATAAAACAAACTCACCCGCCAAAACAAACTATGCCAAAAAAAATATATATTTAACAAGAAAATCAAATGCTGAACATGTCTTCCTTCGAATCGTATGGCAGGGTCAATGAAGCCGAGCAGGCGAGGCTCGAAGCTCGCCGGAAAACCAGAAGAAGAATCGTCATTATAAGCTTCTCTTCCATTGTTCTCGTCGCTGTTGTAGTTGTAGCGGTGGTGGAAGTTACTCGTAATGATAATTCTGATGATAGAGGTTCCGAAAATGGCGACGGGAGTACTATTTCTGCATCAGTAAAAGCTGTATGTGATGTAACGTTGTATAAGGATACGTGTTATGATAGTCTGAGAAAAGCGGCCGGTAATTCAAGCGATTTACGACCTGAAGATTTGTTGAAGTTGGCGATCAAAGTTGCGTCGAATGAGCTTTCAGAAGTGTCTAAAATTTTAGATCAGAACGGCACTGCTTTCAGCGGGGTTACTGATAAAATGACTGCTGCAGCTCTGAGAAATTGCGGCGAGCTTTTGGGTTTGGCGTTGGATCATCTGCAAATCACGTTAGAATCCGGTGCTTCAGTGCTTGAAGCTGTTGACGATCTCAAAACATGGCTGAGTTCTGCTGGAACTTATCAACAGACATGCATAGATGGCTTGGAAGGAGCAAATGCTGGAATAAAATCTAATATTTCTCGGCATCTGAAGAATCCTAGTGAAATGACAAGCAATTCTCTTGCCATTTTGACCTGGATATCAAAGGTTGAAGAATATGTTATTCTCAGGAGATTGATGAATTATTCCCCGTCGGCCGACGACAAAGTTCCCGATTGGCTGCGACCGGAAGATCGGAAACTGCTTCACCAATCGGATAGTTACAAGGAGAAGGCCGATGCTGTTGTGGCAAAAGATGGCACCGGGAAATATAAGACAATCTCTGCCGCACTTAAAACTGTTCCGGATAAAAGCCAGAAAAGATTCATCATCTACGTCAAGAAAGGAGATTATGTCGAAAATGTTATAGTTGAGAAACCGAAGTGGAATATCCTGATGATCGGTGATGGAATGAATGCAACCATTGTTTCCGGTAGCCTGAACTTTGTCGACGGGACACCCACATTTTCAACAGCAACATTTGGCAAGTTCTCATAATTCATCAATTAATTGAAGTTTAATATAAATTTGCTATTATTATTCATACTTTACTTTTTATACCATTGTTTAAACTTTATTTCAAAGATATTCTAAACCTTTTAGCTGCAGCTGTATTTGGTCAAGGTTTTATTGCTCGAGATATGGGATTCCGGAACACCGCCGGACCAAGCAAGCAGCAGGCAGTTGCCCTAATGTCAGCCGCCGATTATTCTTCTTTTTACCGATGCAACATTGATGCTTTCCAGGATACTCTCTACGCACATTCAAATCGTCAATTCTATAGCGAATGTAACATCTACGGCACAGTGGATTTCATATTCGGAAACTCAGCCGTCGTCATCCAGAACTGCAACATATCACCCAGGCAGCCGATGAGTGGCCAGAAAAACGCCATCACCGTTCAAGGAAAAACAGACCCAAATCAAAATACAGGCATTTCCATACAGAATTGTACCATTTCGCCTCACGGAAATTTGAAAGGCACCGAGACATATCTCGGACGGCCATGGAAGGATTACTCGACCACTATTTTTATGTATTCTACGATGGGAAGTTTCATTCACCCGAGTGGATGGCTACCTTGGGTTGGAGATTCAGCACCAAGCACCATTTTTTACGCTGAGTTTCAGAACAATGGACCGGGATCGTCGACAAAAAACAGAGTGAAGTGGAAGGGATTAAGAAGCATTAGCATCAAAGAAGCTGGTAAATTTACAGTGAAGGAATTTCTTCAAGGGGAAAAGTGGATTTCGGATGCCAGTGTTAGCTACAATCCCGGACTCTGAATCTGATCGTTATTAACGAGGGTTACCAGAAATTTCTGGTTTTGATTTGCTTTTCCTGTCCGTTTCCGTTTTCATTACGCTGAAAAATTATTTTGTTTATTACAGCTCTAAATTTACGTATACATGCGACACACTGACATTGATTGAAATTGGTACTTTGAAATAGAAGATAAATTGCTGATTTACGAGGTATCTACAAGTACGATTGTGTTGTAGTGGTTATCGTTAGTTTGGTTAAATTAAGTCAAAATTTTCATAAGACATGAAGACCAAACTTAGCTGTAATCTAACAAAACCTTACAAGATTATCTGTCTGTTGGGAATCAAACATTCACCATGCAAGAGTGACAGTATACAGGCTCTTTCTTCCGCCTGGGCACACCATTCAAATGTTCAGTTTTACACAATTCGCATAATTTTAACTTGCCTTGATTTTGTAAGAAAAACATCTCTAATTTTCGATCAATTTTACGATGAAAATGACTAAATTCTCCTTTGCTTTGCTCATACAAAACTAAAACCACATTTGTAAATTGTTGTCTACACCTGAATTAGGATGTTTGATATTAGGAGTGTAACAGCATACTAGTATTGTAGAATGAAGTGGTCTGAAAACCTTGACTCGGATTCTGAAGGTTAGGTCCATTTGCAGATTCATAGCCTAAAATTAAACAGCAACACTTTGACCTGTTGATGGAGATGGACCGAGCGCAACAAAACTGAAGAGTCAAGTAAAGTGAGCCTAACCCAGACAAGAATCAACGCAAAACTGGGTAGGTCACTTATCACAACCTGAGTAAGTAGTTGGGTTGTGCTGGTCTTGTCCGAATAGTTTGGATTCATTCTGTGTCTGACTTGTGTGGTTTTGACTTGATCGGGTTAACACCACTATATTAAATACATAGTGTGTTGAGCTTGTACCGAATTTTGCATTCTAAATAATGATGTGCCATTTATTGACTGAATACTAAATTTTTACAAAAATAATAGTGAGTCCCTCTCATTATATACAAAAAATGAAAAAAATAAACTATTCCCATGATTCAAATACTATTACATTTAATTTTTTATATAAAAAAAATTATAGAAATTGTTATATTTTAGTTAATCATTTATGATTTCTTATTGAATGTGCCTTCCTTCCAAGACAGAAAAACTCTTTTATCTGATTGCAGTTCTACAGATGTACTGCAAATAGTTATTACTTGCCTCTTCTTCTAGTCTAATATTGTCCTTGCTGTTCAATAGAGTAAAATATTATTTATCTTAACTGTAATGCTTGGCGTTGATTGTGAGCCAAGATATACAGTAGGTGGTGAAAGGTAATTAATGACTTCCCACGCTGGAATATGCTTGCGGAGTTAAGGTCTCTAAGGTAAGGGGATTACGATGATTCTTTCTGCTTTTATGCTTACACTCTCACTGCCGTGGGCAGATGCTTTTCTTCGGTGAATGGATGTTGGACAAATGGTACATGTTCTTGTACGTTACTGGTTTTGTTCAGGATTATTCAGGAATCATGCCCTATTCATTCAGCTATTTTTTCTGGCCGGGTTGTGCCGAAAACAACTGTACAATGGAATCACAAACTGTTAAATATAAGCCGAATTTTAATTGGTAAAAATCAGCTGCCAAACAAATATTTCGACTAGAAATCATATTCTGAAAAATACAATCCTACTTGGTGTAGAACTCTGGTTATAGCTAACTACACTTAAAGCAAAAATTTAAAGATTTGTAAACATATCAATGAGTTCCCAATTTGTACAGTCGAGAAGGCTACGAGTATGGACACAATGCTGAGAATATAATCAAGAAGCCAGCAGCAGATAAAAATATGGATTAGTCCCAAAAATTAAAGCACTGAAAGCAAAATCCAAGCATAGTTTTGGTAACTGTTTAAAGAGTTTATTCTCATATAATTCCACAATATTTTTCTATTGCACCATTAAAAAAGGAATATTTGAGCCTTGGAAGGCAAGTTTCATAACATATCAAAGACCAAGAACAATCACAGAAGCAGTTGCCTAAGCTAAGAATCTTAAGTCATTCCTATTCCTTGTCCAAGGAAAAAAGATTTAAAAAAAAATGGCATCCACATTCTTTTGGGATGATCTTCTTTGTCAAGCATTGAACAAATGCTGCTAATTACACACTTTTGAATTTTTTTTTTCTCGTTATCCACCTAGTTCAAATTTGTCAGCAATGGCGTGCACTAGTCAGGAAACCAGGGGAGTCAGTCTGAGGCATCTGGTTATTGAGTCATCCCTTTAGCCAAATACTCTAAGCAAAACTCTTTGTTTTTCTTCATCACCAATGCTTCTTCAACGTTCATGTGACCTTGACTGTTAATTGTGAAACATACCTTGAAATATTTGATACTTATTATGCTTTATACAGTTGCAGAATGGCCTGTATGGACCATATGAATTGGACCAAGGACTAAGCTCCATGGGAAGCAACAGAATTCAAAAATCATGGAGGTAAATTGGTTGATAGACGAAGATTACCACTCTTTCAGCCACAACTCTCGCCTTTTCAGAATCAACAGCTCTGAAACATGACACTTAGTCCTTGGATTCCACCATTCTGAAATTATCATAAATCTCCCCTAAAGGTGATGACTCACATGTTATAACGAAATTATATACTAGTTAGTGGCAAGAGCTCTTCGATTCCAACTTTCATGTTAGAGCTGGATAATTTCTTTCTTGATTCACCCTCCATGACCTCAACATCCACTGAGAAGGTTGCATGCACAGGCCGGTGGTCAGAAAAACGGGACTCCCCACGTATGTAAGAAAGCTGTCGAATTCCATTTCCATGCCAAAGTATTCTGTCACACCTGTAATTCTAAACTGTTAGAAACATACTCCTAACTTGTGCAGTTGAGAAATGTACACACAGTTTAACTCTACATACCAAGCTGGAGTTCTCCTTTTGTTTTTGGTTTTTATAGTGTCTCCAGCATATGTATCTGAATTATAGGTGTATTTGTATGTAGGTGCAAAGTAAATCTTTCCCTCTTGCCATCCCTTGAATACTCGGCCAGCATCCTTCTCAATCTTGAGCTGTCAACCAGAAGCAGACAATACAGCAAAATGCATTAAGCTAAAAAATCAGAATTAGGAATCCCAAAAAATGCTGCTACAAAGAAAAAAAAGTGCAATATTTTCAAGCTGACCAAATAATTTTTTTATCTAATATTTGTAAAACACTTGTAAAGAGAAGTAAAATCTTTTATTCCATGGTATTTGTTATTTTGCTTGGAAAAGGATCCTTTCTGGTATTCTGAGCGACAACATGGTGTAATAATTAACTTTGCTCTTCAAATTGCTACTGGAAACAGAATGAATGATCTCATATCAGAAATAAATTCAAATAGCTGACATATTTATTTCATTCTATCGGTAGAAGAAGAAACCACCTGATCTTTGTCAAACAGTGCATCCCAGTCATTCTCTTCCAGTAGCCTTCGTGTGTGAGAGTAGCTCAATGCAATCCGGTAGTTCAAATCCCCCAACCATATAACCCGACTAGGCCAAGTTTAAGAGAAGAAAAATAAGAGATTCATACAAATTGATATAATTAAAAAACTTTTCAATCAATTTTTAATAAATTCAAAGATGCTCACTCATGTTCTAAAATTTTCTCGGGAATTCTACTGGTAGGCATTCTGCAGATCTTTGGGAATTGTGTATTTTTAAGTATCTCTATGACATCTAAATTTCTCCTAAGCTCATCACCCTCTTTCTCTCCAGATGCTAGGTGACTGCAAACAAAACAAAAGCTTGTCCGATGGAAAGACATGCTAACAGAAATACACCCCTGCAACCACAGAACAAACAGTTAAGTGACTTGGTCAATATGGTAAACAATAAGAAATTTTCTTATTTCTAAAAAGATTTTATGTGTCAACATGCAAACCTTGTTTCCAAGGTAGCCCATGATTCCACGACTAATACAAGAGATCCTCAAGTGACGAACATGCTGCACTAGTTCCTTCCTCATCCAAACTGTGACAAATATTCCCACCATTTGCTTACTTGCAACAAGGCTATATTTCATCTGGCTAGTGCTGAAGGGGGTAGAAATATCCGTCATATCTAAATTGCTGGGCCCATCTTCATCCTCTTCTGATGATAAGTCATCTTCGCTTATGCTATTAGATTGTTGGCATGGAAAACAAAATTCTTTGCCGTATTTCCTTTCAAATTCAGGAGTGCAGTTGCACATCTTCAGCCTCCGTTTACTCTCAGACCTGAAGGTCTTACTGATCTTTTTAAGAGAAGGTTTCTGGAAGAAGAGTGAGCTTCCAAATGATGGAGTAGATTTCAATCCTCTTGAAGCCACGCCATGTGATTTGTTCAGTGACTGGTTAATTAAAGTTAGCCATCTCGCAGCTGGTTCATTATCCTCTATAACTAGCACATTGCCAGCATTTAATGGGACAATTTCCTGAAAACTGATAAATCCAAATAACAATTTAAAATAAAATAAGGAAGAAATCTGCATGCATATTTTGTCAGAATAAACTAATGTACCAGATAAATACGCAAATATCCAACTTCAGTAACTTTTTTTTTTTTTTTTGGTTTATAGCTAATATTGCAGTATAACTTGTTCAGAATAAACAATAATGCCATTTTCAAACAGAGTTTCCCTGCTTAACAGGCGATCAAACTTCTTGTATGACTTTTTTTGTATTATAACTATATTGCAGTATATTTATCATAAATTGAATGTGTTAGGCAGCTCATACAATACATATCCAAGCCATCATTGAGAATAAAAATACAATAGGAGAACTAGGCAATAGAAAGCATTTGAACTGATTCAACTTCAGTAAAAACTTATGTAGAATGTGATTTTTATGGTGATTGAGTTTTCCCAAAGCAAAGAAGAAATCATCAGCATCCAAGGGAGAACTTTAAAGTATAGCATTTTGAAAAGGCAATAAGAGAGTGAGCATACCCTAAAACATATATATCTGATTGATTGTTAACCTGAAGAATATCATCTAAGTTGAGGTTGCTGTGAGGAGTTTTCCCTCCAACATTCCATGTTGCTACAAAAACTCTGTCAGAAAACAAACAAAAAGAAAAGTTCAACGAGAAGTATCAAAATATAAGTTATTGAATGGCACAAACCAAGACGAAATAGAACTGTTCTGTTACCGAAAGGACTGGATATTGTGACCACTTGGCATCAGTACACCCCCAAAGAACAGAGACTCAATCGCCAAATCAGGATCAGGATCACGATGAGCTTCTGCAGGTAGAAACAAGCAGAAAATCAAAACCAGTAAACTAACAAAATACTCTTGAAATTTCCACCAGAGACATTTTGTTTAAAGACTACTCATGCTAGTGAAAACATCTAATACTTCTTAACTCAACCATCCCCACTGTTATTAAGAATTTATAAACGCACAAGAAAGAGAAGGGAAAGACAAATACCATCAATGCTATCGAATCAGAGAGAGAAAGATAAAGACAAATTATACCATTCTTGCTTCTTTCCTTACACTAGATAAAAGTTAAATATATGAATATATTCTCAATCTAAATAACAAATTGCCATTATGCTCTCAACCCACTTTTCCCTTGTCATTATCTTTTGCCTTTTTTATCTCCAACCAAGCTGTTCGACAACTTAATATTGTTGAATTCAATTGTCCAAAAACAGTTAAAAAAACAAAAATTTTCCATTCGGTAAGCAGTGCATTATCTTTCTTTGAAAAAATAAAGAATGGTATCTTCACGACAAAATGAAAAGCAATACATTTCTATATGAATCTCCCGTTACAAAGGAGGGAGAAAGCACATTCCCTTTCTCTTTGTCCATAGCTTATTAGCATAGAAAAAATGTTGATAAACAATCCCATCAAAGCACAGAATATACGCACTCAATAGACATACCACATTCAACTGTACCTTTTCCAACCATTTTCCTGACATTTTTCTCCCTCATTGAGAATATTTTCTGGAACATGGACTGAAATCCCAACAATTTGGTTAGAAAAAACCACAGAAGAACACAGAAAAATCAAAAGCAACAGAAATTAGATGATCGAACCTTTTTCTTTCTGTCTTGATTAATTAAACTTATATCTGAGATCAGAGAAATTTCATCAATGGTGCTGACCATAAATCACAACCTTCAGAAACGAAGGTCACATTCATCAATTAAATCACAAACCCATTAAAGAAAGATTCAAACAATGACAATGAACATAAACATTCATAACAAGATTTACCAAAAACAGAATAAAATAAATCAAATTACCAAAGAAAAGAAAAACAGAGAACCCCACGTTCATGAAGGAGGTAAGAAGATCCCAAACATAAATATAAGTGGCAAGCCATGATAGAATTGCCAGCCCATATGGGTTCTTCTCGAGAAAGTCAACCATACTAATGACAAAAATAATCGAATTATAAAAAGAAAAATTAACGTAAAAAAAAAGAAGAAAAAAAAGAAACCTGAACAATGGATATTCGATGTTCTAGAACTGAGGAAACTGTCTGTGGTCACAACCATTGCTTTTCCAAGAACTGAAATGTTTATGTTATTGAAGTTCCCGAAAGGATTCTTTGTAGTTTTCTTTACCAAGAGGAGACTGAACGAACGAATTAATGAATGAATACAGTATAAGTCGCTGGTACGTGCAAATATCAAATGGTTTTGTTTAGTTATTTATGATTTTCTCGAGAAATAAAAAATGGAAAAGAAAGTGGTCAAAAGTGGGAATCAAATCTAATATGTCTCTTCAGAACTCTTTTCTTCTAAGCTCGTTCTCCTTCTTCTTATTACGGGGAATTGTGTGCTTGGGTTCGTCCGTTTCCTACTGTTGTTTGTACTATTTGTTTTTATCAAACTAGTTCCTATAGTTTGTAAAACTAACAAATTAATCCATAAAATTTATAGCTGATCTTAAATTAGTCCTTCAACAATAAGCAAAGACCCGTATAGATTGATTGATTCTTTCATATCTTTTGTGTAATAAAATAAGGGCATAATACTAAAACTTTACAAAATTTGGTTAACATAGATAGCAGTGGGTAAAGTCAAATTCTAATTAATTTTTTTTTCATAATTCAAATCAAATAAATACCAATCAGTTATCTTAATAGATTTTAATCAATTTCTATAAATGAATTGAATCCGTTCAATTTTATTTTTAATTTTGAACAAAATAAACTTTATTTTTTATTTTTTATTTAATTTTAATAATGAATCATTATTAGAATCAAACAAATTATTTATGAAAAAATAAATTAAAACAACTACAACTCTATCGAATAACGGAACCAAATCAATTGGTTTGATTGTAAGAATGTTTTTTCAACTTCTAAGTTGATGAATTTTTAAGATAAGTGATATATTTTGAACTAATTTGTTATATCCATAAACTATAGGGACTAGTTTGTTATTCAACCCAAAGGGATAAGCTATTGTCCGTTACCAACTTCGAGTAATTTTTTTTTATTGGATAAATAACATGAAGTTTGAATGGAAAGTGAACGAAGGGAAAGGGAGAAAGTGGACCCCCACGTGTGTGTCTGTAAAGTGGTGGCCTGCAAATGCAAAGTGGGAAGTGCCAAGTGCAACCCCAAATCATAGAAAGTAGTACTCCTTGTTTGTTTAATGGAGTTTCCTGTCAAACCAATTTCATTAATCCATTCCAGTCCAAAATCATCAATGTTTAATTTTAGGGTAATATTGTAATTTTCCACTTTAAATGTGTTACATGTTGATAATATGGTTGGTATATTCCATCCAAAGTAACCAAAAACTTGTTGAAGGACTTTTCAGAATTTGCAGTCAAACTGAAGACTGAAGAAGAGCCTTGGACCAGAATCAAAAGCAAAAATCCCTGGTAATCAGCAAGATATCAATAACTCAATCAAACAAGCCATTAGTTCATTCATTCCTTGCAGGCAGAAAGCAGCAAAAGAAGGACCCATTCTCTTCTATTCTTAATACATCAACAACAACCAAAAAAAAAATGTCTGGTGCATGCTTTTCTTGAAAAGTGCAGAATCCCTTAAAAAATGGAAGACTGGCTGCTTTTTCCATTGCCAAAAGTTGCTTTGAAAAAACAAAAACAAACAACATTTGGTGTCGCAGACAGCATGTTTGGAGTTTCTATTTTTTGTGCTTCAAAACTTCTGATTCTTTGCAGCACAACACAACCCCACTTCTCTTTGAGTTTTGTAACAGCTCATGTGTATTCTTCTTTATTATTTATTTATTTGTTCTTTTTAGTTGATTGTCCCATGAAATATATTACTCATTGCAGCCATTGTCATATGTGGGAAACAAATTTTACCTTATTTATTTGGGAGCTTTTAAATTCTGAAGAGCAGATGTTGTAGGGCCTGCTTTTATAAAATGTTCCTATGTTAAGGGTATCATTGAGCATTTCTAGTTGTCTTCTTAATACTCCTTCTAACTCTAAATAGAGAGTCAAAAAGAAGTTTGCGTGTATTTTATACTAAACAGAGAGTCCAAAAGAAGTTTGTGTATATTTTCTATGTTAAGATGATACTTTACATATAATTTTTTTGACACGACTTTTACGTTGTGTACAAAGTACATATCATACAAGTCCTAGTAGAATGCTTCAAGCAACAGTTTATTTACATCTGCAACCAAAATTCACAATGAAAGATGTCTACATCAAAGTTTTACCTTCAACAGAGTCTTTCGATGTCAATACAACTTTACTAGCCGTGGATCAAAATCGTACACCAATTTCATGTTCATATTTGTTTTGATAACACTAACATGAGGGACTACAGAAATCTAAACACAAGGGGAAAAATTATGCATCTAACAAGCAAAAGTTTGAAGTAGAATCTAACCAGAGGAAAAAAGAAATACAGGGATGTCAATTTCAGGAAGATTGTAAACACATGGGGAGAGAACCTGATCATCAAGACTGCATAGGTAGCATGGAGACAGAATCAGGTTCATGACCCTGTACCCTCAGGCGATAAATGCAAGTATGGGAAGAACTTCCATGGTTGGATGTGAAGTCCAGCCTAACAGTGTCAACAATGCCAGTGCCAGGCAAGTCCAATACATTGAAGGTCTGTGCATTGCTTTTCTCAAGGTCGTATGTAAACTCTGCCAACAGAAACATCTTTTCAGCACCAACTGATATATCATTATCATGCCCCTGCAGCCATCCAGAGATACGACAATCCTTGGGGGCACTGGATCTGTCATAGGCAACACTCTGTTCACATTACAATGACAAAAGATTTAGTAAACTAAAATTAGCACTGTAACTTGCTTGCAACAGTGAAAAATTATAGATGGATAGTCAACATCAATGCAACTAATAATAATTCCATTCCAGCAGCCAGAAAAGCAAAGGCAAGCAACCACTTCACTTCGTCGTTAAACAAAGGCCAAAATACTTTTAATTCATAAATTTATGATAAGTGACTAAAATGAAGGAGAAAACGGTAGACATAAGGCACAATTAGAGGAAAGACTAAACAAAAATAAGTCTTCCCACCAACCCATGTTTGGTAAAATGTATTTTACAAATAAGGTAAGCCGCAAGTAGCAGCAATTGCATGGCAAAATAGAGTAAGAAAAAGAAGAACAAGAAACTACAGAAGACTGTAGCACGAGGGTGCTAGCTCTCAAATCTCCACCACCTTATTCCTTCTTCATGAAAAGGTCAAAAAGCATCTAACACTACCTAAGCTATATCACTTCCCAAATATTAAATGGGAGTAATCAAGACACAATTATCAAACTTAGTTCTTTCTTTCACAATTCACTAAATCAAATTACGTAATAGAACTGATATCTACTAACTTGATAAGTGGTAACCATCCTCCCTATTTTATGAAAACTCAAACATGATAAAGCAAAATAAAATTACCTTCATAATGTAAGTAAAACACATGACAATATAAGTTCCTCATTCTTTGCACAAATGATTGATGCTACAAGACACTAGCAATCCAAGAAAGAAGTTTTATCCCCATTTTCCCATCCTACAAACACACTTTAAAGGAACAGCATTGGGAAAATGAAATTATAAATTTCTTCATATTTTGCATTTTCTGATGACATTATCTCAAGATTCTAATTTATTGCGTAGTGTCACATACACTACAAAACAAAAAAAAAAGAAGAAAGAAATAAAGTTATAAACAAAAAGATTAAAGACAAATGATATGAACAGTTGATGCATCACAAACCCACAAATATTTCATCATCTTGCATCCATTGGTTTATAAGAATAAAGCAAAATTTATTTTCCCAATGGAGGACAAAAGAACTAAACCACATTCATCTTGACCCGCAATTGCTATCTTCCACCAAGGATAAAAATCCAGTTAACAGCCCCAAACAAGATAACCATATTATTTCATTGATGCTGCATCTGAAATTTAGAGTTAGCAAAAAGTAGTTATATGAAATAACCGCAGATATGCCTAACAACCTCTGCATCTTAGAGACAAGCTCGTTGAAAGAGATGATACCTTATAAGATTTGCAGAGAACAAATTTCTGCCTCACAACACATAGAAAAGCAGACAGAGCCACAGTTTCAAAACATGGTACCGGCATTGAAGACGGATCATTTGATATATATAACAAAGTGGTATAGTACCAGTTTGCTACTTGTATCACAAGCAAGCTAACAAAAAAATCCTTCCCCTTTCTTGAACTTTCCATTTTGTTCATCTATCATTATGTCTGGCCGCCATATTGAAGATAAAAAAAAAAAAAACAAACTTCCTAGTTTTTACAAATACAGGAACTACAACTCATCAGAACTAGTGTAAGTTTTCAAACCGTCTTGTTTTCAGCATCTTTGAAGAACATGAGATATTTGGCAACTTCATAGGTATAATAAACAGTTTTAGGTATGTTTGGCCTAACAATCAACATTGCTTAAAAAATTGCTTTGCAATTTGCAATAGACACACTCTGATCTTAAAATGGAGAATGATTTTCATTTTAGAAAAGAGTTATTTTTTTCCTAAAACCTTAGAGAGCATAGTTATTGACTTTCATTAAAATTGGAGCTTCAACTGTCTTCCTTCAAGCTTACAAAACCTTGGAGAGCACAGCTAAAGCTCCATCCAAAGACTAAACTAGTGACAACCTCCTCCTCAGCAATAAGAATGCTTTCTACACCTCACTCAAATCACTTAGAGAGTCTTGAACTCAAAAGATGTTATTTTTTAAGGACCAACTGAAGTAATCCACAAAGTGACATGTCTAATCCAAAAAGAGAAACATGATTACATTAGTCTAACAAACTAGATCCCTCACCCCACAAACATTGATCTCTTGTTTTCCTTTAAAAACCCTATAAATAGTTTCAATTGCTAAAAGTACTGTAACTTGAGGGTAAACCTTAAAGCCCCTGGGCCCAACTTAATATAGTGAAAACAGATTCAATGTAATTGAGAACAAACTTGATTCTAAAATCTATAGCCAACAAATCTCATAGAGGTACTACTAAGATCATTTGCACCTAGTCAAGATTTTAAGTTAGGCAATATCGTAAAACTTCAAATTCAGTATCTAATATAATTACATTACTGAGCTAAATCATCCAACAAACCCATTTGATATAAACAAAGCAGAAAACAGTATAGAATGATAGAAAACATGAAATCAAACAAGTAGACAATAAGTTCAATAACTTTGAAATGCAAATAAATCAATGGATTGTGAGACTTCACCTTTGCAACATGTTCCAAAGTGATAGCCTTGGGTATGATAGCTGTCCTCAGCCTAATCTGAACAAACCCACTACTGCCTTTCAAAGGAAAACACTGGCCTGGCTCCCCAAAACTCGGTTTCAGCATCTTATCAGCATCACTTTGTACCCCATTTTGGCTACTAAGCAATAACCAATTACTTGCCTTCCCAACCAAATAAGGCTCTGAATGCTTCACAACCATAGCCCCAGCAGTTGCCAATGCATAGTCAACTCTCCCAAGCCCATCCGCAGCATGCTTCTCAATCTCCTTCTCAACAATCTCCCTTGCATAAATCCTTGTATCATCCAAACTCACATCATGTTCACTCAATTCTCCACTCTTCCCTTTCTTCAACTCTTCAAAAAGTTTATCAAATTCCACTTTTGACAACCAATCCACGGCCTTCAATTCATTCAACATCTTCTCCAGTCCTTCACTCTTCTCCTCCAATTTCTTCAACTCGCGCTCTAAAATTAAACGTTTATCCTCAATATCTTTATTCATTTCTCGTCTCAACCCTCCAAGTTCACTCTCAACTTTCCGATCAACCACCTCAACTTGAAGCTGCATCGTTTTCGTCGTAGTCTTCAAAAAATCCTCAACTTCCGAAATTCGCCTCTCAAATTCAGAAAATCCCAATTGCGCCCCAACTGAATTCCCAGATTTTAAATACACTCTCCTAATCATCTGACCTAGCCCTAACACGGCCACAATTAACAACAAATTCTTAGTAAAAATACTCACCACAGTCAGCCACCGTGGCTTCTCGGGCTTGGGCACGGCTTTCCTACTCCGCCGAGGCAATACCGTAGAATTAGCCAAGGAACTCTTCTTCACTTGCACCAATTCTTTATCAACAACCGCTTCGCCGCGAATCGAGTGGTGACTCAGATCTTTGCAGTGAGCAGCATTGACTTTATCGTCGCCGCCGTTGATTTGGGGTTCAGCGGAGACAAGCTCTATGTTGTTGGTAATCTTCTTTTCGTTGACCATCACCGGCCTCCGACGAGCGGCTGTGTTGGCGGTGATCGACACCGCTGGAGCGGACATTTTTGTAGGAACCGTGAAAACCCTGATTTTGCAGTTGAAAATGAGATTCGGAGGGAATGTTATATTTTTTTGACTAAAAGAGACAGAAAGATTGAAGAAGATCTAATGACAAGAATGAACAGACACGATGTGTTGAGAGCGCTTCTGTCATTTGAATCTCTTGGGTTTGTCTTGCGCGCGCATGGTGACACTGCCAGTGTACTCTTGGGCTTTCGATTTCGGCCCAAGACATCTTCTCATTGGGCCAGGGCCCATTTTGAAAGATCTCTCACCGGTCGAAGCCGACACCGGCATGCCTGATGTGACAAATTGATAAGAACTATATAAACACCATAATTGTGGGGTCAAGTATTTTGAGTACGGTGATTAGTTGGATAAGATAAGACACGTCAGCCTAAAAAGATATTTTATTTTNATATTTTTTTATTTTTATAAAATTTGTATTATTTAAGATTAATATATTTTTAATTAATTTATATTAAAATAATAATATTAAATTTATTTTTAATCATATTATTAAAATAATAATTTATATTAAAATTTTAAAAATTTACCGTACAATTATTTTAATATAAAAGTGATATAAATAATAAAAATTAAAACATTTCATTATTATTATTAATTGATATCATTTTAATATTTATATAATAAAATTAATTTATTATATAAGATAACAAATAATTATAAATTAATTTATTAAAAAATTAACACAATTATATATAATAAAATATAATTTAATTTATTTTAAAAAATACACACAACAAAACTTAAAAAATTAAATAAAAATAAATAAATTAAATTTTATTTATAATAAATAAATAAATTATAAGTATATTTATTTTTAATTAATTTATTTATAATTTAAACAAAATCAAATATATTTTTTAATAAAATTTATCACAAATATCAAAGTTTCATCCCTATAAAATGAGCCAACATACACTAGATCAAACTTCCATTTTTTTATTTTAATAAAAATGAGTCAATTAAAAACTTTATTTTATATATAAAAAATTTGGGCACACGGTTTTTGGGACTTGCTCTGTCTCTTTTCGCCCTTCTATGTTCAGTTCTCTTTCTGCAAATGCCCAAAAAAGGAAAAAAAAAATAAATAAAAATAAAAATAAAAACATCAAACACAAGTTGGTGACAATTTCACATTAATACGTTCTTTCAATCCCAAAAATTGAAAAAGAAAATTTCTAAAATCTTCTCAGTTTCACACCTGATTCTCAGCTCACAAAGTATGCACTTTTGTTTTGTTTTGTTATTTTGTTATTATTGTCAAACTCTTATGTTTCCTTCCATTTTCATTAGCTCAGTCTCTGTTACATTCTGATGTTTTCACTCATCAGTTACATTTGGGAATTTTTTTTATTTTTTTATTCTGATCTGTTCTGGGTTGTGATTTTCTTTTTCAATGGGATTATGGTGGTAATGTTCTTCTGCTTACATTTTAAGCATTGATTTAGTTTCATGCAATTTTTTTTTTGGATTCCTTGATCTTGGATTACGGTAATGTTTATTGTTTGTGTGATCTTTTGCATTTGGGTTTTGACTTTCGAGACATATGATGAATGGAGGCTGTACTTTCACTGTGTGCTTTTGCATTTACAAGGGATTACAACTTTCTAGCTCTTATGACATTTTGTTTTCATTATTTTCATCCCTGTTTATTTCCTTCGCACCATCTGTGCAGCAAGAGTTGCATTCTTTCTGGGTTTTACTTTAGATTTAATGGATTTCTTGGTCTGATTTTTTTGTTGGGTTCATCAGGTTAAAGTGTGTCTTTTCATTCCTAGATTTTTTTTTAAAAAATTTGTTGTCTGAAGAAATTTACATTGAAATAATTTTAAGCTTTATACTTTTTGATGGGTTTTCTTTTTATTTATTTTTTTAATGTTATTGAAATAATTTTACGCACTATACTTTTTGATGGGTTTTCTTTTTTTTTTTTTTTTTTCTCATGCTTCTGAGTGAAATTTTCTTGTCTTCTGATTGCAGTTCTGATTTTAGGGTTTCAAGCAATTTATGTTCCTCCTCTCTCATACTGCCAATATAAAGTTCTGTTATTGAATAGGCATAGTTTCTAAGAGGATCTGAAAGGATTAAGGCCTGATTTTGAACTGGTTATTTCAGGTGCTGATTTTACAGATTTGGTTTATTTATTTTGTTGGCAACTTTTGGGCCATATAAATCTTAATTTAAGGGTTGGAGATTGAGCTTTTATGATGAGCGTCGTAGGTGAAGGCTGTTGAAGGGGATGCAGACGATGGGGTCTCAAGGTGATGGTAGTAGTAATGGTAAACAGTCTCAATTTCAACCGTTGGTACGACAAAATTCAATGTATAGTCTCACGCTTGATGAGGTCCAAAATCAGTTTGGTGACTTGGGGAAACCACTTAGCAGCATGAATCTTGATGAGCTTCTCAAGACTGTTTGGACGGCTGAGGCTAACCAGTCTATAGGTATGGAAATAGAGGGCACAACAACATTGGCCAATCAAACTGCCCTGCAACATCAGGCCAGTCTATCATTAACAAGTACTCTAAGTAAGAAGACAGTTGATGAGGTTTGGAGAGATATTCAGCAAAGCAAAAATAATGGGGAAAAAAAGTCCCAGGATCGGCAGCCTACTCTTGGAGAGATGACCTTGGAGGATTTCTTAGTGAAAGCGGGAGTTGTAGCTGAGGCATCTTTGTATAAAAAAAGGGATAGTCCTGTTGTTGGTGTTGATCAAAATTTAGCACCACAGTTTCCTCAACATGGTCAATGGATGCAGTACCCACATCCGCAATATCAGCATTCACAACAAAGTATGATGGGAGCTTATATGTCAGCTCAGCCTATGCCGCAGCCAATGCACATGGGAACTGTTGCAGTGATGGATGTCTCATACCCAGAGAATCAGGTGGCCTTAACTTCACCTTCGATGGGAACATTGTCAGATACACAGATGCTTGGAAGGAAAAGAGGCACCCCTGAAGAGATGATTGAGAAGACTGTCGAGAGGAGGCAGAAGAGGATGATAAAGAACAGGGAATCTGCTGCCCGTTCACGGGCAAGGAAGCAGGTCGACTTTGAGTCTTTGTCATTCTCAAAATCCGCAATGATTTTCTTTTTTCAATCTCCTCTGATCTCTTTGGACAGGCTTACACAAATGAACTGGAGAACAAAGTTTCACGTCTGGAAGAGGAAAATGAAAGACTGAGGAAACGAAAGGTTGGCTTTGTCTTTTACAAAATACTTCTTAATTATTTTCCTTTGTGTTGGGTTTTGAGAAAAATACCTTTAATCTTGAAAATGGTTCAGTAACATGCTTCCTCCTCTCCCCTTAACGTCATCCAAGTAAGATGGAAGAAATTTCTTACTTTCAGTTCATAAACACTAAATTATACTGAACGTATGACAATGGTGCATGATTGCTACTGCTCAAATAGTATAGAGACAATTGTGATCATCATCTGTGCAAGGGATGATCTGTTGAAGAAAGTTTATTGATCTGTTTAATTTGTATGATTGTATTGATTCTCAAACCTATGTTTAATTGGAGGGAAACTAGGAAATGAAATGAAGCTGAAGAAAATTCTCTGCAGAAAACTTTAAGGAATGCTCTCCCTATTGAGGGGTTGAGGGGAGGATGTAAATTGGAAAATGCTTCCCGTGCTTTTTTCTCCTTTTTAACAGCTTCCATTGCCAGTTATTTTATCATACTTGCAAGTGATGGAGGAATTTTTGTCAAAGAAATGTATTATATTCATTTTCTTAGATGCCATATTGTTGTACTCCTTATTTTTATATAAAATTATTTGTGTTGATGCATCTCTGCTACCAAGAATGACATTGACTATTTAGTATATTTTCCTTATTTTCAGTATGAAATTTCTAGAATTACTATTGTACTAGTTAAATATCTTAAGATTGTCAAATTTTTTGTTACTATTATGGCTTCCTTGTGTATATGAAGAAAGTGGATGATGATTTTATATACGGAATGGTACTTTAAATCTTTCATTTGTTTAGATTTAAATATGCACTATTATAGTTAGTAGTGAACAATATCAAAGTTAATAAATTTTGACATGAAACATTCTGTATAGACTTTACGTGCATGAATTTCCTCACATTACGAATTTTAAATTTCTTTCATATGGTCATGATTGAATGCCTATTTCATCTTGTAAACATGATTTAGGCCAACCTTCAAATCCTGACTTTAGTTGCAGGCTTACCTTTTCAATTCTATTCAAGAAATCTCACGAGCAAAACTTCCTACTCAAAATGTTATTACTTCACTTAGAAGTAGTTAGATGCTTTAACTGTTTTGGTGGTTGTTAAATTAATCTTCATTTGATGTTTTAGCATTATATCTAGAAGGGTTAATAAATCAGTTTTTTTGGAGATGTGACTTGATTTTTTAATCTAAAGGTTTAACTGAGCAGACCTTTGCAATAAATGTTGCAGGACCAAGTGTGTTCATGTTCTTCCAATAGTGTCTAGATCAGATTATTGTTTCTGCTTTTATAACAGAAATTGTTGTTTTTGTCAAATCTCTATATTTTTGTCCCAAACCTGCTCTCATTTTGTACTTTGGCCCTTTTATCAAAGCGGGTAATTTCTTAATAAATGGGAATTTGGTGTGGCATAAACAATAAGTTGTGAGAAAGATTGAATAAAGTGTGTCAACCTGTATGAAACTGAGGTTTAGGCTCCAATGGAGTGAAAAATAGACTGAATAGCAATTGAAATGGGTTGCATGGGCAACAGGCTCATACATTCTTGGCCCTTGTCCTCTCATTTAATCGTTTACGTGTGCAAATAATTTGAATTGTTTATCCTTCTGTTTAAAATTTTCTTTTCCTAATTTTTGTCTCATAGGCATGCTCTGTTAATACTACAGACCACACAAATTTTTGTTACAGCCAACATGATGAAAAGTTAGCCATGTTTTACTTGAAACCTACTTTCTTCCAATGTCTATGGCCAACACACCTGGACTTTGGGTGAGGGCTTCTGTCACTCCTACATCAGTACTTCTGTAATATTTCATTCTACCATGAAACCCAACCCATTGGACCAGTCTCTGTCAGCTAATATACATTTATACTCCATCCAATTGATGCATTCTCATCATCAATTTGTACATCATATTTTGTAATCCTATACTGGAAAGTAGGGTTTACAGACACATAATGATTTGTGAAAGGCAATTTCCTCAACAAAGTCAACTTTGTTAGTTTAGTCTTCAGAAATGCTTTGCATCTGTGACTCATGGTAGTGTCACTTTTTAGTTATCAATCTGAACTGCTTGTCTGGCTTACATGATATATGATAATTTCATGGCTTTTCCTTGTACATTGATATTAACTTGCTGTTTTTTATTAACCTGGTCCAATGTTTGCATTTGAATTGCTGTTTCTCATGCTAATGCCAACTGGTACATTGACAGCTTTATGAAACCTTGAGTTCCTGCAGGCTTGAGAAATTATTATGTCTTTTTTTTATTCCCTCCAGTGTTCCATCCTTCTCCTTTTGGTGTTTGTAGCAGAGAATGCATTCTCTTCTAATTCCTCCTGTCTCGTCTAACAATTGTTTTTTGTTCGTGTAAATTATGTTATTACATTACCATGATTTAAATTGATATCTGAGTAGAAAATGAATGTTTTTGATGCCCATCTAAATATTTCAAATCCATTCCTTTTTCAATCGGTATTTTATCACTGTATATATTTTCATTATCGATTCGTTTCATTGACTTGTAGGAGCTGGAGAAGATGTTGCCATGTGCCCCAACACCTCAGCCAAAGTATCAGCTTCGCAGAACAACATCAGCCCCATTCTAACTTGGTTTCTCTGCGTTAAAGCTTTGTAGATATGACGCTTGGGTTTGTGTCATTTAGTTTTACTTCGAGGGTGAAAGTTAGGCAAGTTCCTATGAATGGATCTTTTACTAGCAGCTGTCTGTCGTTTATGCCTGCGCCCCTGCCGGCCTGCCGATGGTTTCGGTTCTCCCTATCATGAAGTTTTTCTTGTGATCTCAGTTGCATTAGAATTTTCATGGTAACTTTGTACTTATCATCGCCATTGTCTCTTAAGATTTGTGGAGAAACAGTGTAGTTGAGTTCTTACAAATGTTTAGTATAGTCATTTCTTTTTTCTGCCTTTGTCCAATCTTTTTCATTTGGTCAATGATGATGTTGTCTTACAAATGTATGCATAGTTTCAAAGTATTTATACAAGTTTTGGGTTGGGTCTTCTCCTCTGTATATTTTGAAACATGGGGAATTATCAAACATATCCCTGTGGTTTGCTAAAGTAACAAATGGATCAAAATTATTTGCTTATTGTCTCAAATTCGTCCCCATTATCCAAGTTTATTAGCAATAAATATACACTTTAAGGGCAATGTTATCATTTTACTATATTGTTTAGTAAACTTTCAAAACATAATTAGATGGTTCCAAAGACTATTTTGTTAATGGTAGGAATAAATTTGTAAGTTTTGTACACTAAAAGATCGAATTCGATTATTCTCCTTTAGAGAAAGTAGCTGCAGAACAAATGCTGGCAACCCATAGAAATCAGAAAGAAAGGATTGGACATTATTGGGTGGTCCTGTGAACGTTTCTTTCCGGGAAAGAAATGTTCACAGGGCCACGAAAGAAAATTTTTATATTCTTTTGTTCTGGCAAAATTTGGCCTTTGTTTTGTACAAAGTAGAAAGCCCTTGGACTACGTTATCCCATCTCTCGGATATGATTAAACACCTATCAAGTAGGCCTTGAATTGACAATAGAAATGTTGTCAGTTGAAACATTCAACTAAAATCTGCATAAACTTGAATTGATTTTAGATGAAACATTCAATCAATCAACAGAAATGTTGATAAACCACCTGTGCAACAGGAGCTGAAGTCTATTCTGTTTTAAATCCAGCAATTTAACACTTCACTGTCCAAGTATAAACAATGGCATTTCCCAATATTCATGTACTTGACAATATAAACCAAAAAGGAGGAAACGGTCGAAGGTATTTGATAAAGTTCATGGAAACTGTATGTCAGTTGAAAATCTACTCTGAAGGCTGTTAACTTTACTTGGTAGTAAGCCACACTCCTAGCAGAAGAACATGGAATTGCACACACCATCATGTAGCTTTGGCAGTTCAGGCACTGGGATACTACCAGTAGCTGTCACGCCGTCATGACTGGACGATGCATCTGACATCTCATCAAACTTGATGAATTGCGACATCTGAGCGGCTGCCAGGTGGGCGTAGCATATTGGAGCAACTACAATGACACAAAAACAGAACAAAACAATTTAGAGCTTCGGGAAAAACAAGTGAAATAATTTTAGTTTAGACTTCAGAGAGTAAACATATTACCTACAGAGATGGCAGTGGTGCTTCTCTGATACCTGCATGATGTTAAACCAACGGTTATTACTGTTCTGATTGGATTGATGCTTTAATATAAAACCCCAATCTCTAATATGCAGATTTAATAATAATACGGTGGACTTACACATATGATAAGGAATGAACAAGTTCCTGCAAGTCATCTGCTGAAAAACCAAGCTCGTCATATAGAACATGATAATGTGTAGGCCGGGATGTGCCCTATACAAACAGTAGAAAGTTATTAGTTAAAGCCAGTAGTAAATAGGATGAATCCTCCAAATATAGTACTTGGTTAGCCAGATTTTATACTACAGTTTATCAATTATAGCGAAGGTTGAGTGCAAACAATGCTTACAATCATCCCAGCATGAGCACACAAGTAGAAGTCATTGTTCCTTGGATGACAAACTCCTTTGTCGACAACAGTACCTGGTGATGACAGGGAAAGGTTTTATGTTCAGTAAACTATTGAATGGCTCTTCGGGAAGCTATTTATTTAGTTGTTTTTTCTTCTCTAGAGTTGTGCAAACTGATTTACCAGGTGGAACATTATCAGCACTTCCTCCAGATTGGAAGAACTTTGTGTGATGATTCTTTTGCGCAATAATCACCATGAACTTAGGAGACCATTTCTCATCAAGCAATTTGCAGGCCTGAAGTAAATCATGATCAGATCAAGAATAGCATGTATAATCTTAAAAAATTAAAAATTAAAGCAAGCAGGTTTTGTGATTGCCTCAATGATTTGGTCCAGTTCTGTGTTCAAGACCTGGTTAAACTGCGACTCGCTTACTCCATCCCTGGAATAAATAGATATCAACCAATAAGCACAAAATAACATGAACATGCTCAACATTTGAATTATTTTTATAAAACGACCTGTGTGACATTCAATGAATTTTTTTTAATTTCATGTTAATTGCCAAATGTATGCTGTAGATAACGAATAAAATAGAAATCTGAAATCACTCGAGATGTTGAAACTTCAATTTGTAATAATTACTTCTTCAGTCAGAGGAAACCGTAACTATGAGACTAGGCATTAGAAAGCTACCTGAAAATAATGATATTTTCAGGCTTCCTTTGCCCTGAAGTTGAATAAAACTCAACTAGTAACTCCCTGAAATCGAAGAACACGAAAAATTGATCCAGATCAAGTTGCTGAACAGGATGTAATGTCATAAAAAGTGTTTGAGCATTGAACAGGTGACATTTGTTTCTTCACCTCATGATGCCATAGTCCTCAGTTCCGGATCCAGGCTTGAAAAGATTAGCAATCATTTCAACTTTTGGTGATTGAGTGCGAACTGCAGCTCTATAACGAGAAATTGATGGCCAATGTCTGGAACTAACCGCCTTAAAGTTGCAAATACATCAAAGAAAGAAAATGCTTCAGATGATGAAAAAGTAGTACAACATTGAGGCTTTTCAATTAACAAATTTTTTAGTAGTATTTTGGTAATTACGTGTAGATAACTAAAAATTGTTGAGGGAAAATAGGTAATACCGCAGCAGTAGATGGCACGTCTGATCGACCAGGAGAGCCATGTGAGACATCCATGCCCATAATCATGGTTACAGGCTTAGATACAAAGGGTATTGAACGAGAATGTTCAAGAGTCAATAACGAATTCATTCCTCCAAGCTGTAGAAATTTAAAAAAGAAAAAACAAGAAACCAACAACACTTGGTTCAAGACCTGAAAAGCTAAAAATATAATAAAAAGAATGTTGAGAAACTATCATTACAAGAATTCACCTTGGCATTTATCTTCAAGAGAACATTTGTAATGTATTGGTCATTCACTTTAGTGGGCGCAATACATTGTGTGACAATACCAACTTCAGCAAGATTTTTCCTTTTCCATGGACCTTAAATTTGAACTAGTAAAGTTGTTACAATTAAAATTTCTTGGCCATGGGAATAAAAGAGGAAAAAAGAAATGAAATAAGAAGAAGTGAGCCAACCGTATAAGTCAGAGTTCTTCCTCTCTGGAAGAATACACAACAGAAACTGTGGTGGCCCAGGTAGTCTTTTCTTGACCATTTCAAACATTTTCTCAACTCTAGTTGGAGCTGCCTCACGTCTAAATTGAGGACTCTCATCGAAAACATCATATGGATTACTTATTGACTACAAAAATTGAAAACAAGCATTTAGTCTACAATATAAGAGAGATGACATGGGAATGAGTTTAAAAATTGTTGAAACAGATTTCGTTGTATAGTTCATGAAAACACTCACAATTCCTTTCAGTTCTCCACATCTGATTAAATTATTACACAGAGCACGCATATCACAACGAGCAGAGAAGTTTACAATAGCCCAACGTTCAATCTTCACTGGATCCGCTAATTTCTATAGAAATATATAGCTTTAGTTTCAGCAACCTTGCACCACTATTTAAAAGAGTAAGCAGAATGGAGAATAATTGTACCTTGTTGTTGAAATTCCACCTTCCATTTCGAGGATAGAAATCTTCTCCATTTCCCACTTTCAACTACGGAAGGAAAACAACAGAAACAAATTAGAAACAACCTACAGATTATAAGTAGTTCAAACATTGATCATGATGAAATATGTAAAATACAAGAAAAAAAAATGATTTGGTACTTAACTCTAGGGACTGGTAAAACACGACCTTCAACAGTTATAAATTGATTACCAATTGAAACGCCGAAAGAACGAAGCAATGGGTCAGCAGCATAATTGTTATTCCTCACTGCCTGTCTTAGAAAAACATGTTAAACTCAGACACCAGGGGAAGGACAAGAATTATGTTTATATATGGGAATGAAACCTACATCTGTCAAAACCCTCATTCGTTCCTGGGGTTTTTGCCTTGATTTTTCCACAAGTGAAGCTCTTTGCTGAGTGGACAAGGCCTTCGTATAACGTTGTAATGAAACCAATGTGCAAAGCTACACAGGCAGGAGGAGAATTACACAAATATAATATAGTTCACTTCATGACAAAAGAGGCCTTAAAGCTCTAAACATATCACCTCCAAAGGAATGTATGACGGACGCTTTGGTTTCCCAACATTGATGCAAGGTAAATCAGCTGAATACCGCAACTGTATATGGCGATGATGAACAAAGTAATCATGGACTGTTATTTCAATAGACTGAGCTTCGTTATCCCCATCCTGTCCACTCTTATGTTTCAACAAAAACCTGAGAGAAGTTAAAAAGTTATATACAGTTAGCAGTAACTGTGTCAGTTCTTGGAAATTCAACAAAACCTTGTAGAGGAAAACACAAAAACAGAAAAAGAACTAACGTCTGCTCTTTGCAAGGTAAGTCACTTAATCCAGTAATTTTGTACTCAGTGTTAGAGTGATTAGTCCTTATCCTTAGATTTTTCAGCATCCTCTTAGCCTGAGATCAAATTCAAGCACAGGTAAAAATCCAGAAAATATTGCTCCGAATATCTATCAAGATTGATAGGAAACCATGCATACCTTGGTCCAATCAATATGAAAAGGATCTCTAACATTTTGATTCATGATGAGGAAATCCACCACTGGCCCTGGTTGCACTATCATAGTAGTGGATACGTCTGCCGAGAAACAAAAAAAAGTTATCAACGCCAATAAAGTTGTTTTGTAAAAAATGTCAGAAATTTGCTGTCAAGCGACTAACCCATGTTCAAAGATAGACCCTGTTGAGTGGCACGGAAACTTGAATGGAAACCTCGACATCCCAAGACACCACCTCCTAACCCTGTGAAATTTCTGTGATCATTGTGGAAAAAAGACTGCCGGACAAGGAGACAACCCCTGAATACGAAAATGAAGGAATTAAGTTAGCAATGAATAGAGCAACACGTGAAGTCTACACAAAGCACAGAAAAAAATTAACTTACTGAGTTGCTGCATTCTGCCGCAGTATGATGTCAAGAACTCTCATAGCTTCTTGAGAATGCTCTGATTCCTGACCTCGTAATGCATTTGCAATTGCTTGCACAGGGATTTTAGCAGCATAATTAATTTCAACCTTTATTACTTTTGAGCGGGTTGAACGCCTAACCCTCTTTGGATTACTCTCACTGGGACAGCCATCACGTCCAGGACTGTCGTTCCTTCCAACCCTATCGATATATATATTGGAGTCGATAACTTACACGAACATGACAAACAAAAGAAAAATCCAAAGCATATCACTGTACGAATTTACCTATTCGAGGTGAGATCATCTAATACAACTGTAAACTCAAGCTTCTTACTACGAAATGAACCAAGTGTAAACAAGCTCTTCTCTCCATCATAAGCAAAGTGTTTTCCTTCAAGGTCAGAACGATAGGTCTCCTGAACTTTATCAATGACTTTTCTTCCAACATCTTTCCCATCAACAGGCCGACCATCTTCATAAAATAGAGCAACCTGTACCAATAGTTAGTAAACAAAAACAAACCTCTATAGTGGCCACTCAGAGCAAGATATAAATTCACATAAAGAGACAGAGAGAAAGAGAGGTACACTATAATGGCAATAGTAACCATCTGTTCTTGACATGCTAACTTTGAAATGATTGGTTTGCAGATGAATCGTCTGCCCTTTAGTTCCAAAACCCCGCCTTGCCATTGGAAGGCGTTTTGGATCCATCACCTTCTTTAACGATTCACGAGGATGGCCAAACTGAAGAGGCACAACATTTGGAGGGATAGTGGATGGAGGAAGTGGCAACAATTCTGATTGTTTAGCTTCATCAGATTTTTGAGATTCCATTATCAAACAACCTGTTTAGCCAGATAGTGCAACAAAAAATTGTTATTTAACTACATATACATATGATAGTTTGAAGAAGTTAAAAAGATACAATATTTTATGCTGTTTAACTACATTTACAATCCGTGAACTGATAATGAATAGAATCAACTATCCCAAACTCAAATATTCATAGAACCAAAAGAGGAAGCAACAACCATCATTAGCTTTCGTTTTAGTATTTTTTTTTTTCTATTGTTTTAGCTTTACTTAATGTTGGTTCTTTTTAAGAGCTACAAATCAGAGAACCCCATGTCTTTGTTCTACTCTCACCACTTAAAAATGAGAGATTTTTTGTGAGAGTAGGAGTTTCCTCATTTCTCTCAGCAACTACACTAAATTCTTTATGCTAATTGACAAGTTGCAAAATAACATGAATTTGGAACGCTGATATTAGAAACCTACTCTGTGATAATGAAAAATAATGTAGGTAATCAAATGATTCTTCTCGCTAGTCTAGAACATGGGAAACACAGAAAGGTCGAGGAATATCTGATTATCAAAACAAAGAAAATAATCATTTAAATCTCTCATATACAAGAGACAAGAAAATGCACTTTCAGTAATTCCAAAAACAAACAGCCAAAAACAGAGTAACAAACTACTGTAAATCATTATCGTGAATATATATATGTTGACAGTTACATTACAGATGGCATAAAATACCATCATACTAAATTTTTTAGTAACACTTAATGCCATTATGAAAATCATTGAACATGGTCCATAACTCAACTTTGAATGAGTTAGAACATAAATTAAGTGACAGGATCAAAAACCGTTTAGGCAAAATTATTGAAAATGTAGTTTGTACCCAAAATGTTCAGTTTTAAGTGAAACAGAACTACCAAATCAACTGTAAAGTATCAACAGTTAAAATTATCAGGTAAAATGAGCACGCTAATTTGCATAAAATGGACGTCCGCAGGAGATTATGAATGAACAACTATTATCCACTACTATTATCGATAACAACTATTATTGCCAAAAAGAAAAACAAACAAATAACAAAATTCAAGAAAAAATAAATAAATAAAAAAAAATCAGTAAATTATAAGACAGAGATAAATGGCGACCCCTTATTTCTCAAGAAAAAAGAACAATCCTTGTCACATGCTTTGTTTGGATGTCAAGAACCCAACAAAACTTAAACCCATATTCATTATTATTGGCTCCCTTAGAAAATCCAGCGAATTCTAAGAGGTGATGTTCGTTTTTCATTTTTCTAGTTTAGATGTTCCAAACAATGCCTAAACTGTTTGTTAAAGTAGCCAGAGGATATTCTCCAAATAAAAAATAAAAAAACAGACTGCGTTTTATTGACCATAAAAGTGTTTCAAAATTCATCGAAAAAAATTCTAAAGATTATGAAAATTGTAGTGAACTTATAACATGCAGTACTAGTGCGAAAATCGCCCGAAAATAAGTTTGAAAAACATTGAAGCTAGAAAGCTTTCTAAAAATTTCATAAAATTATCAACACCATCCCGTAGGCGGTAGGAAAATTTGAATAAAGTAAACGAAGGTGGTTTCCAGCTGAAAAAGAAAAAGAAATATTCCTTAGGCTTAAAAGCAACAACGTAAGACCTTTCAGTGGGACTCGACTAAAAACTCTAACGTGGCGGATAGAACAGGAAAGCAACCACAAAAGATACCAAACTCTACCGGAAACTGATAACAGCAAACAGTCGCTTTTTCAAATGACATATCAAAGACGAAAAACAGAGGAAAACACTGAGAAAACTCTCGAAAACACTGAAAAAGCGCCAAAACAGTAACTTGCTTCAGAAAACCTCAGTGAAAGCAACGACACACTCTCTAAAACCAGAGAAAAGAAAACCCACATTGAGCCAAACCAAACACAACAAGCAACAAAATCATATACCCGAACAGAGAAACCAAAACAGAGCACGAACGAGAAACCACACACACACTAAAAAAAGAAAAAAAAAACTCCAAACTTGACAAACAGATAATATACCTTCCGAGTCTAATAATGTAGGAAGAACGAGAACAAAAAGCCCAGAAAGAAAACTATAGGTTTCGGCTCTCTCCCTGGGTAAAAGAGAGAGAAAGACAACCAAAGAGAAAGAAAGAGGCAGAGCACGCAGAGAAGTTGGCACTGGTTGCGACTCTTTGAGTCTTCTGTTTGTTTTATAATCAGCTCAGCACTGCAACGTACGGAAAGAGGATTGTGCCTACGTCCCTTGATTTTCTCGGTCTTTGCCCTTCTGATTAATAATGTCTGCTTCTCTGACTGTGCCCAAGATTTATTGAACTAATTATTGTTTTAAACTGTTTTCCCTAATTCTAATTATTCTTTAATCAATAAATAATATATATTTAATGACTTGGACTTGTAATAAAACATTTTATTTTATGTGTCCTTAGGGTACAATTTACCAAAATTATTATTTATATTTATTAAAATGATTCAACTTTTGTGCCTCTAAATAAACCATTGGGATAATTTCAAAGATTAATAATGTGATTGTAATTATAACTTTCTTGTTTAAGTCTAATAACTTAGGAAGGTAATATTGAACAAGTTCTTTTTTGTTTTATTTTTTGATGAATAATCAATATTTAAATACCCTTTTGAATTAATTATTATTTGCAAAATTTTGTTAGTAAAATTTTAACTAAAATATATAATTTTTAACATTAATTTTCTATATTTTAATTGGCATACACTTTGAAATTGTCTTTTTTGGTTAAATATAGGATCAAGTCTATGAAAGAGGAAGGGTTCTGCCATTTTGGGAAATATTGTTCACGTCCCTATCTTCTTCGAACTCACTATTTCTAGTCCAACTTCTACGAGGCAAAACATGACAATAGTTATCTTCGAGCAACAGAAACGTGACAAATCTCCTGTTTGATAGTAACATTGAGATCTCTAAGTTATTAAATCGTGAATAAAATATAATTTTTTAAATTTTTAATTCAATTTCTACTATTATATTTTAGTCTAACCATTAACCATTAAATATTGTTAATTAAAATTCGTAACGTAAATATTTTATATAGTTAAATTTTGTAAAATTTATAATAATAAATTAAGTGATTTAATTTTTTTTTTATTTTTAAAATCAACGTATCTTAAAAAATTTATTTGTTCTTTCTCTATTAGAGATATAACTATCAAGTCATTAACTTTATTATTGAATTTTAAAACAAATTTGACGGTTGGGATTTATGTAAAAAACTATAAACTATAATTTTTATCAGAATATTACTAAAACTGAGGGACTCAAAAGTTATTACCCGGATTCCATTTTGCTAAAGGAATCAGCCACAGAAATTTCTGATGGTGGATTTAGAATAATTTTGAAGGGTTAATTTTAAAGATCGTATTATTATTGTATTGTACACCATATTTTATAATTTAGAATTAAAAAAAAAAATGGGGGCATGGCAATTGGCAAGAAAGGGACAAACAAAGAGAGGTTTAATATTCTTTTTGCCATTTTTGGAGAGAATTAACTGTATGTGTTGCCAACAAGTTTCCACACACTGCACTGCAGCAAGCAAAGCAGAAGAACAAGCAACAATTTCATTTCACTGTAAAATCGTTCATTTACAGAGATTTGGGACAAGAATACTGCATATAATCAATCCACCCTTGCACACTCTGGTAGAATAATACTATAACTCTTCTTAGAGACTTCTATGCGAAACAACTTGGATGTGTATGCTAACTATTTGAACTGGATTAACCACACTAACATAACTGTTAAGTTAACAAATCAGGCTTTGGAGAGGAGATGGAACAACTTCAACACGGATGCCAACTCTTAAGTCAGTGGTTTTTTCAATTTGTGGGATAGGACGGAAGGAGGAACTATTCCTTGATATCAAATTTGTTTTCTTCTTCTTCTTCTTTTTTAAATCACAGCTCAAAATTATTGTAATAATTTTCAATTCCAAAAACTGGCAACCTCACTAATAAGGGAGGGTAACTGCCAGGCTTGGGGCTGACACTGCTCATTATGATCATTCATCTAAATGTCTCTCTTGCGGGTCAAATGCTCTGGGGAACTGTATCTACATATGGTGTCCATTAACCCAATAAGCTCCTTACCTTTTTGGTCATGGATATAGAATCTTCAGCAGATGAAAAGCATCTTTGAAATGCAGGATATTCTCCATCATGCCACATTTTATGATGACCAGCTTCATTACTTTCATTTTTTGAGGCAGACAATTCAACTTTGCTAGAACCTGCAGTAATCAGGTTTAATCAGCTAGTGAGAAATTTCACTCAAGGCACCTGAGCAACAGCCTCCACACCTTCTTTTAGTCTCCCATTATAACTTCATACTCGGAAAGACTGACCTTGGTGGTGCTGCAATTTTGTTAATCTTATTGTAATTATTTCAGTGGCACATGGGTTTTCAAGCTTACCATTGTTGCAATTCTGAACTAATGTATCCGCTTCTGCTGTTTAACAACATACCCGAACCAGAGGAAATGAATCCTTCGATATCTTCCTTGATTTCTGAGGAACATGGAGACAACTTATTTCTTTTATGCAAGTTGTGCTTGATTTAGCTTTCATTTTAAGGGCTGGCACTGGATCTAGACTTGTGAAGAATACTTCAAATTCAACACAAAACACAGCAAAAGATAGTTCACTGTTCACATTCAAATCACAGGAGTAAAGCACATGAGTTGATTATTTTTAAAAATACTAGATACTGAATGTGAAAATTAATTATTCATGGATGCTTAAACACATTACTAGATCAGCAAGTAATTCAAACTGGCGATTTCAGCAAGGCAAGTTGGAAACTCTAATACTGACATATTTAGAACCATTTAGAAAAGAACAAGTAAAACTATGGTATAAAATTCTCAAAATGTACCAAAAAATTGAACTTTGATCTATATCTCTTTTCCTTTTTCTTAATCATGAAAGTATTTCTTGTAATAGAATCCATAACTGCGTATTGGTTCATATAACTATCGTAAAAATTCACCAAAAGAAAAATAAAATTAAAGAATAACTTCAAAAAATACTTATGGGGTATAAAATAATGTAAATCTTAAAGATATTAAATCCCACAATAAGCATTAGCCTTTAAAGTCTTGTACTCAACGCATATTACAGCATTTTATTACCAAAATTATTCTATACGAAACCATCTTCGGATTCAAAACAGCAGTAATTGTCTTAGATGAATGGGGACTGAGCTGAATTCGATTCAACGATCAATGATATGATACGAAAGAATACTCAAGAAGATTCTTGAAAAGAACATCTCATGTCAAATATGGAAATATCAAATCGCTGTAACTTTAATCACACAAACAATAACGATTCTTAAAAAACACCAAACGTTTAATCGGTATTAAACTACAATATGAAGCAACAACAGCTCATAACTGCTAGAATCCATTTTCCATAAGACAACGAAAACTAGAAATTCCACAATTGAAGCAATTACATAAATATATAAATAAATTAGCTCAAAGAATAAAGAAAAATGGCGAAGAAATTTCACCAACCCAACGGGACGGATTGCTTCAGCTAAAACCCTCTCCTTCCAAATCACCCTCTCTCTCTCTCTGTCTCTGTCTCTCTGTGCTGAGACAGAAAGCGGGAAAGGACAGAAAAAGTTCTGGACTTTAGAAACCAGAACAAATTTATAGACGAAGACGAAAATGGAAGTCAGATGGATCCAACGGTCAATGTCAATTTACAGAGTCAGTTGTGCACGGCTAGTGTTTGGACACGTGTATGATAGCACATTTCACTTCAGTGAAGCTTCCTCCTTCCCTAGCGAGAAAAATGCCGGCTGTAGCCTCGTACGTGGCATTCGCTCATCCCGTTGAGGATGCTTATCTGATGTAATATACGTATCCGGCGAAAGTGTTTGGATACGAGGGAGAGAATAGCTTTATTCTTGTAACCAAACACAAGCTATTAATTTAGTAGAGCAGGTGACANGGCACATGATTAAATTTTCAAGCTTTTAAATGTACGAACCAGTAGTCATAAGAGCTGATTTGATCATGGAATAACTCCAATTGCGGCGCACCGATTTGATGATGGCAACAACCCCACTTACATGTGGGCAAGACATGGATGTTCCAGAATCTAAGGCATATGTGGCTGGCTTCTCTCCTGCCGGAATACCCCCAACCTCTTTTGATCTGGGAACTACTGCAGCTAAAATGGCAACTCCTGGAGCCGTTACGTCGGGCTGAGATATACATGCACGACAAATATTTAACATCACTCCTTTTTAAGTATATTTATTTGATCATATTACTATGCACATTAAGGTTAAATACGACACAATATATTAACCTTGAGAATGTTTTCTGTAAGTGATCCTGGACCTCTTGACGAGAAATAGGCAACAACTGGTGCTGGTTTTTGTCCTGAAACAGTCACGGTTGGGAGTATTGTTGCAGTTGGATTCCTGATGTAATAACATTTGAGAACAGTAATTTTAAAGTGTGAATGTAGAATTAAACTAATAGTTGTAGTGATAAAAATAATAAATGTAAAGCTTACTTGTTTGAATTGATGTACTTAATGATTTGTAATCCTGTAACTCTGCCAACTTCTACATATGGAATTATGCCTGTTGCAATAGCAGGCCATATTGTCTCATCATCCTTCACCATAATTAACCCTTTGGCTTTAAAACTTAAAGTTGATCGCAGAGCTTGAACTGTATCAGCATCCTCAATGCCAACGCAAACAAGGATCTTTCCAGGAACTTTCTCAGCATCTAAGGATCCTCGGTGGCATGCCCTGCATATTTTATAGTAAACTTAATTAATTGAAAACATTGATTGAATAAAGTAGGTTAATTATAATGGTTATTGTCGTTTGCATAGATTACGCATATGTTGTTAATTATGAGCAAGTCTGCATAATTATATAAAAAATGAAAAATTCCGAATCACCTTGCTTCTGATAGAACGGTGGAGTTAACGGCGATATTCCTCCCATATACAAGAGGAAAAGTCATTGAGCTGGTGAGGTTTGATAAATTAATCGCGGTTCCCTTCAAGAAAATGATTACAGTCAGTTGATTTTTATAAATTAAAGGGTGCATGAAGGGAAGAGTAAATTATTATTATTATTATTTTAAAAAATAGCATCCATCTAAAGGTCGAGCTTTGATTAAAATGAAAAAAAATTCAACCGTAAAAATCAATATTGTTATCTTACTTTGATATATTCCCCATTTCCAAGAAGAATAGTAGACTGGAAATCTCTGTCTATGGTAGAAGCTCCAACTGTACACATCCATGGAGCTGTGTTTTTAACAGTGTAAGGATCAGATCCATCATTTCCAGCGGAAGAAACTACCATGATTCCCTTTTCTTCAGCATGAAAACTTCCAATACCAATAGGATCAGTTAAGTAATCAACTTGTGTAGTCGAACCAAGAGAGACTGAAATTAGATCAACTCCATCCAGAACCGCATCATCGATTGCCTGTAAAATTGCTGCACCTGAACAATCCCTTCCCTCGCAGGCCTTGTAGACTGCAATCCTTGAATAAGGCGAGCCGCCCCTGGCTGTGCCGCGGGCTAAGCCGAAATAACTGGCGTTGGGGACGTGGGCGCCGCCCGCAGTGGATGCCGTGTGAGTTCCATGGCCGTCAGAATCTCTAGGAGTGGCAGAAATAGTTTTGTTTGAAGCTAGGGGATTGGCGTAGAACCTTGCTCCGATCAGTTTCCTGTCAATATTCCACAAGATTATATTGATTGTGTTTTATGATATTTAATTCTTTGATAATTTAAGTCCAAAATTCCCACCGTAGACATGTTGGTTTCTACAATAAAGATGAACTTTAATTTCATTATATTTTCCTTTCAATTAAGAAGATTTCCAAAGTTTCAGAAAATAAGTTCACCTATTGCAGTTGGATTTCTTGAAGTCAGGTGCGGCCATGCAAACTCCTTTCCATCTTGAAGGGATTTCACTCATTCCACGGTCGCTAAAACTTGGGGACTCCGGCCATATTCCTGTAAATTAATTATGTACCGACACGACAGTCAATCTTCGTGTAGTTGTCAATTAAGTAAAGGATACAAATACATGTCTTTATATATTATATATGGTAAACTAATTCATTTACCTGTGAACTTTCAAGAACAAGGCTAGCAAGATCTAAAAACTAATGAATTACCTGAGTCTATAACGCCAATTATGATATCACTTGATTCCTTTTTATATTTATGGATGATGCTGGACCACGAAGTGCTTCTGGTTGTTTTTGCTTTTGCTTTTGCAGCAGCTTCTGCTTCTAAGAAATCCCAAGAACGTGTTGTGTGGAGTTCAAGCATCGAATCCGGAAACACTGACACTATCCCATCGCGTCCTGCTTTCACAAACCCACGGCCCATTAATTATCAATTCCCCTTCGTCTACATACGTATTTTTGTGATAAGTTAACTTCTGATTTTACTATATAATCTATAACACCCACCGATTGATGTTCCAAAGTATATCATTAGTATCTTCTTTTTAGATTTATCAGAACTCTTTAGTGTTTATATAGAGTGTAAAATAAAATGGATTGACTTGAAGAAGCCCATGAAAAAATTTGAATAATTAATGGAATAAAATTTTGAAATAATTTGAAAAAATAATTAATAATAATTTTATAATAACCGAATTTAGAGATATTTTTTAATTTTAACAATTAATTTTTTTCGTTTACCAAATTTAAAATTAGTTTATATATATTTAAATTTTAAAATTGTATTTGTTTTTTTTTTTATTGTTAAGTAAAAACACAATAAGAGCAAACATACTTTTAGATTAGTGTTTTTTAATTTTATTTCCAACTTAAAATAGAGTGGTGATCGTCCCTTGGGATTACCAGAGAGCACAGAAGCTTCTTCCTCGGTGAGCATGGCAGAGAACCCCTTGAAAGAATGTTTATAATGGTGGATTAGAGATATTCTTTCACTCTCTTCACTGCAAAAATTGATTAAATCCCGCCAAAAAAAGGGCAATTAATCATAAATTGAGATCTGAAAAATCCAATAATTAATTAGTTGACGGTGCACGGTGATCATTGATCATCTACAAAAGTGAAACCTTGGAATAATGGAAGATAATAATCGTAAATGAGCCAACTCTGCAGCTTCAGCATCTTCTCTACCGGCAATATTCGAAGAACTACTTCCCATGTAAACAACATAAGGCTGCCAAGACAAAGTATATATACATATAGATTAAAACAATCAATGAAAATACCCGATTGGTTGCCAAGAAACCAGTGAAGGAGAAAAGAAAAACGAAAATACAAGTACCTTTGGAATTTGATTGGATGAAGAAGCAACAATGACAAAAATGCAATGCAGTGAGAGAAAAGGGAGGAGTTGCAGTAAGGAAGCCATTGAAGAAAGGTTTTTGTTTTTGTGGTTGTTGATTATGCAGATAAAATTATTATATATATGGAAATAAGGGTAAGATTGGCAGCCAAAGTCCCTCATAAAAATCTACAAATATAAAAGGTCCACGTTTATTCCCAGCTAAAACCGTGAAGAGGTCAATCAATCTAGCTAAAACCACGTTTCTTATCTTATGTGTAGGAGATAGACGTAGCAAAAGAAAATGATCGTCTATTTGCTCTTCTTATTACATGAGTGATTAAGGTTGTATTTGTAAAATTTTAAACAATTTAAAAACCTAATTTAATAATAAAAAAATAACTCATTTATCAAAAAATCAACCAATATTAGATAAAAAATAAAAATAAAATAAAATTTATTTTCTTCGTAAAATATTAATTAATCTCTATATTAAATTAATACAAATTAAACATATTTCTCAACTAATTCATTCATTAAATGGTTTGTGTGCCGCAACTTCTTTATTTTTTTTAATCTAAATACAATATTATCATTATTATATTAAATTATTTTTTAATTAAATAATTTTTAAAGAATCGAATTACACTTAAATAACTTCATACTAATATATAATAGTTTATTGATAAGAATTATAAAAAATTAATTAATTTAATTAATAAAATTTCTTTAAATAATACCAAAAAACTCATAATTTAAACCTCGCCCACAATTTATCCATTATCATTTATTTTCACTTTTGTAATTTCATTAAAATAAAATTTAAAAAATAAAGTGTAGTTCTACCCCGTTACTACTGTAGATAAGGCATACCACACACTTTATTACAATCCATATCGTCCAAAACCAATTACAAGGATCTTGAGATTTCTAAATGTAAGAACATGCATGCTTGCCGACATATTCTCCCCATTCTTCCTCTAATTCAGCATCAACTTATTCCTCATTCAGAGCAAACACCATTCGGACAGAACTATAACAAAAACCAGAACCTTTAAACAAATGTGGAAAAGTGTCAGTTAATTCATATTCAGTACTCACTGCCAAAACATCAATTAAATTGAATGGACATTGGTGGTTTCGGAGCAGTAACTTCAACTCAAACTACAGGACGAATTAAGGGTCGCCATTAACGTAACTTCAACCTTTTTCTGCAAATTGTTTCTATGTGTATGTAAAGAGATAGATAGAATTAGTTAACCTCCACCCAAAGGTAGAAATTGCATCCACTTGTAATGTGGTCCTTGAAGTAAAATTAAAATTTAGCTAGCCTTCGAAAATTACATACCATTATAATTTTGCAAATGAGATAATTGTAATTTGTGAACATGAAATTTTCCATTATAATAAAAAAGAGAAATTTTATTTAAACGAAAATCCAAAAATTTTTAGAGACATATTTGTATAAAAATTTTATTTATATAAATTGATGCGACAAAATTATTGGTTGATACATGTCTCATATAATATAATATTTTTATTAGCTTTTTTTTTTAATTTTCATAAAACATAAGGTATATAATAATATAATAGTGTCACTTTCATTTTTATGAATGAATTTTATACACATAACAATATTTAATATTTTTTTTCATAATTATATGGATCATCTAGCATCATTAAAAAAAAACTTTGGTATAAAGTCATTACCGTCTTACAATTTATATCTTTTTCATCCACTCTAATTAATCATCTAGAATTATAAAAATTTTAATTTATTGAGCTTTCTAGCAAATAATAGGTATATCATATTTTAGAATTTTGCAAGTACATATATATAGTTTGACAATACCTAGGCTTATAAAATTAATGAAAAAGGATGATAAAATTGTTTTTATTAGTAGAAAAATGATTGAGAAGAGCAGCCCATGTTGACTGGTATCTTTATGTCACTTGATGGAAAAAATGAAAGGATGCAACATTGGGCTTCATCAAGAGAGAGAGATATATATATATATATATATGTAGATTTTAGACTAGTAGTGTTCAGGATATATTTTCAACAAAAATTAAATGACATCCTCCTCAAATTTGGATTTCACAGGAAAAATTGATGAGATATCTAGCTTCTTGTTTAAATTGGTTAGTATGGGCGGAATGTCGATTATCCAACCAAGTGATCGAACCCAATTCGTAGCCAGTCGAAGCTTGATTGCCGTAGAAGGAAACTCTGAAAGAAACCCTTTTGACACGTTCAACAAAAACAAGCTTTTGAGCAAATACCTTGACTGATAATCCTGAAGGAGCATTCACCCTGGAAAATAATATACGTGGCTTTTGGCGATCCAAAGTTGGTCGCCGTTCTTCTGACGGTTCTGACAGATCCAAAGGTCAACAACAATTTGAGTTACATATTTTCTATTTTTAAAACATATATTCACACCAATGAAAAATCAAATTCTAGGAGAAAGTGAATAAAGAGAAGTACAGATAGCTTCCTGTAGTTTAAAAAAAAATTAATTAATACAAAATTCTTCACAATCTTAGAATTTATATGCCTTTTAAAATCACTCACTATACATAATAAAATAATTATGCCTCTCCTTCGTAATATTATATTTAAATTAGCATTATTACTTCTTAGTTTCCCTTTTATTTCAATATCCCATCAATTCTTTTTTCTTAATTAAACAAATTCAAGTTTCAGATACTGCATTTTTAATTTTTTTTTTTTAAAACAATTGATTTATTGAATAAAGATTGTTAAATGATTGTACGAGATAAAGTTTAAGTTGATTGATAAATGAATTCAAATTAAAATCAATTATCAATTTGAGATTTATTAATTATACAGATAAAATATTATGTTAGATTGATTCATTAATTTTGATTCCACGATCAATTATATTGTATAAATAAATTTATTCTTATTTGTTTTGTTATTGTTGTTCTTATTTTCATGGGGGTGCTTTTATATTATTTATAAGGCCAATGCAAATTACATTTCATATTTACAAACTTAACAATTGGTAGAGGCTGGCAATTTGTAATATGTTTGATTCTCTGCCGTTTTCACCGTAGTTTCAAAAGCTAAAATTGAAGGTCAATATTTTACAAATATAATTTAAGTTAGATGAATGTACTTTAATTAGCTTGATCCAGAATACTGTCCTTTAAATAATTAATTAATAAAATACTAATTTAATTATAGAAGGTTTAGCTATAATATATTCGATCAAATATAAAATACATTGAATTTTTTAAACTTTCATTATTTGTTTCAAGTTTTAAGTTCACATTTTAAATTTTATATGTTATGTATTTTAACTTTAACTTTTCATGTTTTCAATTTTATATTAATGGTTGTGAATTTTATATTTTTTGTTTTAAATTTTACATTAAAGAATTTAACATATATATAATGTATTATACTAAATATTGTATGAATGAAGTATAGCTTTTAGTTAATTACTACTATCATCGCATTATCAAAATTCTAAACATCGATCAAATTTCATGTGATGTTCACTAAATTCTAAGAGAGATTTCTTTTTTTTTTTTAACAACATGAGTCACGTTTTGAAATTTATTCTCATACATTGAAAAATCAAAAATCAAAAATCAAACCTTTCATTTAACATTAAACTAGGGCAAGAGATAAAGATTCTACTACTCTTGTTTACATTAAAATTAAAGTCATTTAAATTATTTCTTTTTTTCGTTTTATATTTTTTTATATGACTTTTAAAAATAAAAATTGGTTACCCTTTGATATATATTTTTTTTCTTTTTAATGAATAAAAGATCTTTACAAGAGAAAAGTTTCATAACTTAAATCCATTCTATTCTAAAATGGATAAATAAACAAATAAATAACTCATTCCATATTATTCAAATCATCGTTCTTTTTGCAGTGGCCATTTTACATTTCTTTACTTTATTTGCTTTATTCTCTCCACTTTAATTTAATTATAATCTTTCATCTACGTTTTTATGCTTCACTGCTAGGTTTACAGTATGATTAATAATTTATTGGTGCTCTTCTTTTGCTTTGCTTTCCTTCACATGGGAATATTGAGTGCTGATATTGCTTTTCCATACAATGTCAAAGCAAATTTAATGGCAAATCTTTATTCCTCTTTTGTATTACTGTGTGTTTATCTACTTTCACATTGGTATGTTTTGTATTTAAGAATTATAATTTTTTTTATTCATAATTGTTATGAAAGAAAATTATTGGTTTGTAATGTTAAAAATTAAAATCTAACTATTTAAAAATAATCAATAAAATTTAAAGAAGTTATTAAAATAGTTCAAAAATCAACAATAAACTGAAAATAAAGATAAAGATGATGAATTCAAAAAAAAAAAAATTCTTTTTATTATATTAATCCTTCAAACTTAAGTATTATTTCTGATACGAGATAATAAAAAATAAATACTCAACTAATTAAACTAACTGTTCAATTAACTCTTTTTTTTTTTTTTTTCTCAAATTTTCTAACTCTAGCTCAACTAATTTTTTATCAACCAAGTTAACTGAATTTTGCTTAAGATTTGAATCACATTCACTAGTAATTATAAACAAACGGATGGATAATACAGGAAGCAACTATAGCAGGATTCGGAGGTGCTTTGGCTTTGATTTTCAAGGGCTCACAAAAATATGTATAATCTATTTATAAAGTAAATTATATATTATATTTTAGATTTAACACCATCATTCAAAATGTATTGCATAAAATAAAAGGAGTTGAACATTTTTAAATGCACGAGAATCATTCCTATTATAAATCAAATTAAGGAATGAACAATGCATAAAACATTTTCAATCGTTCAATCAACTGCGGGTACATGTGAATATTAATTTATTCACCTAGTTTTATATATTTCAAACTTGCATATATGTTAATTTTTCCTATCTGTTTTCCAAGAAAAAAAATTATTCAACATTCACAGCAAACATCATTCTGACAGAATGTCGATTATCCGACCAAGTTATCGAACCAAAATTGTATCCATTCGAAGCTTGCTTGGCGTAGAAGGAAACTCTGAAAGAAACCCGTTTGACACCTTCAACAAAGACGAGTTTCTGCGGATATACCTTGACTGATAATCCAGAAGGAGCATTCAACCTGGAAATAATGTACGTGGCATTTGGCGATCCGACGTTGGTCGCCGTTCTTCTGACAGTTGTGACAGCTCGATGGCGATCAAGTTTACTGATGGAAACTGATGGATAGTTGACATCGGAGATGAGATTGTCTATGGAGTTCTTCGGACAGCTGAAGTTTGTCTTTGCCATAGAACGGATATTTTTTTCTGAATATCCGTAATAGCAAAGGAATCGAAGGTAATCTTTTGTTGTTGTTTGGAATACTAATCCTGGATTCAGAGCTTTGAGAGGATTGATTTCTCCGACTCCCATATCGTGCGGGTTTGCATAGTTTCCTGAGCTGTTTGTCAGGCGTTTTCCCATATTATCATACATTGTTGCTGCATATATGAATAAAAAAGACTGGTAAGTGTATACAACGCCAAAACTAATAGGAGAATAATTGTTCCATAGTTAAGAAATAAAAATAAATTCAAGAAAGCAAATATAAAAAATTTTAATTATCCAATCTGTAAATTAATGTACCTGTCGTCATAAGAGCTGATTTAATCATGGAAGAAGTCCATCTACGGCGCAGTGATCTGATGAATGCAGAAGCTCCAGCAACATGTGGGCAAGCCATGGATGTTCCAGATCTTATGGCATATCCGGCAGGCTTCTTTCCAATCGGAACACTTCCTGAAGTATTTTTCGGAACAGTTGCAGCTAAAATGGCAACTCCTGGAGCTGTTATATCGGGCTGCACATCAGTAGAAAATTAAACTAAATTATTATTTTATAAAAAAAAAACAATATATATGAGACTAGGAATTGATTGTAACCTTGAGAATGTTTTCAGTAAGCTCTCCAGGACCTCTTGATGAGAAATATGCTACAACAGGTGCTGGCTTGGATCTAGGAACCTCAACTGTTGGGAGAATTGTTGCCGTTGGATTCCTGTGTAAATGCATCAGTAAGTTTACGGAAATACATCACATGAGAGTAAAGTTCAAAAGTTGGACATGTAAAATGGGTCGTGGGGTTCCGGGCTAGCCCAAAACAATTTAAGCCCATTTATTCAATTATGGTAAAAATAATAACAACAGGCTTACTTGGTAGAATTTATGTACTTAATGATTTTATATCCAGCAAAGCTGCTAACTTCTGCAAATGGATATGTGCCTGAATCAAAAGGCACGCCCTTCTTTTCCACATCAATCACTATTAAGCCTTTGGCTTTAGCATCTTCGACTACTAATTTCTTAATTTTCCTTGGAACAGTTGGGTCATCGTCCACACAAACAATGATCTTCCCTGCAACTTTCGTCGAATCCAAAGATCCTGGACGGCATGTCCTGCGCATTTTTATTGGAAGACTAAATAACTGAACTGAGTGACATGCAGACTACAACTATCATCATTATTATTTTTACCTAGCTTCTGATACAGGGGTAAATTTAGCAGCAATGTCCTGTGCAAATGCAAGGGGATATGTCTTTGACCCAGAGAGGTTTGACAAACTGATGGCAGATCCCTAAAAGGAAAATGATAAAGATAAGAATTTAAAGTTTTGTAAATTTTTTTTTCTTAGTTTCAGAAAACTCTATCTTACTTTGATAGCTTTCCCATTTCCAAGCAGCACCGTAGACTGAAAATCTCTGTCAATGCTCGATGCTCCAACTGTAAAAATCCATGGAGCTGTATTTACAACAGTGGAAGAATCAGGTCCATCGTTTCCAGCAGAACATATCACCATAACTCCCATTTCTTCAGCATGAAAAGCTCCAATGGCGATCGGATCATTCAAGTAATCCGATTGAAACAGCGAGCTCATTCCTATAGAAATCGAAATCATATCAACTCCGTCGTGAATTGCATCGTCCATTGCCTGTAAAATTGCAGAGCCGGAGCAACCATCTTCGGAGCAAGCTTTGTAGCTTGCAATTCTGGCATACGGTGATCCTCCCGTTGCTGTGCCGCGAGCTAAGCCGAAATAACTGGCGTTGGGGACGTCGGCGCCGGCCGCAGTTGATGCTGTGTGTGTTCCATGGCCGACGGAATCTCTCGGAGACCCAGAAATTTTAGTTTTGTAGTTGTTTGATGTTAGAGGAATTTTGTAGAATCTTGCTCCGATCAGTTTCCTGCCATTTATATATGCAGCCTTAAGTTTGCATTGTCATGGCCATTCAGTATCTGAAGTTAAAATCATGTATCTTACATAATATATAATTAACCTTAGAAAAATGTTTACCTATTACAGTTGGATTTCTTGAAGTCAGAGGAGCCGATGCAGACACCTTTCCATCTTGGAGGAATTTCAGTCATTCCTTGGTCCTTAAAACTCGGAGATTCAGGCCATATTCCTGTAAACACAGGACAACCTCCACTCATATTAGGGTAAATTTCCTAAATAATGGAATTACTAGACAAACTTTCATGATCTAAAAATTAATTGTTTAAAAAAAAAAATAAATTTTAAGAATATTATTATAAATGCTATGAATCTAATATTCAGGAATACAAATTTAATGTATTATTGAAGGAGAAATTATAGGAAGATGTGGCAATTGTAAAAGACAGAAGATGGATGGGTCATATCTCCATGCACATGGGGGGTTTCTCTTGGGAGGCTACAATTCATGTGATTTAATTTTGTCTCGTGTCTCTACAACTACAATTAATTTGATAGATGCATATGGAATAGACTAATTAATTAATTAGTTAAAGTACCTGTGTCAATCAGACCAATTATGACATCAGTTGATTGATTATGATATCGACGGGTGGTGCTGGACCAAGAAGTGCTTGTGGTTGCAGCTGCTGCTTCTGCTTCCAGGAAATCCCAAGAACGTGTTGTATGGAGTTTAAGCATCGGATCTGGGAACACTGACACTATCTCTTCGTGCCCTGCTTTCACAATTCAACCCACCCCACGAATTATTAAATTCCTCTCATAAAACATAAACTATGGTCAGTCCATGTGCCTCGTTTATTTATGAGCTGAAAGTTACTACATAATGTAATATTATTTCCAGCTTATATACTAATCATCCCCAGTAAAAATAAAAATTCACTTTGATTACACTGCTTTTATTTATACCAAGAGTCTCTTTGAAGTAAGCAATTAAGATTCAGATTTTCTCTTTTCTCCTTGATAATTGCAGACTGCAAGCAGGTAAGAGGATTTAATTACCAGAGAGTACAGAAGCTTCTTTGTCAGTGAGCATGGCAGAGAATCCTTTGAAAGAATGCTTATAATGGTGGATTAGAGATATTCTTTCACTCTCTCCACTGCAAAAATTGATCAAAACCCACGAAAAATAAATAAATAGGCAATAATTGATAGACTGAAATTGAAGAAATCCAATAATATCGTCTTGATCACAAGAAGGAAAAATTAAATAAACCTGGGAATGATGGAAGATAATAATTGCAAATGAGCCGATTCTGCAACTTCTACATCTTCTGTATTTCCAGTATTCGATGAAGAACTTCCCATGTAGACAACATAAGGCTGCCAAGACAATAGTAAAAGAATAATGAAAATGTATACCTGGTTGTCTGCCGAGAAACCAGTGAAGTAAAAAAAAGGGAAAAAGAATGTACCTTGGGAATTTGATTTGATGAAACAGCAGCAATGGCAATAAGGCAATGAAGGGAGAGGAAAGGGAGGAGTTGCAGCAATAAGGAAGCCATAGGAGAAGAGCTTCCAAGGTGGTTATGCATGTGAAATATATGGAATTATGTGAAAGAAGGTGGCTTCTATATGCAGCAATTCATCCATATAAATAAAGATTACTAAATTTGATACAGCTAAAACCTTGATAAAGACTGCTAAATTTTTATTCATGTTAACCTATGATTATATGGGCAAAATTTATGGACAATATTGCAAACAACACCACAAATTATTTAATTATATGTGCACAGGATTGGGGTGGAGGTTGGCCTTGGTAGGCCATGTGAATGTGATGTTTTTGTATTGTCGGTTTCATCACAATCCTCAGAGTTATGTACAATTATGTAGTATTTGATATGATAATCATACTAGTTAATTCAATTTATAATCAATCAATCATTTAGGTTAATAATTAAATTACCATCTGAAGAGTTAGGTAGTTTGAATTGGAGCTTATTGCAATTGTCTGTAAAGAGAGGTTGGAGAGAACCCAAATTTGTTTGATTGGACTAACTTAAACAAATCAATTCTTGTATGCTCAGTCTCTTGTATTATATTTGTTTCATTTGTTTATTTTAATTGAGAGAATAATCTTTATTACATTCTCTTCATGCTACACAGTATCTTTACAAGACAAAAGGGTTTTTAGTGTAATGATGAGAGAAGTTTATTTAAACCATATTTCTAAATATTATATAAATATGCTTCTAATATCAATCAATGTGAACGAATTTTAAATTTCTTTGTATCATTGACTTGAAATGCAAGTAATTCTCTTTCATCTTTCGGGTGAAAAGAATAAGGGAAGCACAGGCATGTGCAAAATTTTCTTCTTTATTTGCTTTATTCTCTGCCCCCCCTTTTTTGGCATTGTTTTGTTCTCCAACCTTTGGGCCTTTGCTTGTAGTCTCATGCAATTCTTTATTCTTGGTATTTATTTACGACTTCTTTTCACTTGGGATGACTGGGATTTGCCACAATCTGAGCCAGTAAGACCGTATCTGTATTTTAGAAGACCTTTAGAACAAGTTAAATTATAACTCTTAAGGTAGGAGGAGATTTATAAATGAAGAATGTCAGGAAAAAAATCTCCCTATTAATAGATCCTGCTACAGAAGATCGAAAGCATCACCCAATAGAATGGCGTGATGAAATTTATCTAATATAAGAAAGATAATTCTCACTTTAATAAGCATAAGCAAACTGCCATAATCCATCATTGCCAGAGGAAAACTGGATGAGAAGACTATAACAATGAAATAACATACTACGCAACATGCATTCCTTAAGATATATATGTATATGTATATGTATATGTATATTCACTACCTGTAAAGATGGCTTATTTTTTATACTTCAAACATGACAATTTTAGTATCATCCCTAATTGCATACTGAAGCTTTTTAATTTGTGTACCCATTACACATATAATACGAAAAATCCCAGTGGCAAGATGTTCATTCACAGAAAACAGAAACTTACACGCTTGATACACAACCACATAACTTGCTGCTCTTCCGAATTAAAGCTGCATTGGGCAACATGTTGTAATGTGGCTCAAGTGGCCACCATCACTTGTGCTTCTGGACATTCAAATATTTGATACTCTGGAAAGCTCATAATCCTCTGGAGACTGGCTTGGCTAACCCGAGCTTATTACTTATCTACAGAAATGCTATTTACTTTACCCGCTCATTTTGCATTTTCCAGAGGATGTAACCTTACAGAGTTGATTCAGATTGTTTTTCAGAAAGTTGGCTGTTAAGGAATTCCAGCACAGAAAGACGCTGTATATGATAAAGAAAGTGTCAAATTAAGATGTTTCAGAATCCAAACTTTGTATAAAAACAAGTCAGGAATAGTTTAACCAACCCGTTGCTCCAAACCAGCCTCTTCAGGTTTCAATGTCAAAGATTCCAGCAATTTGACGGCTTCCTGAAATCCGTCAACTGCCACATCTTCACTACCAATACTCCGATCTACATCTGCAACTTTTGCAAGGGAAACGGCTACATCCAAAATCTTATAACACCAAAAGCAACAGGACACAATTTCAACTCAGAAAGTAATTTTAAAACAATTCAGACTTCCAAGTAATTTAAAAGGAATTGATCTGCAATCTAAATCCCACAATGATTAATGAAAGAAAGGATGAAGAGTTCGTACATCAACAGCATCAAAAATTCATAATGTTCAAGTCAAAAGAAACATAATAAATAACAAAGAAATGGCCAGAGATATGAGACGGATGACCTGGGATGGAACACTTGAATGATGTTTGATGGCATCCCTACGAACATTCAGAGAACGAACATAGTAAGATCTTGCAGCTTGCAGGTCTCCATCATAGTATTTCAGATCTCCAATTTTGTTAAGAGAAACAGAAAGCGTATGTATTATCTGCAAATCAAGTAGTCCCAATTAATTAGGGTGATATCATGAATACAATGCGAGTATGCATAGAAAAGGCTGTGATTCTATAACCTCCAAATCATCCATTGGCAATTTCAAGAGGAATTCAACACTCTCTTGGAAATAAACAACTGCAGAACCAGCATCTCCCATTGCCCGACTGCACCGAAACAAAAAGGATTAGGCTTTACATAGGTAAAAACTACATATTTTGGACAAAATCAAGAAGGCAGAAGCAATATTCCAAAATGTGGTGAAAATATATAAATGGATGCTTAGAATTGAGAGATTCTAAGTTCTAAGTTCAAGATGACAATAAAAATTTACTTGTTGAAACCAAATCTCCCCCTCTTGTTTTTCTGGTTTACTATGTTTTGAATAAGATACCTCATTTAATTTTTTTTCTTTTCAAACTTCTTCATATTTCACTTTTGCTTCCCAAAAGATAATGGAAAAAAAAAAAGAGAAAGAAAAAATAAATACACATCAAAGCAAAAACAAAAACTACTGCAATCATTATGTAGGGACAAAACTTAGAATTGAAGATTAGGGTTGCACAATCTAAAAGGTGGTCAACGGTTTCAAGTCTTCCAGGTGATGATTGAAAAAACAACATGAAGGGCTTACATGTGAAACAGTTTGTTGAAATCCTGGAGAACAAAGATAGGCACTTCCTCGGCAGATAACCAACAGTTGCTTTAATGAAAAACAATATATGAATCTACAGACCCACAAAGTTTATAATAAATAGGAAAATTTAGGGGCTAAAATAAACCCAGTGAAGGTCTGGTTGAAGACTGTAAATGGTGCTTGCAAAAACTAATTCGGCAAAGATATTATCGGTTTGGGATTCTGTGTGATATGGAAAACTACTAGATTTGCAGGATAGAAATTTAATGGCTTTATGAGGGCTGAAATGAAGTCCAAGCATCGGTTAATGAATTCAAAGTAATACAAGGTTAAAAAAATAAAAAATAAAAAATAAAAAAATCTTCTTATTGTCTTATGTATCGCCAAAAAAGGTCATAAAGTAGTCTAGCAGTTAAAGAGAGCAGAATCTTTGAGAAGACTTATAAACAAACCTTGCCATCATATATTAATGTATCCACCACCCCCACAACATCTAGCAGATCTTTTCCCTAGAACCTTGTGCTAGGATGGTTGGTATGGCTTCAGTTCTTCCACTGTTCATATGAAAGGCCTCTTACATTTTATTAGGCTTTTGCCAGGAATTGGTAAATTTTGTAGCTAATAACAACAACCAGACAAACTGCTTCGCAACATCTAGTTCTTTGTGAAAATCATATTTCCATTGCCCTAAAAGCACCCTAATGCATATTCCCACATGAATCAATTTCTGATATGCATAAAATAAGTGTCCATTGAACAGTATGACACTAAATCATAATGAAAGTTTAAAAAGAGAGAGAGAGAGAAGGAAAACCAGCAGTCACCGAGCATCCCAAGAACTGCTCCAAGCTGTGAACACAGCTCTGACGTATTGCCCATTCTTTCTATCTGACCTCGAATATCTTCTGCACAGATACTGAGTCTCGATTTTGCACTTTCTACATTCTGGGCACAGAATGCCTACACATGAAAAGCAAACAGCTAAGCAGATGTGATTGAGCATGAAATTGACTTCCAGCTAATGGAACATTACATAGTAAGTTGAAATTTTTTTAATAATTCAGCTAGATGAACCAAAAATCACTTTAAGAGGCATTTCAGAAAAGCTCTCAGTTTTAAGATATATAAAAACATATAGAATGATTTAGTGGCTGATGTCGCCCACCTTATGAAGGGTAACAGCCCCCAAGACATTCATGTGACTGCAGTTCAAACACACAAAAATATATAGCTTTAAATGTTTTGTAGAACTTAATATTTTTGAGTCTCCAAAACTTTTTAAATTATCAATTAAGAGACATTAATAGTAAAAAAGCTCCCAAAATCCACTATACAAACACACACACACACACACACACACACACACACACACACACACACACACAAAGAAAACTTCTTGTCTTTTGATGGTGGCCCTAGGATATAGTGTTAAGAATTGATATGATATTTACATTGAAAATCATTAATATTGCCAAGTAATTTTGCACATAGTACCCCCATACGGTCTCTCAAATCAAACACTTCCATTTCTACTCTTATGCTCTTTAATAAGTTTCTTTTTCTACACACATCAAATGGCTTCCTCAAGTGCAAGTTGCAACATCAATTGGTGTGTGATAAAGATGAACAACAAAGAGTGTTTGTGTGGCAATAGGAGTCTACAAAGAATCTAAGAAGATTGTCAAGCTAAAAAGTGGCCATATTTTGACAGGTAGGCACCGCTAAGGGTGAATATACTCCATATCGACAAAGTAACAATAAATGACAAAGTTCATCTCATTCTTCTAACAATCTTTGTTTAGTAGGAACAAAATAAATAGTGTAGAAACAGTAGGGCAGATCATATATAGATGCCTTGTTATTCTTAAAGTTTATCAACTCTCCAAGCACTTCATGATCCTGTTAATTATACGTACTTTCCAATTTTGTCTATTTTATAGCAACCCCGGGTGTATCTAGCTTTGAATCCTATTAAGATATCAATTATTCCCATTATCTATAAGCTGAAGTTGGACTGACAACTATGAAATACCAGCACCACAAGCTTTTCTTCTTTTGTTTTAAAGATAACAAAATGGTCATTGCATAAAAAGATAAGTAGAAACATGGGAGTATTTTATCTAAGAAATTAGTATAACTGTATTAGTTTACAATGACTTTAGTAGACTTTTATTGTTTGTTTGCTCTAACTGAAAGTTTGACCAAGGGAGAACTCTGCCTAGTTTTACAATAAGTTTCAGTAGCTGAAATTATGGGAAACCTCAGGCAGGTTTCTAACATATTACCCATTAATATAATTATGACAAAAGACAAAATATCAATCACTCACAATAGCAAGTTCCATTTAGTTATAAAAAACAATGGCAAAGTAACCAGATGAACTCACCCTCATGGCTTGTTGAACCAAGAAATCACCTCTCTCCATAGAAACATCCTCATAAATAACTTTTTTATTTTCACCTGCTCCATCTTCCACTTTGTCTGAAGGAACATGAGACCGCTTGATTCTAGCATGACCTTCGATGAAGCGATCAACAACACTCTGAAGATTTGTATCTGCTTCAATCTTCTCAATGTCAGCCCCACACAATGGGCAGTCCTTAAAGCGTGAAATACAAGCTCTGGTTTCAATTTAACGAAGTTAATAAAATGTCAAGCAATATCCAATAGACAAAAATTTGAAGAAAAAAGATCAAAACAGAGCAAAAATCAAATAAAAAAGGTTTTCTATCATTTGCTTACTTGCAATATACATGAGAGCAAGGCACACATTTGCTACTTTCGAAGAGAAGAGCTTGGCAAATCACACAACTAAGAGGACCAATTTTAAATGTTTGAGAATCATATCCAAAGGGACACTTTGGAGGAATGACGGCAGAATCAGAGGAGTCATTCTTTGCCTTGTTGCCGTCATGCTCTGCCTGGGGTTTAGTTGAGTTTTCAACCGATTTTCTAGAAGAGACATCATCAGGACGTACTTTGGAGAAAGGACACTCTGCTGGGGGTTTATTAGAGTTCTCACCAGGTTTTCTTGTAGAGGCATCATCCGGACGTGCTTTGGCGAAAGGACATACTGGCGTCATCTTGATCAACACCTGAAACATAAACACGATCAAATCCAATTTCCATAAGTTTTCTCTAGCATTGACTAAGATAACTTTCTAATAAATTCCCAGTACAAATAAAATGCATTATATCCAAAGGAGGGTTCAAAAAATTTCTTATTGTAACTAATTATAGCAGTTAATTATTCTGGAGCCCAAATCTACAGAGACCCAAATACACATGTCAGGCGCAAACGAAAAATATATTACCGTTCACAAGAAGCTTAGCTAAAACAGAGACCTACACTGAACCGATATGTCAATCAATTTCGCTTCAATTTGACAGAAAGCATGGATTTACAGTGAAGTTAAGGAGGCAATTCCTTGTCAAATCTATAGCAAATCACAAATGCTTCCACAAAATGGCTTCAGATCCATCATACTGGAAGCATAAAAAAATAAATAAATAAATTTTGAAATGAAGGGCTAGATTGAATTCGCCGACAAAATATTACATATGGAGAGATAAATTCGTCAGTCTTAACTACAAAATTTCGTGCTTAAAAGAATTTGATGATACCTAACAATTCAGTTTCGGTAAATGATCGGCGGCAGAGAGTGAGAGCACACCAGGGAATGAAAGGCCTAAATCACATAAAGGAGGCAAACGTCGTCGTGTTAATCTTCTTCTCTGCAGAATTTCCTGATTGTCTTGGAAACAAGAATGACCGGCAGCGCCCCTACAGATATTATATTCTTTCATTTTATCGTAATATTACAAAAGTGCCCCACAATATTTTAGAAATTATAATTTCACCAACAAATTGGGCCGAATAACCGAAAAAGTTAATACTTTTTACAATTTTTGAACACGCGTCCAGTTGCATTTCAATGTATAATCCATTTTCATTATTATTATTATTATTATTATCATTAATTTTTTTAATAAATGTTAAAAAATATCTTTTTCAATATATATATATATACTTTGTAGAATGATGGAGAGACTGTAATTGAAGTTGGGAAAGATCCCTATGAGAGGGAAGATATTAAGCCAGAAGAAAACGACAAATTCCAAGCACTGCATGCAGCAGGAGTCGATTGCATTTCCCATGCATTCTGGCAATTGCAAGTTCAAGTGACTTGCTAGCTTCAAAACTGATCACTGCAATATCGTTATTATTTTGGCAGAAATGAATGGTAAAACTCTGTTGGCTATCAACAGAGAAACAATGGAATGCGTCATCAGTGCAATCCACAAGCTGGAATATCCGTCAAAATCTAACACCACAGATTGACACAAGTGCAATGAAAAACTTCGAACATCAAAGGAAAAGGCAGACTCTAAGGTGGAAATTCATACAAATGCAAGCACACATCTTTCAGTACAAGTTATAATGGGGTGAAAAATGCCATTGCCCACTCATGATCACACGAGAACCAAAACCAGAATCTAGGCTCAAGTTGCATCTAGTTCAGCTCTTCACCAAGTAGGCAACGAACGCTTGCTTTGTGGTGCCCTCAAACAAACCTGATGTCTGATTCTAGGTTCAGGTGGCAGAGGGCTCGGCTCCATCATGGAGGGCACAACAAATGGTTGCTTTGTGGTGTCCTTGATACACTCTGATGTCTTGACCAGTTGACATGGACCAAAGTCTTGCAGTTGTATCAGAAGAGGCTGCATGTGAAGGGGAAAAATTTTCAATAAACGGATAAAATTATAACCAACGTTGTCTCTTTAAGCTAGAATCCTGCCATACAGGGTACGGGCCCACCTATGCCAAAACAATATAATAATAAATCCTCTACAATGCATATTCAACAACACTTTAGAAAAGGAAATAAGAAAGTAGCTAAAAAAGGGAAGACAAACTCCAGAATCTAAAGTAGTATATATTCATCAAACTTCAAATCTAACCTAGTTTCTGCTCTTTTTCTATTAGCCCAGGTTTGCACAGTGAAACCAGTGAGTTAATGGTGTGCTGTCATCAAAACAACAGCATTAGGTCATTTCATATGACAGATAAGACTTGAGCACCTAACCAAAAAGTTCAAACACAGAATTGTCGGCTTTGATCATTACCAGATCTGTAGTTACTTGGTACTAATTCTACCCAAGTTGCTTTGAAGGAAGTAATAGTTACAGAAGTTAAAAAAACTCTTTTAAATTATATTTCAACAGTCAAGTACCTGTTATGAGATAGGCACCATCTACTGAGAAAACACAATCCCAAACCCATCGCTGATGTCCTGGAAGATACATGAAACAGAATTAAGTTTTCATATTAACTTCATAGAAACTATCTAGAAATTTCAATAGTTCCTACAAAGCAAAAGACTTTTGAAAGTACCTACTAAGGTTTTCTCTAATGTGAAGCCATCAACATTCCATATCTTTACAGTGTGGTCAGAGGATGCAGTGGCCAGATATCTAGTAGATACAACATAAACATTAACTGTTAATTAACATCCAGTCCCAACAGATTACTAAGTAGGAAAAGAGGGTAAATGCATATATACATATATGAGGAAATGAAACCTGCGGGGTTCACAAAACTCCGGAGAGAGGAGACATTTGAGGATGTATCCATTGTGTGCTTGTAGTTTGTGAAGTGGCTCAAAGTTGGTCATTGTCTACAGCAGAAAAAAATGATGTCCAGGAGTCAAATCTCATTCAAAAGGGTAGCATCATATGGTTCATTTGCAAGAAAAATTCTACCTGGGTCCCTCGCATCAAGCGCCAAACATAACATGTTCCGTGATTATTAGCAGCGACAACCATGCTTCCATCCCACATAATAGTTAAAGACCTTACAGCTGTATCCACCTCTGGCACCTAGGTTAAAGCATATATTAGAATAAGAACCATGCCAAAAAAGAACTACAGCAATGATTTTGCAAAGTACCTCCCTTTTTCATGGTTTGAGTGTGTATTTGTTTGTACGCATGCGAGAGAGAAAACACAAGAGAGTACTACATTTGGACATGTACAAACGGGCTCTCCTGGATGGCAGTATATTCATTCTAGTAAACCATAAAACATGATAATGCAATCATAAATGCATCAGGTGGGCCCTGAGTTTGATAAGCATTAAAACTTGATCATTTATTTCTCTGCCTCACATCCAGATGATGAAACAGGGACTCTTTTAAGTGTTTGTTATCAATTTTCATTTAAAAGCCTGTAAATATATTCCATATTTTTTTCCAAACAAACCTGAATAACTAGGCTTCTCAAGGAAAACAATATCCTTTAGTAACATAATTCCTCTATTTCATGAAGCTTTACTTGAGATCTTAGTTCTGAATGTCTTAATGATAGTTTGCAACTCTGATACTAAGGCTAATTAAAGAGAGAAATAGAATACCAGTTCACAACTGCATGAATTTGCTGTCAAATCCCACACACGAATATTCCCGTTTTGGTCTCCAGATATAAGTTCAGTCTACAAAAACACAAAAAGATAATTATGAGAAGACATCAAACATAGCGAGCAAAATCACCGTGAAAATTACATGAAGCAATTAATAAATCTCAATAAACCTTATTTTATTACATAACAAAAAAAAAACCAAAATTTTGATTTGGATGAAACAAAAAAGGGAAAGGAATTTCATACATCTCAATGAACCCAGCTTTGCAACAAGACAAAGACTAGCATCAACTTGAAATCAAGAACTTGTTAGTAAATATAACTCTAGCTAAGAAATAAAATTATTGATCCAAACATCAAACATGGGAATTTATTGCTTTTATATGCAGCCCTTCAGATAATAGGAGGCTATTCATGAATCCGCAAAGATGTGCTGGCTAATTTACATTCACATTCGGAAACCGGTAAAAGTAGATATATGCATAAAACGGCTCATCCCACAAGCTTATCCACACATTTTCTTAAGTTTTCAAAACCCAATTTCAAAATTTCAGAAGCTGATATTTCCAAAGTCCCACAAAACCACCAATAGCAAGAGCAACGAATTCAGTATGTCAACTATACAGGAGAGGTTGATGAATCCAAACTGCCAGAGAATACTCTAAATCCCATTACATTCAAGGCAAGCCAAACAAATAGCAAAAGTTTGAAAAAGGTAACTAAAAGGAGCCAATTTAGTTCTTACTTCAAGAATTTACATTTCCAGGAAAATAAAAGATTTTACCTGATTTGGGTGTAACACAACAGTGTTAACAGCACCACGACTTTCATATTCCATTTGACAAACGGGAGCCCTACATTTGACTTCAAAAAAAAATTTTAGAAACATGGGCAAAGAATTTAGTAATTAAACTAACAACAGATCTATCATCTAATTTCTGGTTAGGGTTTATAAGTTAACCTTAAATCCCATATCTTTACAGTTCCATCTTCAGAACCAGAATACATCCAGTTTCCATCACACTGAAACCCCACTGCCATAACATTGTTAGTATGTTGATCATAGCTCATTACCTGATTTCAGTTATAAAAAAAGTTCAGATCAGTGAATGAAATAAAGAAAAAAAGATATACAAATTTTTGAAAACAAAAATATATCATAAGATTGAAAAAGAAAACGCACAGGTTGCAGGCTAGTTGAGTTAACATCGAATAACCGAATGTGTGGATTACCCGCCGCAGCCAGATAGTGTTTATTTGGAGTTATCTCTAGCCGATTAACTTGCTGTACACATCATATTAGATATCAAATCCGACATGAACCCACCAAAAAAGGGAGACAGAGTAAAAAACTTTTATTACACAAGTGGCAAACATTATCACATCTGTATAGAGAGTATTAGCATAATATAACCAATATCTAAATATTTCATCCATAAACACTATATCAATAATTTAAAGTAATTAATGTGGTTAGTTCCAACTTCTATATGAGTTAGTGATCAATTCACCATATGACTCGCGTCTCAACAAAGATTTAACAAACCAAAACGACATAAAATAGTGAAAAATACACTGAAAGGCATAAAGAATCATAGAATTGATGGACAAACCGAATCTGGATATTGTATAGTACGGTAGCATCGACCGCTTTTTGCCTCCCAAAATTTAATTGTATGATCATAGCTAGCTGTTGCAAGTATTACTGACGGTTGTGTCATTTTGATATCCTCCTAATCAACATTGTTAACAACTTAAACAAATAAATAAATAATTGACAACAATAAAATGAAGGAAAAACCAAGGAGAAGGAAATCAAGCTTATCAAAAGTACCAGTGATAGACTAATATATGCAGACAAATATCAGATTTCTCTTTAATTTTTTTCACATTAGAGTGCAGTAAACCTCTTCAGCCTGCTTGAAAATGAAAAATTGGAAAATAAAAATTGAAAAAGAAAGGAAGGTTTTTGAGAGTTGGCGATTATGTTATGGAATACGAGGGCGATTGATCAACTCTAAATCTATTATTGCAGTCCAAAAGGCAACAGGCTTGTATCAATGTAGAAAAAATAAGTTTTTTCTTTTTCTTTTTATGGAGTTTGTTTTGAGGTTAATTCACAGTTGGTGATCAACAAATTATATTCAGAAAGTTCATCGGTTGGAATTAAGAATTCATAATCAGAATGTTAAAGAGGAAACGACGATTCAAAACGATTCAATCTGGGCAAATGATCTGCAGGGGAAAGTGAGACTGAGTAATGCATACCTGGGAATAGAAGCCCTAAATCACTGAAAAGACACCAACGTAACGTCGTCGTGTTGTCGTAATCGTCCTCTTCCGCAGAATGCCTTGGAAGTTTTATTTTATCAATATTCTAACTGCACCCACAGAACCGAACACAAAGAGATTAATTGACGCTTTTACCCTTTGACAGTTTGACCCCGCGCCATCATTTTTGTTTATTAGAATATTAATTTGTCTCTTTAACCTTTTAATTGCTCAATTTACCTGTTTTTAAAATTTTAAAGACGTGAAAATTATGTCACAATTCAGTAGTAATTAATTAACAGGGCTAATAATCACTTCAAATTACTCTTTTGGATATATTATACAAAATTATGTCAGACAACTAGAGCCACACTTGTAAACATCAATTATATATGAACATAATTTCATAGGCATTGAATTTGTAGAACTTGTTAAGAGGAATATGGGGAGGCTTCTGAAACCATAAATAATTAAAGTTTCAGGAACCCACCAGAAGAGCTTGGTCTACTGGTTGGTAAAACCCTTGACAAATTCAGATAGTACCACTGCATGCCTAGTTTCTTTGTATTACTTGTAACGGTTGGTTGGCTGGCAGGCAGCAGGAGAATCCGGAACCAAGCATGTTCTTTCTTCAGTTACCGCCAACAATGCCTGTGAAGAAGCGGTCAGCAAGGACAACAGATGAACTACTGGTTCACTGAAAGCTCGAGTACAGGCGAGGGTGCTGCGCGTGCTAAGGAGAAGATGTGCAGTTTGAATGAGTTACCGGGAGGATTCATGGGTAAATTGCTAGTATACAGGAGTGGTGCTGTCAAGGAGACTTAAGGAATGCACATGGAAATAAGTGTTATTACATACGACAAAGTATAGAGGATTGAAAAACAATTGCATAAAATGATGTTGAACCCACAACACAGAACCAAGGTTTTGCTTGATAATTCATTCGGTAGGTTCATCTATTTTCTCGACTCGTGGAGCATTGAGGTAGAAAGGGTTTGAATGTCAATATCACTCCAATTGCCTCTACCACATTTAGAATGAAAAACACCATCTGGTTACCTGCACTTCATGAAATATTACTGTGCATTAAGATAATTCTAGACTCCAGATTTTCTTTCATTTGTAAAAAGAAAAAGAAAAAAGAGCATGGATTAGATTAGAAGAAAATTAAAAAACAAATGTACATGTACTTGACATGATTCCTATAGCAAATGAAGCTTAATGCTAATAGACCTGCTGATACTAAGATTTTCTTCAACCATAAAACTTATAGGATGGCTTTGCAAATTTAGAGGTTTTAAAATTTAGATGCATGGAAAATAGGAATTAGGGTTCAAAAAAACTTAAAGAGGACTATTAAGTGAGAAGTTGCCAAGAAGAACTAGCAACTGTGGACAATATCTATCAACAACAACTTGAGCTTCTGGGTCGTAGGAAGGAGAGAGGTCAAAAAGATACAACAGGAAGGACAGGAAGAGAGAATAACACTAGGCATCCATGTCTACAGACTACAATAAAACAGATAACACAATTTTGTTTAAGAGGAATAATTTTGAGCAATATTAAACAAAAATTCAACTAACAATTATAGTAAATACAACAATTTAAAAGATTGGTTCATAGCATTTTACTGCAGACTAAAAGATTAAGGAGAAATGAAAAACAATAATCTGAAACAATATAGAATTTTTGTTTTTGGGAGATATCTTTGCAGACAAAGATGGAGATATCAATGCTGATTCTCAAAGAAGTTGATGAGAGTCAAAAGAACTAGTTTTGTATGTTATCAGTTGTTTAAATATCTGGCTTGTGCTACTAATAATTTATAGAAATTTCGGTTATAGCTTTATATTGGAAAACACAAACTAAACCTAACAGTAAATCTAAAAAACAAACTAGAAATTAACGATAATTTCCATATATATGAAAAATGGGAAGACCTCTTGTCATTTTAAATTTTAAAACTGCCAAGTGATGGTGACACTTCTAAGAATGAACAGGCAACCACAAACTAGCCATCTTTTTTTTATAGTCTAGCCAACTGAGAAGCTGCACTGAGAAATTCATGACATCATACCTGGGAGGAAGACAGCATCTTGTCGTTTTTGTGTCCAAGAAAATCTGCAGAGAACCAAAATATGAAATTAGGAAACAAATGAGCAATTTAATCGTGTATTACATTTTTTTAAGAAAATGAAAAAACAATTCTTAACACATGTTTTATATAATGTAGTTAAAAGTTTAATGGGGCAACCAAAAAGAATAAATTATCTAGAACTAGGCATATTATGTATTAATTGACAGGCAGGCATTGAAACGAAGTAGGAAGACAACTTATTATCATGTTCTGCCTTGTGACTGTATTGATGGGAAATGATATCTAAAAGGTCGCGATATTAAACAGTAAATTTGAAATAAGAAACTGCTTAGTTTCATAGGATTAAGATCTTGTACCAATTCAGACATGCATGTAACACTCTCTTTTCCTTTAATATATATTATATATTTATATACAGATAATAAGTTATATTTTTAAAGATATATATATTATGTATGAAATAATTAAATATTTTAATAATAAATTATAAATTTATGATCAAATAAATAGAAAGAGTCAAATTAGGGATTAAATTAAAATTTTATATTATTATAAATAGAAGAGTTAATTTGTATTTAGAATTTTGACGTATTTAAGAGAAAAAAAGAGAACTAGAGTAAGAGACAAAAATAGAAGAAAAACAAAAGATAAATAGTAAAAAAAAATGTCTTATTTTATATTAATTTTTAAATTAATGATTTGCTATTATTTTAATAAGTAATTTTATTATTTAAATTTTAAAGAATATGATAATTGAAACTTATAATTAGATTGTGATGTTAAGGTTTAAATTTTTATGATTAAGCAATCAAAAAATTTTTATTTGTAGAGAGATAATTGAAGAAAATTAAAATTTCTGTAAAAATGATATATGATAGTGGTTCAATTCATAAATTTTATAAAATTATATATTTTGAATTTGATAAAACTAATTTAAATGAATAAACTAGACACATGTAGGGTTACTATGAACTTTATTTCATAAAAAATATATTAAGTTTACGATTTTTGATAATTTTTTAAAGTTGACCTTATGTGTCTGAAAATTAGTCTTTTTTATCAAACAGTTGAATGATGAAATTTTTTAGTTAACCAAACCTTTTTGAAAAATTACAAAATTTTATATAATGATTTCTATTTATATCTATTTTATCATACTAAAATTTCATGACCAAATTTTATATTTTTAATTTGTTATGAAATTTTAAATAAAAATAATTTATTATTGAAAATAACTCACTACTGATTTTTATTTGGTAAAATTTAACATTTTGAAAATAAAATTTATTTCAGATAATTAATGTATAAATTTAGACTGAAAAAAATTTAATGAATTATTGTTTATGTCTTTATTATCTTTACAAAATTTTACAACATTTGAGAATGTATTGTATTTATTAAAAATCAAAAATTGAGAATTACTCAGTATATGACATAACACTAATAGAATAAGTGATTAAGTTTAAAATATGAAAAGACTTAATGTTACGAGGGCTAAGAGGATGACATTTTTATTTGAACTTATATTATGTTTCATGAATATTGGGTTATAATTTGGTTAGATAATAATGTTGTTTAAGATAGAAAAGAAATTCTTAAATAATATAAGGTCAGTTTTGATAAATTTAAAAATATTAAATTGTTCAAAAGATTGAGTGTTATAAGTTATACTATAAAAGTCTAATGGGATTATATTATATTTTATAGTAGTGGATAAAAATTGTATGAATGCTAATTTTTTATTATAGGTCAAAATGTTAAAATTAATTTTTATTATAATCGTTAAAAGATAAATATACTAATTTTTTTTAAAAAAAATCACAATAAATATATGTATATGTTTAAATGTATTTTGAAGAATATTTTTCAATTATAAACTGTTATGAGAGTATTATTTTGACATTGTTATATGTTTATATAATTGTTTATAAGTATATATGTTGATTGTGATTATAATTGTTCATAATTGTATTATTGTGATTACTTTTACGTTACATGCATCGATATTTAAACATGAACATGTACATTATATTTCAAGTAATAAGAAAATAATTTTGTAAGAAAAATACTCATGAAAGTTAAATTTTATGTACTAATACATCAAATTTTATTACTTTCTTGATAAACAATTATAAGTTATATGAAGTCTTTATATTTTAGTGTAATTATTCCTTCGAGTTTGTCATTACTGTTATTGTTTATTCTTCCATATGATATACAAGAGATTTTCGGGGATATCCTTGGATATAGTGATCTTTACGTTTATGTGAAAAAATATTTATGCATGTGAAAAGACTCATTATTGATTAGGGTGAAAATTTGACTCTTTATCTTTAGGTATGAGTTTTTATTATTTTTTTTAAAAACTTATATTTTCATTTATGCTTACCCTACATACAGTTTGTTATCGATAGATGACATTGACTCAATTATTATTAAGTGATTGAAAGTCCTACTAAGTGGTATTTGAATGAGGATATTCCTAATAAAATTTGAAAAAAATTTATAAAATATTTAAGTGTTACAAAAATTTTAATAAATTCTAAAAGAAACTTTTGTAGTGTTTAAATGTTATAAAACTTTTAAAAATAAGTACGTTTTTGTCTCATACCATAACATGCATGTGCACTATATATATAGTAATATTTTAGGTATATAAAAAACTAGTATACTTATTGAGTTTAAAATTTACATAGTTTATTGTGATTCTAAATGATTGAAGAATTGTTCACTTAAAGGATGAATTTGGCCGAACTTTTGTTGTTACTTAGTTCCCTTGGTATTAGGATTTTTAAAAAAAAATTTTTGTTCTGATATTTAATTTCAAAATTTCTTTTAAAGACTTATAATTATTCATAATTAGAAATATTTAACTAATTAATTTATTTATGAGTTTTTTTTATAAATTATATAAAATTCTTCGTAATCATATGTGTTTTGTGAATATTTTAATGTTATTTGACCCTTTGGAGGTATTACAATGCAACTATTGAAACTAAGAAATTAAATGCAATTTAGTACCTACAAGCAAAACAATCTAATCCAATAAATAGAATACTTACATAGAGCCTCCTAGAGCTGGACCAGCAGCTCTGGCAAGTGAAATTGTAGTCATAACAATTCCGTTAGCAGCTCCTCTCTGATCCTGATCCTGTTGTGCCATACTTGGTCAAATCAACTTGACATGTATCTATAAAGAAAAAACCATAATTTGACAAACCAAAAATGAAACAACAGAAAGCATGGGACAATACTGAATAAACAAGAAAAGAGAATTTACCACAGTCCTGTTTTGCAAAAGGATTAATCCAGTAACGATAGACAACTAGTCAAAGGAAAAAAAAAAAATAGTTACTATATTGTATTTATTACGATACGAAGCAAAAAATTACAAAAATAAGGAATCTGAATAAATTAAGAGCTTTATTGAAAGACTAAGCATTCTGACTTCTCATTCTAGACAAATTGATCCTAAGGTTGAGTTCAAGTAAGATCATTATGTTAAAGAAGTATTTCCATATGCACAGATACAACAGAGAATCAGCAGAAATAATTCCATTTCAGTCATTTCCATAAAAATAACAGCAATTGGAAAGTTCTTATGATCACCGGGAATATATTTGTGCATAAATACATACTGTATATAAGTTTATCTTTTCTTACAGATTTATGCTTATTGTATGAGACGAGGGAATCAGTATGAATAAAGTGCATCCAATACCCATACCAAACCCCATCTAAAACGAAGCTCCCAACAGGACCACTTGAAGCAAATTGACATGTAGCTGTATTCAAAAACCTTAACATACTGTTAAGCTACACTCATCATACAAACAACAGTAAATAGTTTAAAAACATTTGGCAGTTGTCCGAATAATTAGAAATACCTCAGAATATGATCATTCACTAAGTGTTGATGATCATTATGTAGTATATCCACTTACAGATAAGATGTTTTTTGCCACAGAAGCACAGTTTAGGAATAAGGCAAGGCTGAAGCCGGATAGCATTGCTATATAAGTGTAACTTGTTAAAAGAGGCACAGACAAAACCTGTACACAGGGAATTAAGTAACCTAAAAAACAAAGAAATATATTTCAAAAAAAATATGTTAAAAGTAAACTAAGTGCCACATGGTTCTCAAAATGTACCCCTGCTATGCGTGCTACCGTTATTGGCCCAAAAATCCTCTCCATGTATGGGTACAGAGCAATTTGAAAGACAAGGAGGCTGAAACCTGGAAGTTGAACAAGTGGACAATTTTTGAGCATATTTATGGAGTGACACATGAAATGAAAATCAAAACATAACAACACTTAAAAAAAAAAAAAAATGCATAAATGGCAGATGCTTGATAAGAGAATTCTTTACATCTAAGCAAGTTTGTTTCAAAATGAAAGTGTAAACATGATTCATTATAATTGATAAACAAACGTGCTTTGAAAGTTTTGTAGGTAGCAAAGTTGGATACAAATGTTTAAAAGAAAAAAAAGAAGAACAAATGTGTATTAGATGGTTAAAATATAAAAAGTAGAATATAAGCATCCCTTTATACCTGAGACAGTAAGAAGTACCCCTAGATTTTCAGTTGAATAACTCAGACCACCATACTTCCTAGGGCTGACAGCCCAAAGTGAAAATATCTATAGAAGAAAGAACAATTGCAACATTTAGCCAATTTGATTACACGTAAATATATATGCAAGCAGAGTAACAAAGACTAATAGCTATAGCAATATAGCTTCTCCATGTATGAAGCCCAAAACAATCCCTCTGTTCAAGGTAGATGTTAGAAAATATAACATGAATTATCATTATTCATCAAATTTTGAAAAGATTATGACAAGTATTCAGTTACCAATTACACATTCATGTTAAAACATTAATTAACTGCATAATCTAATTGAATTATTATTATTGTTCATATTTGAATGAGAAATTTCATTATGAAGCAAAATTTTTAATAATGGATTTGGCAATATAATGGAGTAGCGAAAATGGTGGCAACAGACTGCAACAATTTTACTATAACGGTTTGGTTGTACTGGATGTAGTGATGACAGGATTTTCTGTTTCATCGAGTAGCTGAGCACAAGCAGTGCAATGAAAGATAATTGAGTTGCAGAATGCGAATGAATAGGTCAAAACACAAAGCTGATATTTTATAGAATACGAACGTATTAATGCAAAAAGAATTACTCAACTAACAACAACTATTTAGTGATTCCATTTGCTCCAGCTATGCATTGGAATTAAAGAAGCCCCTGTCTCAGAAAGAAAAAAGAAGATTCTGAGTCTAGTAGTTCAAGGTTTCCCTCCTCCTGTATGACTTTAGGGCTCCATGATGTATGCGCATAGCAGCGCATCACAAGTAGGAGTAGTAACTTATTTATCTATTATTATCTAAAAATTGACAAAGACAGAACACGTCATCACCTAAAGGAACAAAACTAGACAATTTAATTCTAAGGACCAGCAATTCGGGGAAAAGCATAAGGCATACTTACAAATGAGAGATAATAAATGATGTATGCCAAACATATATAAACAATCCAAATTGGGTAGAAATATACCTCCGAGTACGCAATATCATGAAACGAGAAAACACAGTAAACAATTACAGAAGACATAAAGGGCCAATTCTTTATGAGGCTTTTCTTAGCTGTTGCCTCTCTTCCATTATGTTGTTTAAAATCTGCATTGGACACAGAAGCAGATTCCAGAGCATCATATGAGACATCACATGATCCACTGTCTTCATTGTGTGCATGCAATGTCTCCTGCAACAAGAAGATATATTTTAGGATACCCCTAGTAATAGTGTCCATTTAGTCATTATAACACGATAATATATGCAATATGTACATCCATGAGTTTCGGTGAACTCAGCCAAAAACAAAGGCGACTTAAACTCTTATGGTTCTTTTTATACCCTCTATATCTTTAGTGGGTAGTCATGAACCTTCATGCAAATAAAAAATTAGAAAATTTGAGCACAGATAGAGAGAAAACAACATTTTTAGCAGCTATCTTCATGTTCTCAAGGACAGCAAAATAACACAAACGGAAACGATTGACAATTAGGATAGAGTCATAGAGTGGGAATAAGCCATTATAATAAAGAACACTCTACAAGAAGAAGACTTTAAATAGGGAGGAAAGTTTTATGAGAAAATAAAGAGAGGCTAAAAGAGGAACTCCAAAAGTATTACAATTATACTCAGAAGTAACGCAACACCAAAGAGCAAAAACGACTGTAGCAGAGAGAGAAAAGTCAAGATGAGTTAGGTGAGGCTAAGGTATTAAAATTCAACATCAATTGGTTGGAGAAAAGTACTAGGGTATGCTTTTTAGAAATCCCTTCAACGACAGACATAAGACCTTTTGAGTAATTTCAGAAACAAGATCGTCAGGTAGAGATCAAAAGTCAACTATATCATACTGCAAGATAGAAGTCCTTAAGTATATCCTGAAAAATACTTGCACAAAGACAGAAACTACATTTTTGATAAAAGCAAAACCATATAAGCCTTGCAAACTGTATTACTAGGTATGACAATCTAATTAAAGGTAAAACGAAGACTATACTATGCCAAAACCATGTTAGCCTTGCCAAATCATATTACTTGGCATGACAATCTTATTAAAGCTATAATGAAGATTGAATTATGCTAATATGTGTAAGATCCCACAACGCTTGGGTAAAAGTCTAGATTATATCTTATAAGTGCTCTGATTTGGATTGGTTAGGAACGGGTTAGACACTAAGAACAAAATCTTAAGATATCACACTTGTGGATTGCCAAAAAAAACAATATCATGCTACTTGAACCAAGTCATCACAATAATTGGGTTAAGTTATCACAATAGTTGAGCCAGGTCATCACAATATGTATAATTAACAGTATGTCCTCAGATAACAAAAGTACATAAATTCATAGTACAATTTGATTGGAAAAACCTTCAACATTCCAAATATCAGTTTTCAGTTTATATCTGTTAACCGTACTTTTGTTTGGGGTAAGTCAAAAGTACACTTCTGTAATACATTATGTTTTGCTCTTTGTTTCAAACCAATCAGTGGCCATATATTTCTATGCGAATTTTCCATTATAGGAAAATTTTGACGTGGAGAGAGAAAAGGTGGCAAAACTGAAGATCACGGTCAAGATGTTTAAAAGAAAACTCAAGTTAAAATGTCTTGATAATAACTGTCATAACTTCCACTTCTGCTGAAGACCTTCCAATCATTACCATGCATGCTTCATCTTGTAAGAGCCTCATAAAAAGTTCAACGAAGCACAAATTGTATATATGATAACTTAGAGATATCACAGTTAGTCAATTTTCAGTATAAAAGCTAGTTAAAATGCATACTACTAACGAAAGCTACTGGCGCAGATTAACAATTCACAACGATAGAACGGTCAATACTAACCGGACCTAGTATCTGTCTGGAAATCATAAATAACATAAATTACATACCGGTAAGCAGAAAGTGGCAATAGTTACCCCCGAAGCAAAAAGTGATATACAAAGGCAGGGCAAGAAGTACGGAAATCTGCATAAATTCATTTTTCAGAATAGGATCATACTTTAACATCTTACAGAATTTTTATTTTTTTTGAAAAAAAAAAAAAAAGAAAGAAAGAGAGAGAAAGAGGAGGAGGTTAAAGTAAACATCTACTTACCTTCCAAACAGAGAATCTTTGGAAAATATATTTGGATGGTTGTCTGCTGGCTGGATTCCAAAATTATCCAGAAAGATTAGGAAAATACTAAACAAGCAGAGAAAAAATAAATAAATAAATGGATATTTATTGTCAAAATGGTGTTTTATTTATGTACTCTTATTTTTGGAAGAGTTTTATTGAAAAAAAAACATTTACATTTTTTTTACATTATTTTAATTAAAAATTAATTAATTAAAAAAACTTATTATTTATTTTTATTTAAATTTTTAGTTATTTAATTTATTTATATTAAATATTAATATATTATTTTAAAAATAATTTATATTAAAATTTTATAGTACAATTATTATTATATAAAAATATTATATCTATTTTTTTCAAGAATATATTCTAAAAAATTTGCACCACAATCGTAGAATACCATGCTACATGCTAACAAAAGAAACTCGCGCTATACACATTTTGACCATGTCTTCAACCTAAAGAGAACCTGCCATATGAATCTGAAACGAACAAAATTAAAAATGAAAATCATATTTTCTGCAAAATGGATGCGTTTGCATGCAGGGCCAAAAAATTGAAGTACCTGGGCCAAGAAACCACCCACTGCGGGGCCAATGATCAATCCTGTGGCCCACACTGCGCTAACCTGAAATTGATTATAGTGTAGTTATTAATCCTGATGCTGCAGTAAATTTTTTAAGAACTCGAGCCACACGTAGCCAATAAGCTCACCGTTGACAGTCCCAGAACGTGGTGTTCTTCACGGAATATTTCACATGCATATGCCTGATCGCGAAATAAGTTAAGCACATATAATTTACATGAAATCAGAATTATAAACAAGAAATCACTTGCGGTACAAAGTTTCAATACCTTTATTGATCCAAGCACACCGTTCAAACTCCCAAGAAGAAACCTTAATACTATGGCCATCCAGAAATTCAAGCTAAGCCCAAAGAGGGTGTTAAAAATAACCCTGAGGCCGTTTTAAGACAAACAGTTGTGATAAAAGAATAGGGTATCAGATGTCTGAAATAAAGAAACCCAGAACTAACTGAAAAAGATCAGTTTCAAGTCTTATGTGAAAATAGTAGTCACTAACACTGTGGCGGTCCCTATTATTATAACAGGTTTTCGACCGTAGCGGTCAGCCACTATTCCCCAAATAACAGATGTCAAAGCTCTGCCAAGCTGATATGAAGACCCTTCAAGGTATTAATAAGAGGTTTGTTAGGATAGCTTATTGAGGAACTGAAACGTGATACCAAGCATACTTCTACACATATATACACCAAGATAAAAGAAAAGGAACAGAAAATAAGGTCACCTAAATAGCCAGCATAAGAGCCAATATCTTCCTCTCTTTTCGCAATATGAAAATCCCTGATCTGACAATTTTAAAACAGACAGAAGAACAGTAAAAAAGCAGCAAATGATATAACATACTCACAGATTAACCTTTGGTTTCTTATATTTCCCAGTAAAGGAGCTAAACAGAAAATCGGCAAGCATAATTGAGAAATTTAATTTTCTCACTTCTCAAATTCATCAAAGATGTGATTGATTACCCACAAAAAAAAAGGGGGGCGCGCGGCAAAATACAAATACTGTGTCAAGTATAGAAAAGAAGAGAATAAGATTTATGCACATGAGCTACAATTGAATTCTTAGGTCAAAAGCAGTATTCTTGCATACAATTATGAACAATTAGAGGGAATAATTTTCATGCAAAAATTGCTGTGAATTAATATTGTCAGTATATAAATGGCGTCCTTTACCTCCCAAATATTAATGGAAAAGAAAATTATTTTCGAAGTCCAGAGTAGATCATGTTTCGGAACTACTACTTGAATATGATATTGAGAAACTCAATATGAATGATAAGTTTAGTTGAAGTATTATAACTTAATTGATGAATAAAATAGATAACTTATATCTATATAGAACTACATGGAAGGTAATAGCTACACTCACCATAAAATAAAGGAAGGGAAAGAGAGATGCTACAGGCACTACTGAAAAGATTTAACAAAAGAAAACAATAAGGGATGATATACTCAAAACAAATCACACAATCAAGAAATGTCTAACAGCCATCAAACAAGTGGTGCTGGAAACCAACAATTGATGCAAGATGGCATTGAGTTCTTGAAATGACAAAGTAAAAACTGTAAATAAGAAGAGGTTCTTTCTTAAAACAACAGAAATTATTAACAGTACTATATGCAATACACAACATTCAATCAATAACAAGCAATAATCTTTATAATGTTGGCTCAAAAATTAAACTCACACGATCATATTCCCCATGTTTCTAAATAAGAAAAAATTAAACAAATGGTGCCTTCAATAAAATTCATGTTATTTCATTAGATTACCCATTCTACCAGTGACTGTCGGTCCTTTTATGGAAAGAATTCAGAGTCTTCAATTACAAACCAAAATAATAATAACAGAAACATACTCCAAGTTAATTATAGAATACGTTATACACTTCCACACTTCCAAAATATGAAAAAACTTCCCATTTCTGTAAGACAATTCAAAAAAATCTGTTCAGTTATCTTTTAAGCTCCAAATTTGGAGTCCTTTTTTTTTCTTTCTAATGCTGTTCTTGTACATAAAAAGACCAAAATCATCTGCGCATGTCTCCATTCTTAAATTTCCACCAAGTTAGTTGAACTTGATAGAAAACTACTCTTAAAGCAAACCTGATTTGCCATGAGAGAACGTACCAGTTGCAAGAACAACAATCCATATAGCAAAAAGCTTTTGAATGGGTAAACCCTGTTCCAACTCTTTAAGCTGCTCAACTTTACAGCCCGAGCAATTCTCATAATATCTCTTCGTCAACAGTGGCTCTCTGCCCCTATCCTCCGCCATGATAGAAAAAATTCAGCTCAAGAAACTCTCTTCGTCTATTGAATCCAAGCCTTACACATTAAAAAAGGAAATCAGTAGAAAAAACAATCATGAACGTATACTACAGTCCAATACATTAGCCTCCACATATTTAAAGTGTAAGCTCAAGAAGTAAGCATTTATTAAAAAAAAAAAATGTTCATTTTATAGCATTACATGCCTTGCACAGTTGAAATCCTATAATTCACAGATGGTAAATCTGAAATTAATTACAATAATGACAATAATTCCGGCTGTTTAGAAAGAGATGATTTTGTCAATTAATTAATGCGATGTACTTTGTCAATTAAAATTATTAATAATTTCAATTAATAGGACCCATCCTATTACTCTATGTTTGACAATTAATTAATTATTAGTGTGAGAGGTCCCATGTTTACTATTAATTAATTGAAAAAAATTAATAATTTATTAACAAACAAACAAAAAAATATAATTAAATAAAAATATTTCTACAATCAAAACATAATAAATTATTATTATTATTATTATTATTATTATTATTTTTCAACATGATATGATGTAAAAGTAAAGAAGTTGCATGTGATGTGAAAATAGAAAAGTTCACTCAGCGTTGGTACAAATTAAGTCTGATTCAATTGAGAAAAATGGATTTCGATTCAGATTTTTAAAATTTAATTAAAAAATAATTTAATATTAAATTTTATAAATAATGTATTTTAAAATTTATCTAATATTTAAAAAAAAATTTTATTTAAAATATTAAAAAAACGCGCTTAGAAAAATTTATTAAAAAAAAAAAGGGTGAAGTGTTAGAAAACACCGTTTCTGGAAACAAGTGGCAAAATCTTTTGCCTAAAAATGATTCCGTAAAGTCACTTAATGTCCTCACCGTTTGATAGAAGGGAAATCAAAGGGCGGGAGAATTATATAAAGTTCGAGATTGGTAGAGTGGGCCGTTCGGCCCATTAAAAAGTATTTGACTCCGGGCCCATGGGTCTCCAAATTGGCGGGAAATTTACCCCGCACCACCGCGCCATTGATTTGTATATGTAGATGAGCGCTGGTTGTAATATACAGTTTCAAATGTATATGTTTTGTTAAAGAAGGGGAAATCGGGAAAAATGGGGACGGAGAATTTCAGAGTAGGAGAAATTGTGTGGGCAAGAGTAGTTTATCCTCATCAATGGTGGCCTGGTCTTGTTATCAGAACAGACTTTCTTGGCGTATTGGTCTCCTTCTTTAATTCCGAGAAGTCTCGTTATTTTCTTCCTTCGGAAATTTGTTCTTTCGAGAAAAATTTCAGATTTCTTGTCGAGAAATGCACAAGTCGTTTCTTGCTTAATCGTGCGTTGAAATCGATGGGTAACGAGGTTATATTGGGCTTAAATTGCTGCGGGCGAGGAAAACGGCGTCAAAATGCGGTTGCGAAAGACTTGTTTCGGCCTCAAGTGGTTTCGGGTTTCGTTCGTAGCGTGGCGGTTTCGCCTTGGGTTGAACAAGCTGATTTCCTTAGTGCCGTCAATGCGCTTGCGCAAGTTATGGCTTTCCGCCATTATTGTTTGGTCAGCTTAGGTATGTGAATTTGAAGCTTTGTTACTCGTTTCAATCAATCATTAAAATGTTGAATAATGTGTAGATATTGGTAGTGGTTTATCGGAAATTAGAGATCTGCTGGGTCTGAATTTCGGAATCTTCATTGCGTATGTTAGTCTTATTTCTTGTAGAAAGTAAAGTTTAACTAGATAAATATAGTGTAAAGAGTAAAATGAGAAATTTTGGGCAGAGTCATGTCGGATCATCCTCTCGCCTCGTGAGGTTAATGACTGTATTCTATAGCTTTAGACTACAACTCGATACCGGTAACCAATCTGCTGGAGGAGTATAATTACTGAGAGAAAACTACTTGTAGCTGCTCAAAACACAATATAGAATATCAACTATATGTAAAGTAGTATATTCTTGTGAATAACGGGTAATGACCATATTAACTATTATAATGGCTTAATTTGTCTCTATTTAATATTGTAACTTATAAGAATTTGGATTGTGTTTTTATTTTAATATCTGTAAGGTGTAGCTTATGATATTACTGAAGGTTCTAGACCATTTAACTCCAACAATCTAAACCTTAAAACTTGAAAACCAACAGGTGATCTGTAATTGTATGAAAGAGTATAAATTTGGTTAGAATAGAATAACAATGTTCTCACTTCAGAAGTGGAATTCTCTGTAAAATTAACTTTATACTCTTTGTGTAACTGAGCTGGTCTCTCATTCGATAGTCCATGTCCCAGCATTGATTCTTTCTAGCTGTAGCTTGTGTTTGCCTAAGTATTCTGCTCAATAGGTATTGGATTTGCTGTTGGTAATTTCTCTCTGCTTGAATATCTACACAGGTGTTAAATCAAGAGTCCATGCAGACCAAGCTTCTGTGGAGAAGATGCACTCAGTTGCTGTGGAACTAGACAATTTAGAAATGGTTGATGGTTATCAGAAATTCTCTCAGCAAGCAGATAATAACTTGTCAGCTTGTTTGACTGATGGAAAGAACAATTGTAATATTTTTCCAAAAGAATCTTTTAGCCTTCAGGACAAAGATCAGCTTGAAATCTGTTCAACAAATCAAACAAGATTACACAAGATACAATCACCTCAAGGCATGATGGTCAAGCTGCAAATTCTTTGTATAGATCCATTTTATTTGGATGGGGAATGTCTGAATTCTTTGCAGTCAAGTTTTTTGAGCTTTAGAAGTTTGTCGTACCAAAATGCCTTTGGTAGCTTGTGCAAGAAATGCTCTCCCATTGAAATTGATGAAGCTCAACTTCCTAATCGTGCTTATATAGCATCTCGGCAGGGCATTAATGTTCATGGAGAAAAAGAAAATACTGCTCTTCCTATCATACCTTATGTGGAAAGCCCTGTTAACTGCTGGGGCTTAAAGAGGCAGCTTGATCAATCTGCGATTGCTGAACCTCCTTTGAAGTTGCGCAAGACTCTGTCTTTCTCACTTAATGGAGCTGGTGCTTATCTTTGGAGAAGTAATGAAGGATTCAGTGCTGTTTTTACTAATGCTTTCCTTTCAGGGAATGACTTTTCTGGTCTTTTCGAATTATTCAAGACTATGCCTCTTTCTTCTGTCGTAGATTATGCCCATCTTCTTGGAAATATAAGTGGATGTGAGGCCGATTTATTTGACTCTTTCCTTTCTGGATCCCAGGTGAAGTTAAAAACTCTAAAATTCTCTTCCTTTGCAGATCAAAGTTTGACATATATAAGCAGCAGTAGCATGAAGGACTCTCGGAATTTGCTCAATGTTTCCCTTGCAAAACACACATCTTCATCTAGTGACATTCTTGACATCTGTAGATTTCAGAAACTGGGAGAAAATGTGGATACTCTAGACAATAGTGGAACCTATATCTCTTATGCTAGTATGCAGCCACCACAACAAAGTGAAGTTATTAGGAAAGGGCATGGCACCAGCATCTCTTATGCTGATGATGTGACTGAGAAGACGCTGCAACCCTCTGCTGCTCAATCAGTGACTAGTTATGCCAATGGAGTTGTTCCATTTTGTGATGGTGAGGCCAGTGATAAAATAGAAAGAGCCAGTAAAGACCAATTAAATTCTCATCTTAGGGCTAATGAACTCAATCTGCGACCTAGTAACTGTCAAAAGTCCCGTTCTGTCCAAATCAAAAGAGAAATTAGAATGGATGTGGCATTGGGATGCAGCTTTAAGGACAAAAAGGATCTCTTACAGTCTGTTACTTCTGATTTAGCATGCAAGTCAAAAGTGAGACAGCAACCAGAAGCTCAAACCAATTTTACAGTTTCTAGATCTTTGTTGATGAAGTTTCCAAAGGATTGCTGTCTGCCATCCAAAGAGCAGCTGGTAAAAAAGTTCAGTCCATTTGGGACTGTAGATTTGTTCAAAACAAAAGTCTACTTTTATACCAGCTCTGCCCGGGTGGTCTTCTTACACCAACTTGACGCAATGGCTGCTTACCAATATGCAAAGAGGAAGAAGATTGCATTTGGTAAAGAAAATGTCAAATTTTGGCTTGATCCATGGGAAGGTAAGAGGGAAAGCAAGGAACTAGTTTCCTTTCCTCCAGGGACAGTAAATATGCCAGGATTCACCCTAAAATCATGTCTTAAAAAGTCCAAACGCCTTGAGAGAGAAGACAAAAGATGTCTGCGAAAGGTAAGGTTTCGGATAGAAACCTAGATCAGTTTAATTGTTGTTAAAACCAGTCTACCGTAAATATTTTCTTTTTGCTTCTTAGCCATGGGGAAATGTTTTGGTAGCGAATCCCGGAATAGCTTATCATAAGTTTCGGTGGATTTCCATGTATTTTGTGAAAATCAACCATTTTGTGGCCCTTGCTGTAAATCATTTACCCTAACTGAAATCATGTTTACTTTTTGATCAGCAAAGCACTGCAAATTCCTTCTTCTTTTTTTTTTTTTTAAATAAAACCACTCCAAATTTTTTGTATTCGTAACATTTTAGCAGGAGAAGAATCACAGCATATTGTATTGGCTTGATGTAGAATACTAGAATTTGTTATTCATCACTGCCTTGACAGTAACAAGGAAAAAAAAAATTATTGTCAATATATTTACTCATGTTGAAGCTGATGCAGTTGTTTCACTCCTACCTCTATAAGGTTTTCAATTCATATGTTATTTTGTAATGGAAATGTGGGACAGCATTTTCGTATCTCTTTTTTGGATTGTGCCAGACACAATGCCATTCCATTTCATGCTGAGCAAGGCCCAATGGACTCAAGTTTCAAATGCCCAACACAGCCCAACGAGTCCCATTTTCAGCACGTGGCAAACCAACAAACACTGCACACCTCAAACCATAAGTCGAACTGCTACGTCGTTTTTCATTTTCACGTGTGTTCCTATTCCCCGCCACCATTCACCGACAGGAAACAATCCTTGGTGGTCTATTCACAGAAGAGGTTTCAAAGCTTCCGCTTTGTCTCGTCATTGCAATATGGTTTAGCATATTGGCTTTTTTAATAAAAAAAAATCAATAAACAAGTTAGGATCAGGAAGAAAGCTAAATTATGGAAGACTATAACAAAGATTTCCAGCAAACCGATCGAGTAAAATTTTCCTTTTCTCCCCCTTTATATTCTATTATCAACAAATACAAAGAATTATGCAGAGATTCATGTACAGACGTTCTGCATCTGCTTCCAACTGGACTGATTCTGAGACATAAAGATTGTATGAATGAATTACATCTACGTTCTAAAAAGAATTAATGAGCATTTTGGCCATTCCCCAACCAACCAATTTTCAGACCCATCACTAACTTCTGCAAAAACTGTGGTGGTCCTTTAGGAATGAGATTTCAGCTAGCTATGCTTTCTAGTATATTGCCCCTTCAAATGCAAGAATTCTACCACAAAAATTTCATACCAGACCACCTCTTCATGTCACACCAACGACCAACTTTGAAGAAGTCTGCCATCAGCAAGTCAGGGAATGACTATCACACTTCAGTATCTCTTCATCCATTGTTTATATGTAACTTTTAAACTCAAGCTTCAACAGAGGAATTTTGCTACTCAACATCATCAGCAGTACATTTCACTCCCATACACAACCAAGTAGCTACTGCACAGAGTTTGGAGTTATTTTACACGGAATTCATGCCTAAATACGGTCAAATTCTGGGTGAACTTATCCCTGTTCTTTGAATCCAAGCTTAGAGTAACATCAGTCATTAGTTTATCAAAACAGATAGATAACCGCTGATGTTGATCCACTGGCTGCAAGATATGATGCAAATAAGTCATTAACAATGAGACCATTGGTACAAAGCAAAGGATGGGGAGTTAAAAAAAAAAAAAAGAAAAAAACAGGAAAACTGAATTAAAATTACATTTCCCTAGCTGCCCCAATTTAAAACCATAGACAAGTTAAATTTTCTTGTTAGTCTCAAGATGCAACTGACAATTGACTCAGCTAATAAATATGGTATAATTGTTAGCTGTCTCTACAATTGGAGCCTTGGCTACCTCTTTTGTGGCAACATTTACCACAGAAAATGTTGTTGTCACCTAGGTTTCACACATGGAGTCTCCCATGTCTATAACATCATATGCGTTGTGCACACATACCCAAGCTTTGGGGAAATTCCAAGTTTACAAAAATATAATGAATCTCTTGTTCGTGCAAAGGTGTCAGAGATATAGGACCAAGCATCTACCGACACAAATGTCAACATGCACTAATAACAAAGGTAAAGGAGATTTCAAAAGTTACACAAAAACTAGATCTTCATTATATGTTTGATTTATTGTATTAAGGATTCACAAAGAAGGTCATCAGCTAAATAGAAATGCCTAATTGATGTTTACTAAGTAACGAACAATCATAATGGGGGAGAGAAAAAAAGATTGCCAATATTTCCACAACTAATAGGTTTGTTTGACTTACTTGTGAAGCCAAAATTTGAGCTTTCAAATCGGTAAAAACCTGCATGTGAATTTTTAGATTTCTCAGTCAAGGATGGAATAAGACAGTAGAAATTCCATATAAGCAGTCAAAACCATACTAATGCATAAAACAGATACATCACTCATGCTGGTGCATCCAAGTTGTCTTATGCAGCTATTTCATCACCCATCTATTTTAAGAGGGCATGCGAGTACCATCCAAAAGGTTCAGATTATGATGTGTGTAGCAAAGGGCTAAGAATATAGGTTACAATGTGCCTAAGACAAACAGTTATTGCCTTACATTATAAAAAAATTCAGATTTTAAGTCTTGCCTAGTTTTCTGAACTCAGTAACTAATATTCCAGCATTTAACTTCAATCTTTTCTCACCATTTGCCATCCAAGGTTGCTTTTGTTGAATATGTCTTTTAAATTGCAATTTTCAGCCAAAAAGCTGAAACTTTTAATGTTGCATTAAGGTTAGATATAAATCAAGCTCTCTTCAAGCATTTTGTACTTGTTTTGGCAACAACTGAAAAGGATTTTTGACAACTGCCTTTACCATAGCTAACCACTGGTCAAGCTTATCCTTCAACCATACGAATCATGTGATCAGCGGTATTGATAATTAATGATATTTATCAAGATATACATGTTTTGTAAGTTCTATAATACAATTTTGTGAATCAAAATGAATATTAATTGGAAGAAAAAGTTGTATTACTTACCCAAAAAAAGTGCTTTCAATCCCAAATAATTATGCTTAAAAAAGTTCATTTGTGTGTTTTTTTTTTTTTTCCTTAAGGATAATTATTACTACCAAAAATACTTTTATAATCAGTCAAACCATCTTTCTATTTCAAAGTACTATACTAGGCAGCGAACAACTGTTAAGTTTGCACTAACAGCTCTACTGGTTTAAACTCTACAGCATAAAGAGCATATACTGGTCAGTAGGTATGGATAAATTAAATGCATTATATTAAACAAATAAAACATGCAAATAAAATAAGATAGTAATTTATTCTAAAGAAATGTAATAAAGCAAGATGGAATCTAGGAGAAAAATGTGCAGTAAGATGGGATAAACCGTCACCTGTTCACTAATAAGAATTAAGCTCAGCATAGGTCTGCTAAGACTCCACTGATTGCCACAGTCTTCAAATAATACGATCTCAAATAAGGTCTTCAATATCTATACACAAAAGAAAAGAATTAAGGCAACCAAATATTCAATAAAAGGCAGCAAAAATCAAAATAACTAGTAAAAGTATAAAATCTTTATTAAAAGAAAGGAAAAAATATGTAAAATGCATTCCAATAACCATCTCAATATCATACTTCAAAAGAGCAAGTTGGCAAAGAAATATTATCAACATTGATCTCGGCTCTTCTACACCAAACCTACACGTTCAAGAGTTGATTGTTCAAGATTCTAGTACTAGGAATTGGGAGGGTCAGAGGGAGTTTTGATTGGATTTGTGAGTTGTTTAGAGTTTTTGAGAAAGCTGTTCAATTAAGATTGTATAGATCTTTTTGGGCTCCTTCAGGTTGTTCCTACTTTTTGCGGACATCTTGCTAAACCCCTAGTACTTCTCATTTCACTAATAAAAGTTTCTTTGTTTCTTTAAAAGATAATGCAACAAAGGAATTCATTCACTTTGTTTTCGGCGGGCATGAATCAGCTTTGGTTCTAAGGAGGTGGTAGTCTTTGTGCTTTTTGGTTTAATTGGATAGATTAAAATAGAAGATACTTTTAACAAGCTATTACAGAGGGCTCTTTTTGTGATATATCGAGCTCCTTACCTAGCGACAAACTTCTATATTCCTTTCATTACAGTATTTTTGAACAAGTTCCTAGATAACAAGCCTAAAGGTTTTGACCAATAGGAATCTCTTTATGTGATTCAAGAAGTCGATAGCTCGACTAATCGAACGGCTACCAAGGAGTGCCCCAGCAATTTAATTGGTTTAGGTTTGTTATAGTATAAAATTGAACCCACTTAGGTCACATCCAGACAAATTGAAACAGGCCACCAAGCAACAAATTTTGCTCGTTAGCTCCTTTATTGGTTTCAGTTTCCAAATAATTTTAGGATACTTCTTTTTTGTTTATTCATAGAATTTGGAATGCCATTGTGCTTTAAATGTTATGATCTGATTTGAGTATTTCCTATTGTTCAGTGTGGGTATATTGAGGTGTCTGCCAGTTCACTATTCATGTTTCTAATTTTTATCATATTGGGATCATGTTCCTCAAAATATCAACAGAAACAGCAGAAAAACCCTCCACTTACTTCTGGAAACAAATTTGGGCACTCTGCAATGCATCTCGTGAGATTAATTGCAGCAGGTGAAGTGGGTGCCTCCCCCATAGTTATGTTATTGAAATAGAAAGCAGCCAAATTATCCACGGCAGAGGCGCACTGAAACAACAAAGTTAAATTTTTAAGCTTGACGATGGTAAATGGACAAAGAAATAAATGGATAAGATGGTGCCTCATTCAGACATGAAGCAGGCCCAAAATGTTAAATGCTCACGGAAGAAGGTTAAAATATTTGTGTGCAAATTACAGTTGCAAACTCAGAAGAAGTGATGCCATGTTTAACAGTTGGCTTCCAAAATCTAATATTTGAACATGTCATAATAATTGTAATTCAGATACTACTATCCAAGTATATCTACATATATACACTAAGAATTCATTTGGTATGGCTTTTTACGTAGAACTTCTTGGAATAGATATCGTACCAGTAGAATTTTATAGGTAGAACTTTTAACAAAACAAAAAATATTCATTGTTTGGTTGTCAAGTCCATCTTCTGGTAAAATTTGTGTAATTACCTTAGTAGACAAGTTTTTGAAAGTTATATTACAAAATAAATGAAGATATTTAAATAAAATAAAGTATTTCAGAAAGTTTAACTTTTTGAAAAGCTCAAAAGATTGTACTCCTAAAAACTCAAAATTGATACTTCTCCCAGTAGAACTAAAATACATTTTTAAACCTTCATAAACTCTTCTCTAGTAACAGCCAAATGACACAAAAATAGTTTTTACAAATAAAAAAGCCCTTTTAACTAATAGACAAGCCATTGAAACGAATAAGAGCAAGGAATGTAAAACAAAACAAGATCTTTCTTAATTAAATATATGTATGATAATCCATTTTCTTTATTATTCTTCTATTTTTATTTTTCTGTCGTTTTTATCTTCAATTATTCTTATTAAAATTAGAAGAAATTTCTCATTGATTCCTGTATGATTCATTAAATCTGATCCGATGCAAGTGTTCTTAAGAAAAATGGGACAACTTAAAAGATGTAGAATGACCATTATGCGTTTTCTATAATTATATTATATATACATACACAAGGCCGGAACATGAAATTTGTTTTATTTGCCTGGCCTGCTATATTTATAAGCATAGAAGTTCACCATCATTAATCAGCAATATTGGTGAAGAAAAATAAAGGGCTTAAGATGCCGCTTGATTGAATTTTGATTGAGGAAGGAGAGCATGGAGAGATTGAAAATCAGTACACACCTGTGAAGAGATATTCGTATCCAAACCTCTCAAGCCAGATTCAAGGGAACCAACTATATGCATAAAGGTATTTGTATCCAAATTCAATATAAAAATGATGTGGATGCTGAATAAAACCTCCAAGAATGCAAAATAAGCCCTTGTTAACTGCAAAGAAACAGCAAACAGACAAACCAAACCTTAAAATTGAAAGATTTAATGGTCTGCAACCAACATCCCTGCACTGAAAGCAGTTAATTTAAAATATAATAGAACAAATTATTCATCTATAACTTATGCTAAATCAACATAGAAGCTATTGGCAGATTTTGGTATCTTTTACACCACATAATACTAGCATGGTTTAAAAGATGGGAAAACTCCATTGTTCTAATACCTCATTGTCAACAGGCTACATGTATATAACAATGTTGAACTATATTGTATATATTAAACTATTAACCCAAGTGGATGGCCCAGCTGGTAAAGCACTTGCATGCAAGAGGTCAAGGGATTGAAGCCTCCTTACACCAACCTTTGAGGAGCCACAGGCCACAGCCGGACTACGTAGTGAACAGATTATCACAATACATAACATACAGACCCAAACCATCTATGTAAATGTGCTCAAATATTATTAGTATATTGATGAAAAAGACAATCAGAAACTTACCAAGAATACTAAAACACTATATTAAAGGAGAGTAGGGTTATCTTTATGCCATAGACCTTCTTTTTGAATTGGCAGACTATTATAAGAGAGTATGGTTATCTTAAAGCCTTTACTTTTCTTCAGAAGTGATAGACTAGTGGCATGAACAATGTGGTCACCATAATTCTTTCTTAAATCATAAACATGATTCACCATTAAATCCATCTTTTTCTTGTTTTGTGAGTGAAAAAAAGAGAAATGAAATGGATTGGGAGGCAGTAACCCTTGTGTAAGTAACTCAAGGCAAACAAAATAAGAATATGCTGTACAGGTAATAAGGAAAACCTAGTGATTGGGGGGAGGTGAAAAGGATGCGTACGAAGCACTGCCAATTACACTGGTGTTGGAGTTCTGAAGGGCTGAATGGTTATGATGAAGTAACAATATGAATGGTGGAAGCAGCAGTTTCAAAGATGAAAGAATAGAAGTTAAGAAGATGGCAAAAGTAGAACTGTTAAAGCAATGGAATATCATTTCCTCCCTGAGGTTGGGGACAGGGAAGGGGATAACGGTGGCAGTGAATTGTTGGCAGCGAAGTATTGTTGTTATGAAGAATGGCAACAATAGCAGTGTTAATACAAGGAAATAGATGTTAGATCAATTGTTCCTTCAAAAGCAATGTTATGTAGTGGTTCAAATTACAATACTTAAATCTATGCAAAAAAATGAATTTACATATTACAATAGAAGCAGGGCATATCTAAGGTGTGGATGGAATAGGATTAGCATCCCTCGCTCGCCAATATTTAAACTCTAAATCCGACCAATTAAAGCGGGTCCTCTCAAGTTTCTTTGACATCCATAATGATAAACATGCATGCAAATATATTTTCAAACAAATTCAGAAAATATCCTACAGGAAATAATCTAACAGGTACCTAAAGTTCGCCAAAAAAGGTCATAGCATTCTACATACCTTCCTGAAAGCCAATATGTCAGCCAAAGGAATTGACAGAGTCAATTTAAGAGCAATGTCAAGTACATCAGAGAGCGCTCTATCACCATATAATTCAAACACGCCAAAGTTGACATAGTTTCCTGCCAGTGCTGCCATTTTTTCAGAAAGCAAAATGAAATGAGCTCAAATTAATGGTCTATGTGAAAAGCTATTTGTTCAAAGAGATATCCAAACCAATGTCAAACAAGACAATGCCACAATGCTAATACAGATATCATACTACCCTTAAATATTTAGTGGTTACAAATTAAAACCAATATACCATGCCAAAAAAGAAACTACATGTATGAAATGTAACTAAAAGGCAGATCTTTCTTTCCTGGCTAGGGAGGGTTTAGATCTGTCCTAGATTTACATCTTACCAGGTGGCCAAAAAAGGGGCATAAAAAACCAAGAGAGAGAGAGAGAGAGAGAGAGAGAGAGAGAGAGAAGAAGAAGAAGAAGAAGAAAAGGGGTATATAAATAAGCAAACATGCTTGACATTAAACAGAAAATTGAAATCATTTTAATGATTGTTTTCCTTGCAACACAGAAAACCAATGTTAACTCATTTCATTATATGAGCAAAGAGTCTGGTTACATGTATAGAACCATACACATCATGCTGAACAACTGAAAATCCATACCAGAAAAGATGGATAAGACTTGAGAAAATCTAATATACTTCATACAGCTGATCAAGATAAGAAAACTAAGAAATTTCTGTATCGTAATGAAATAATTACAGTCCCATCTATTTATTATTATTATTTTGATAGGAAACAAAGAAAGTTATATTAAAAAGAAGGGATATACAAAGAAATGAAGAAGAATTCCACAAAAAAGAACCCCTAAAAGATCACAAAATGATCTATAGACTAGCATACTGGTTAGCTGTTCAGAATAAAAGAACAGGATCTATAGGACTATAGCATCTCAAAACAAATAAAAAGCTAACACAAAATATACAATCAAGACCCCTTCCAAATTTAGAACTAGGAAGAAGAAACAGTCCCGCCTTATTTTAATGCTCTATATATTCCTTCATGTTACACGATGATGCATCCTTATGGTTCTCATAATCAGCAGAATTAGGAAACAGCTATAGAAACACATAGGAAGAGCACGGGAAGAAATATCAATATAAGCAAAATCTGAAAATTTACTTTCCAATATACTTGAAGACTAAAAATAACAAGTATATTACAGAAATATCTGAAAATTTACACGCACGCATGTGTGTATTCTGTTTATGAGCACAGAATGTGAGGGTGTCTATGATTCCTCCACAAATTGACCATTGAAACTTCTCAAAGAGTTTAGTTTGTCTGTATTTTATAGTAATTAAACTAAAAATGCCACTCACATCAAAACAGAAGTACATCTATCCAGAAATCATGCAGTGACGAACTTCCAACAATAACAATGAATAAAATCCATCATATTGTTTAAGCTTAAAAGAAAGAAAGATGGTTAAAAAATAACCTCTTAAGAGAATAGTTAAACAAATCCATATTCCCTTGTATTTGTAGGCATATATATCGGCAGCATTTGGAAGAGCTAGAATCCTTGATCCATAAGCTACTATAACTTTACTAACTTCCCAAAATAGAAGAATTCCATTAGGAGAAGACGAGTCAAAAGTCAAACGCTGTGCTTTGTTTAAAACAAACTCGGCCATGAATTTCAACAATGGCGTAGTAACCTGCAGCGTTAAGTCAAACAATAAAGTCCACCATTCAGAAAAAAACAGTTTAGGTTTATCATCCCACAGGAATACCATAAATACTGCACAAAAACATTATGATAATAAGTACAAAAGCAGAAGCAAAAGTAGCAAATCAAATTGGGGGGGGTGGGCGCGCCAAGATGTATAAAATAAAATTTGAGACGTCAAAAGTGTACATAATAGCATTTGAAGTACCAACTTACATACATCTATTTCTTTTCTCAAAAGCTTTAGTGGGGGCCCCAGTAAAAAAGATTTATAAGTGACATTAATGACATGCAATAGATCAGTGTTTGAAGATGCTTGGTAGGAAGTTTTCAGAAAATAAGGCAATCTTTCTAGTTTTGCCATGGGCCTAGTTTTCTTGATAGTTTAATGATATTTCAGTCTTTTAACCAAGAAAATTGGGAAACTGTTGTGGATGACATTTGTCTAGGATTTGTATTACTGGTGGACCAGTGGTCCACATTTTGGCAGCTCTTTTACTTTATCAATAATATTTTGTTTGTTTCTTATCATAAAGGAATAAAGAGTGACTCTATAGTTTATCATTCTGTAAATCTTCTCCAAATTAATACAAACATACTTTGCATGTTATCTTAAAAAACAAAAGTGACAATAGTGATCTTTATCCAAACTTTCACCCATAAGGAGAAAATGACAGAGAATGTGCCCTATTTAATCATGCAAGAACAGTGGAGCAAAGAACTGCTTATGTGCCCAGAAGGCTAACATGCTTTAAAGTTTAAATGTTGTGTATATTAAGAATCAAAAAACAAGCATAGTAGAATATTTGATGCAGAGACAGAAAAAAAAAAAATACATGAGAAAAAATGAAGTGTCATCTAAAGAAACTGACTCAAGTTAAAGTTGTGCTTCTGACATAACTTATTTTTTTCGTTTGCAAAGGAGTTAAAAATGACTCACAAGAGCGATTTTCAGATTAATATCGGTGACAAAACATTAACTTTGTGCATTTGTATGCACCCACATGATGTGTCAATGTATTACCATGGCTTAATTGCTGACTACCACTAAATTACACCATATGAGAAATATATAATGTGTATATGTGTGTGTGTGTGTGTGTGTGTGTGTGTGTGTGTATTTTGATAGGATACACCATATGAGAAATCTGATTGGAGGTTTTAGATAGTGGTCATGACAATGCCAAATGATTTTAGGTAATCATAAGAAACTTGTAAGACTCTTATCAAGTTTGATGATTCAATTTATATTCCATACTTCTACTGCATGATTCTAGATTTGAATACCATACTTGAAATTTCCAAACTAATCTTAAACCTAGTTCCGTCTTATTTGTGCATTTATTATCCTTGTAGAGAATGCAAGGACAAAACACCAAACTGTCTCTAGAAAAATTCCTAAGGACAATCCTAATGTTATATGATGGACATCGGATTTTCACACGTTTCATTCTGTGCTTCAACCAGGACTAATATTTTAGTGTAGGAGATTCTTTTATCCCTACTTTGCCAACTCAAGAGCCCTCTAAAAAAGGGCAAAAGAATATCAGATTATTTTTTCAATATTTGATGTCTAGTAAGATTTCAATGCTATTATGGAACTTCGAATATATTGAGGAAGGTTTAATAGCCTTGATAGCATACAAACTAAATACTGCAATAACCCATGCCTTCTCCTGAAAATAAAATAAATTCCATGTGGAATTCACCAAATCAAATTCAAAGCCACAGGAAAAGGGTTAGCCACTGTAAAATCTGAATTACCAATCAGAATGGTTCCTGGCATTCTGACATTTCCTTCTTGAAGTTTTTATTTAAGAGAATCTCATGGTGATTAAAATTCATAACAGCAGTCCCCATTGAAGCAGAAAGGACTACAGACAGAGAGGAGTGCTTTAATGTTTGCACCCACATCTGAAAAGCAAGAATTGAAAGGTAAACTAGAGACTACCTCTAGAAAGACCTCAGATACTACCTGTAAAAATTTTCTACATTATTACTTCAATTTCTACTATCACATCTGAAATCCGAGCTACTACCTCCAGAAAGGCCTCATGTATTACCCGTACAAGTATTCTAGATTATTACTTGAATCTTTTCCATAATGGCTTTATGTTTCGAAGACGAGTCTTTTCCATAATGGCTCTGTCACAATTGCATATGTGTGCATATTTCTTTACATATCTAGATTGCTCAATACATGATCCACTTTTCCTTCTCATTTGGGTGAATGGTACATACATCCCTCCAAATTTAAGCAAAAATCATATGGACCACTATGTTGCAGAAGTTTGATCCTCAAACTTTATGGAAATTCGTTATAAACACTTTCATCCACCCTGTGCTGAATGACCAACATTGCTTGAAGATAAAGACCATAAAGAACACGATGAAATATGAATAAACAAAAACAAATTTGATTTCCGGTGGAGAGGAAAAAAGTCCATAAAACTACAATTTTAAATAATATACGGCAATTGGTCAAAAGGGTTCTAGAGTGCAAAGGCGTACTTGAGTTCTCAATGATATAAAATAATTGGCATGTCAGAAATCTCAAGGTGGGCAAATTTAACAATACCTCTGGTGTATCAGTCCAATGCGAGATGCCTTTTAGGAGAAGGGGCATGTGTGCTGGATATAGCCAATCAAATAAAAGTCCATACGTTCTGCGGCTGAAACATATTCATAAAAACAAAAGGAATTATTTTACCATTCATAAAAAATGAAAAGCAGATTCCAAAATTGCACATATGCTAACCTATTTGTGGCCATTGCAATTCCTCGGAGATCCCTCATTAACCCAATCAAAGCGTTCTTTACAGCATCAGTACGAAACATCGAATCAGGAGTTGATTCCAAACTGATAAAAACCTAAAGCACCATAAACATTTTTTCAGCGCCCACAAAAAAATAAATAAACAAAGGAATAATTCTTGGGGGCTTGTCTCCTTCTAAGATACATGGTGATATTCAGAAAGCACATTATAATGATCATTGTCCAAAGATTGACAAAAATATGAAAGCACATTAGAAAAAGAGCACATGCATACTTGCAAAAGTGGATCCATTGAAGATTTAAATTTCATAGGGCTCTCCTCCATGAAAATCAACCAGCCAATAGTGTAGTAAAAAGTTGTTCTGCTGCGGGAGCATCTATATTCTTCCAAAAAAGGAAAATGCTCTCTCTGAAATCAAAAATTTAAAACCAGACTTTTAGTACAAGGTTTTATCAATTTCTAAACACACAAATCAAACTAAGAATAATGAAAGAAATGAAAAAAATGTTAGAAATCGAATTACAGTATGATTTGCAACTATAAATTTGATAGTATCCAACTTCAAAAGCAGCTTTCCAGTCATATATCTGCCAAAAGAAATACAGTAGTCAAATATTATTGAGGGGAATAAATAAATTCTACAAAACAAAACAACAAATGGCTGTAACTTTTCTGGCGACAAATTGAAGTGGTAATACTAACCCAGAGGCCAGCTCCAAGAACAAACTTAATGTGTGATCAATAACCTCCTCACACTGTAACAGCAGCACCAAAGTATACATATATTAAATGGATTCCCAGAACAACATGATTGACAGAAACGAATACTAAAGAAATCACCTGAGTATAACACTTGAGATTAGTAGCAATCTTCCCAACAATCACATTCAATAGTAATAGATGATCATGGAGTCCAAGAAGCTCAGATAACCGAGCATATAACTGCTGCATCACAAAGAGAGAATCTCAAAGAATATGGAGACGTGTAAAAAGAAATAAAGAATTATAAGAGAGAATGAAGTGAAACCTAATTACCTTGGAGGAATGCATTGCCTGATCACCAACATAAGATTTTCTAAAATGCTGAAAGAAGGTGAGAATGGCACGATCAAGTCTCTGTTTGCTCAATTCACGATATCTCTGCCAATACCAAGGTAATGAATTCTATACATAAACTGTTTCTTCCTAAAAATGATGTAAAATCTAGTCCAGTGATGATAAAACCAAAAGTCTTAATATGGAAAAACCACAGGCCTCATGGTCTAACAACTTACATAACTGCACATTGTGTTCTGTTAATTTTTGACAGCTATAGAGGACACACTATGATTGTTTTTCAAAGGAAAATAACCCTTTTCATGATGTGTATACAATTAACAGGGAGAAGTATAGGCAGAGTTATGAAAATAGAAGGAAATCTAAGAAAAGCAACAAAACGTTCAATTTCAACTGTAACTAAATCCAGCCCACAAAACAAAAGGACTCTTTCAACATCAACAACCAAAGAAGCCAAAGGAATAGATTGCACCAAACTCTCTCCAGCCACAAACACTTTCCCATAAAGAAAGTATGTCTCTCCCACTGACAAAGTTCTCATTAGAGCTTAAATGATATTGTTGGGTCTCACTTAACAGCTAAAGCTTTTATGATAAATGGTAATTTAACATAGAATCTAAGCCAATTTCACCAAGTGGTCACGAGATCAAATCCCATCATTGGCACTTGATTAAACTGTAATAAATTGTGTTTGTGTTTTGTTGTTAAGTTTGTGGTGATTGTGTTTGGTTAACATGTAAGAACATGTGAGGGAGAGTGTTAAGAGCCTAGTTACTATAGTTGGGTCCTGACTAATAGCTTTAGCTTTTAGATTAAATGGTAACTTTAACAGTTCTAAACACTCATCGATTTCTTGCCATACTATAACCTTCTCATAGCTTAACAAATTGTTCAGCCTAATATGTACCAGAGCAAGATCAAAATTTGGACATCATCAAACAATGGAATGAGAGAGACAAGTTCATTCAATACAAAAAACACACATAATAAATTTGGGCACTGCAAGTAATCAACAGTTCCACGTCCTGCCCACAAATAATGTATAAACACAATACAGTTTACTGTTCAAATTTTGAATTAGGATCCTGTGTTGATCTAAACTTAATTAACGTCTATAGATCTTTTGAAATGTGTATATTTTTATCTATGTAGGACCAAGATTTATTTCTTTATTATATTCTTATTTACTAACTACCAATCACAAAAGTTTAATATGCTCATGTAAAAGCCCAGATCAGCATGGAATCCAAATCCTCAAAACTCAGGGATAATGAGAACTGTAAGGAAACATCAAAGAAAATCTTAAGTTAAACATGAGCTATCTACCTGGGCATGTAGACCACTGTCAGTGACATTTATTAGTTGCAAAATTCTAGCTGAAAGTTCTGCATCAAGCACTTCTTGCGACTCCATGCTGCACAGACAAAAGTAACTAAAAGATTAACATATGCCAAAACAAACACCACTTGATTTCTTGCAAAGAATAATGATAAAATAAATGAAAGTAACAAATGGAATAAGTCTTTTACCTACAACCAGTACATTGTTTTGTTTTAAGAATAGCAGCAATAATATGAACAATCCAAGCAAGTTTGGCTTCTATGACAGAGAGATCACTGTTATCACCAATCTGTACTCGTGCTCTTTCCTGTACATATCAATTAAAGGTAATGAATGAGATTAACCTTCACTTTACAAAAGCTGTGGATCAGAAAATAAGGCCTTGTCCACAATGAATGACCATACCGTATATGACTGCAGAATAGGCTCCATTATGTTTATTATATACAAGCCACTGCTTTCATACTGCAACAAGAAGAAAGGAATCAAAAACACTACAACCATTTAGCAATAGAGTATAGCAAATCAGAAAAAAAAAAAAAAAAACGACAACAACAGTAGTAAATCTCAAACCTAGATTTTCTTTTTGGCAAGAGAAATAAAAGAAGAAAAAATTATCTAGCAATTGGTTTAAAACCTGGAATCTGCAAAGGTAAGGAAAGCAGTCTAATTGATCCTGAAGTAGTTCGACATTGTCCAGTGGATTGTCAGAAAGATCATCAGTGAATCCAGCCTACAGGATACGTAGAAAAGGAAATGGAAAGACAAAAGATTTTCATAAATAAATTGTACTTCAATTGAAAAATCTGAGTATCAGTCCCAAAGAAAAGCAGATGTATACCTGCACAGAATTAAATCTTGATGTGATAAAACCTTCAGTGATTTTAGGCACAAATTCATCGAGCAAACTAGGTGCATCACCTTTCAAATAAGGTACTGATGTCACCAGTCTGGACCAGAGTCCTAAGAGGTAATATACACTGCTGCTGGCCCACTAGTAAAAGAAATGAGCTTAATTAGTATTCAAGGTGTAGTAAGGGAAGAAAAGCTTCCAAATAATGCTCTTATAAAGATACAGATCAATTAAATAATCCCAAATAAAATAGCTCAAGGCACCATGATAATAAGTCCACGTTGCAGGACATTCTACTAAATTAAAGCTTACTATATAGACATTCTTAAAATTTAAGAACGCCAGTCAACCTGCCAAGACTGCAAGGACTTTAAAGTGAACTCTGCAACTAATTGTATCCAATCGCTATAGCCTTCCACATTCACAAGCTCTGATAACTGAAACACAATTTCAGAATTCAATAAACATGATGTTAAATGATTCAAAGATAGAGGTACAATAAGTTACCATACCACATAAATTAAATACGTACTAAGAGAGGCAACAAAACACAGGAACTTTTAGCATCTCTAAATCAATATAACATTATAATTACCAATTCACTTATAAATCAACAAAAATTATATAATACACCATAAACCCAAAGAGAAAAAGCACAAGGAAAATATCCAGTGCCAGGCATTGAGAGGAAAGAGTAACACAAGAGTTTATATCCCAATGTATCAAATCTGTGTAGAAAAACTACATAATTGGTAAATTCTAATGAAGTATGATATTAGATGTTTTCGCCTGCTCATCGGTTCAAGGGACTTATAATGCTTCCTTCTGCAACTGATTACAGCCAGCTAATACAAATCAATAAAGAATGGTCTTTATGATTGTGCTAAAAACAAAGGTGCTGATCATAGACACAGAAATGCACAAAAGAGGATTTTTTGCATGGTCAACCATCAATAGTGGGGTAAACAATATTCAGCAGAGTGAGTTCACTTCTAGCCATTCTGCCACTGAACTACATAGCCAGTCCTACAAACAAAAAGGAATTTATTTTTCAATCAAACTTCTAACAAAATGAGAGAGAAAATTGCCATACAAGAAAATGACTGTATAAACTAGACTGAATGTCTACTGAACTAAATTTCGCCAGCTTATAGTATGCTGCTACAATAGCTATCAGTTATTCAATAACCACAAAAATTAGAACTATTCGCATGACAAGCAAGCATAGTTATTGAATATAAAAGCCATAAATAGTTTGCAGTTGTTAACCATTTTGCACACCATAAAGACACAAACTGCACTATGCACGCACTGCTGTCAGTTGTATCCATAGCATATGGCTATTAAAAATCCAATGTTAAAAGTTCATAAGATAATTACCTGATAATTCACTCTGAAACGCCCAAGAAGGCGGCAATACTCATGGTAATTATCATGATCAGCAAGACCTGAAGCCCATTCAAGTCACAATTTATAAATGACAACAACAAATAACAAACGAAAAAGCAGCAAAACGGATAATACTTAACAAACTAATTGATGAATTATTTTGGTATGGCACCAAGAAAGAAAAACATGGCATTAGAATTTCAATGCCTACTTTACTAACAGCAAACTATAAGGCAATACCATAAACTCTTCCAAAATCAATGCCCTATTTGTACCTTATTGTATAGAGTATAATACTAATTAAGCATGATAAAATTGTGCATACCAACAAATTTTGACCATGCAAAACACACCTCAAGGAATAGATTCCATGGCTAAACATGCTCCTATAAGCATATTATATTTAAGCTTGGAGTTATTTTTCTACGAGCTCCAAAGGTGCAAACCCAATAGATCCAACCTCTGTTGCAATTTTACTTTGGTTAAACTTTCTGATACAAGAAGCCATAAGGTGGTAACCAGTTCAACATGTCTTAAAACAAGTTCCATCAATGCACCACTAACACCGACAGCAAAATGAACCAAACTATCTAATGATGTTTCAAGCATATTAAATTAATAATCCAGAACTTAAAAGCCAATCAACTGCTAACCACAATTAAAGATTTCCTAAATTTTACAAGTTAATTAGTCTTAAAAAAAATCATGGTAGTATGGTCCACCTGATCTGGATAACCACAATAAAATATCAAACATTATTGAATGCCCTTGATATTTGTCAAATACAGCAAAAATTAATGAAGAGAAATTTTACAGGAAAGAGAAAGTATCTGCCCTCTTAAATAGGGTAACGAGAAGAAAAGGCAAAAGAAGAAGAATAAGACCAAATGATTGAGTAAAGCCACCCAGATATTAGCCAAATGAATAAAAAAAAAAGTTTAATAACAAAGAGAGAAGGAGAAGGCATTAACACGATATTACCTTGCCCTGTTTGTAGAATTTCTTTGGTTCCTGTCATCAAATGGGCCAAAAACTTAGAACGAGCAGCATCATTTGTAAATAAAGAACGTCTCACAGAAGCCAGTCGAACCAAGCATTCCAGAGCCTAGAAAGAAATTTAAATAATTTACCCTAATTAAAAAACTCACAAGTAGCAAAGTCATGAATCGTTGAAAAAAAGCATCCATGTTTCAAAAAATTTACAGGTAAGGATCTCTCTCAGTTTCAGATTAAAAAAAGACCAACATGACTAATGCCATGAAAATCCACCAATTTACATCAAACTATACATAAATGGCAAGTAATTATAATAGGTTTAAACTAACAAGAATTAAATATATGCCCATACAAAGGTTATTCCTGAGAACCCCAGAAACAACCATCAACATAATATATAACCCATACAATGAAAGAGTGATAAATAAAAGTATCTGAATATTCACAACGAACAGTTCTTTTCTTTTTTTTCCTAAATTAAGTCAAACCTAAGGCCTATCCCGTTCCAACACCACCACTTTTATCATTTCAACAAAGGTAACTGTCCCACTAAAGAGTTCTCTGTCGATACCTTCTTACCAATATTTTGATGCAAATTTTGGAAACCTTCTTAGATAAACATAAAACATCTAAACAAAACAATACTTGCAGAAAACAGCATCTTTCCAGTCTTTGTTAAAACAATTTGTCAACATCACTTATAATTTATAAATAAGTACCAAATCTAGGGTTTAACGACTAGGGAAGTATGTCACTGGAGAATAAATTACCCTACTCCTAGTAGCAACTTGTTTCTAGAGATTTCAAGTATGTAAAAAAGGCCAAGAGTAACCTGGCATTTTGGAAAAACTGCAATACTACTAAAAGTTACTGATGACCACTGATATTTCTCTCAATGTAATAGTATGATACCATGCTAGCAATGCAAGCAAAACATATAGAAAGCAGTATCCAAAATTTACTTGTATGAAACCCATTTTGTAAACCAAGGATCAAGAACAATTTTGCAGAAAACAACCAGATCAATGAAATTGGCAAAAGTATCAAGCAGAATGGTTCAGTAGTCATTGGCAGTATGGTTATTACGAGGTTCTTGATTTCTGCTGAGCACTAAGACATAAAAAATGTGTCATGTACGAACCTCCTTGGAAAGAGGAGCCTCTGCAATGGCATAGTAATCAAAAAAAATTTGCAGTGTTGAAGGATCCTCTAAAACTGGTCTCCATGCGGATGGGATCTGTAGGATAATTGCCAGATCAAATAAGTTTTAAGAATTCATCCCAGAAGGCCCACAGAGTAATGCCTTAAAACAATTAATTATTGAAATCAAAAGAAAAAATATCAATCCATACCTGAACAGTACCAAACTCTTCTGAACTTTCATCAATAGATGTCCCCACAAAATCAAAAGATAAACATTTAAGACAAAGTGAAAGCGCCAACTCTTGCAACCGACTAGCAACTACAAATTACATGAAGAACCAAATCAAGCATGAAAATAATTAGTAATCAATAAAAATATAGAAAAGAATGAATGACTGACAGTGAGAGGGAGAGAGAAAGTCATAGTAACACCGCAAAAACAAAACCGAGCACAATACCATCATTTTTCAGTTGACGCAATGATGTTAAAGATATTTGGAATATCTGAAAAAGTGACTGATCCCTAAAGGAGCAAGCAACCCGCCGATGATGTGTTGAAGGCAACCCTGGATTAGGCTGATATTCAGGCGACAAGAAAATATACAAAAAAATATTAGTAAATATAAGAAATAATTATGATGATGACAGCAAAAGCAAAACAACAATAGCAATCACTCTAACTGTAACAACAACATCAATAATATAGCAATAAAAGAGTATGATTACAAAGAGGGGGCAAAATAAGTTGCTATACTAAGATTTTTAAAAAAAGTTTGTATATGATTACATGAAGCTTATTCAATACAGACTAGAAATGGGGCTGTCACCAATGGCAATGGCCATAGTTTTTACATTTTACAAGGAAACTTTAACGAAACACAGACATAATCTATGAAAAAAACTAGAAATAAGACCTGACAATTCATATTACAATTTTAGTTAGAAGGGAGTGAAAGAAACTTAGGGAAGGAAAGAACAAAGAAAAGATGACAAGCAACGGATTAGCAGCCAAACTTGCTGTCAAAGGCTTATATAAAATGTTCAGGCTTCTTGTAATTTTCCGTCTTCCTTTGTTTCTCTCCCCTTAGAGAAAATAAAAAGTGGGGCATGGGGAAGTTTTGCCTCTAAATTTTCCTCCATTTCCCTCTTACTTAAAACACCCAAACAAGGAAAACATTTCTGCATCCTTTCACTTTTCTCTCTCTTTCAATTCTTCAATCCAAACCAAGTCTTATTTTTAACACTATTAGGCACCTTAAATATTAAATAACCATAATGGCAATCTCTGTGCGGTGCATTGTACTATAACAAGCACTTAAACTGACAACCACCACCAGAACCTAGCAACAGAAGGATTTGAAATTGCCACACGACAACAAAAAAGGAAAAATTACAAAAAGGCAATTCTTTATCCAGTGGTTTTCAAATTTCTAATACAAATCCTGATATCAACCAAAAGAATAAATCAGAGAGAAGGAATTACCTGCTTTCAAAAGATTTTAACAGAATAAATATTCTCAAGCATTCTTTCCAATGAAAAACAAAAAAATGGAATATGATCTAAATATTTATTGGCATCCTTACTCTTTCCAAGGAATCACATGCAAGAAATACGTAAAAATTTTACACTGTCCAACAATGAATAGAAACTATATCACCTTAAGGATTACACACACACACACACACACACACATATATATATTCAAGCCGAAACTAACCTGATTCATCTCAGAAACAACTTGATTCAGTATCTTCAAACCAATGGCATAATGATCTGATGTTGCCTGGAAAAGACAAAATATCTCTTAGCATCATATTGTACAAGTATTTGTTGCTACAAAGAAAGGATATAAGTAACCAGCTCAAAAAGGGAATAATTCACTAACCTGTTGTGAGAATTAGTGTGCCGTATAAAAAATATTTAAAAAATAAAAAATAAAAACACAAGGAGTTTTTAAAAGGAAAAATGTGAAACAGTATCAGCTATATGACATGTCAAAAATGCAGAGAACAGTTAATTAGTCAATTTTGAGATAACATAGCATTATCTATGCAAAGGCATTATGATAACAACTAGAAGCACCAACTAAAGAGTATTATTACAGACATCTTTACTTCCACCACAGTATCCAATACAAATATTTCGAACACTGTTGCATATATGTCATATCACCTGGCTCAAGAAGTTCGTGGACTCTTTGACCAAGTCACGAAATCTATCATCATCAAACCAACCAAACTTTGTAAGTCGACACAGGAGTTGAATCAAAGATGCAGTGACAAATGACTGCAGTTCAGGTCCCCTCTTCGCCAGATAGTTTATTAGATAATTCCCTACACCATTAAATATCAAGAAAATAAGACAAAAATTTTTATCTTCTAGTAGCCAACCAAAATGAAAAGTATAGATAATGAGTAGGGAAGTGGAATAGGAAAATTAATTACGAATATCAAGACGGAGCTGTAAAGCAAGGCTATGCTCGGTGACTTGCTTCAACAAACTAGAACTAGCGAGCATCAAAGCATAAGGAGTCAATGCATTGTCGAGAATGTATTGGCATTGAGAAATGTAATCCGTGTTCACAGAGAAACACTTGAGAGTGTTCTCTGCGTGAGACCGTTCGGCAGAATCTTGTGAATTGTATAGCCTCTCGCACAACGCCTCTAGTTGTGCCAAGCTCTCCATGAAACCGAAACTGAATCTGAATCTGAAATAACAGAAACAAATGTTTTCTTATTGGAATATTGCAATGTTTTGAAACTACTAATAGTGTCGAACAGTTGAGCATCAACTATTAACAGAAAACCAGACACTTCGCCAAGCAAACAAATATCGATGATAATCATCGTGAACTAAAACTCCATGGAAAATCAAGAAACACATCAAAAAATTCAGAAAAAATAAATATAAAATATGAACTAGTTCCGAAATTCCTTCCAAATTAACAGATGATAAATTCGAGGCAATGTAGATTTCTTGCTTGAGTTTCGAGTAACAACGACGAAAACAGCAAATTCATGGCGAAAATGAAGAGAAAAGCAAACACATAGTCATTGATCATACTGTAATCAACTTGAAATCATTTGCTGCATCAATAAAATCGGTACAAACAGGTGAAGATTAAAAAAACATAATCAATCAGTCACCACACAAGAACGCAGATATAATCAACTGATGAAGAAAAAAAATATAATACCGATGGATCTGAGATCTGACGAAAGTTGCTTAATCGATGGAGTAAGCCTGATTCTCTCTTTTACTTTAGATTTCGGGAGAGATTCCAATAAAGAATATCGTTTTGCTTTTGTTATTATTACAAGGGGAGTCTACACTGGCGAGCAACGTGTAACTCTTGTTCTTTGCGTTTCTTCTTCGGGTAACGAATTTAGAGCTGCGTCTCCGGAGTACGTTTGCCTTGCTCGATCACCGTTGGATGCGATTACTGAAGCGAGGAGATGTAGGGTAGATTGTCACGCAAGAAAGAGCCCAATGTTGACTCGTGTCACAAAATGCAAATGGGTCGGGCGAATTAAACCCGCGAAAATAACCTTGCTTGAACCCTCCTTTTAGTGAATTTTTTTATTATTAAAATGCTTGTAACGTGAAATTACAAGATAAAATAATATAATTAATGGCAAATAACATCGAGCCTCCTAATTTTTAGTTTTATTAGTAATACAACTATTTTTTTATAACACTTGTCAATCGTCCTCCTTCTAGTAGTTTCTCTTGTTAACTCTTTGACGCGATCGATGTCGAGTGAGAGACAGTGACCCCAAATTTGTTCTGAATGTGTGAAACTTAAGAAAGAAAGTTCATTAAATTTTTAAATTATTTCAACAAATCAATGTGAATTAAACGAATTAAAAGTCGCTGTTATTATTTCAATAAGTCCATGAATGCGTCATAAAGTGAAAGATATTCCTTCCAATGGATGAATGGAGGTGACCAAATAAAGCAAGGCTTTCCCTTGAGACAGTCTTACTTCATACCTCGTATGTATGCGTGCATTTATGGCATTGCTTCCATCATTTAGAAACAAGTTGTGTTAGATGTGGACAAATTTTATAAAATGCAATACGGGAAAAACTAAGAAAATTGAAACGTATGGGCTTACTTTTGTCTTGTCTCTAGAGAGAACCTTTTCTTGTATGCCTTTAATTCTTCTGTATTATTACAACATTACTTGCCTTTTCTCTCCTCTTCTCTATTGTTAATTCTTAGAAAGTGTCCAAGAATGAAGAAACTATAGATAATATTAAAGCAAGCATGCATGCATCAGCTCTCTTCTGATTGTTCTGGTTTTTTGTGGGGTATTATTGTTCTTTTTCTCGCACACATAAATTATCTGACTGGGCTTGAGAATGGTTGGACGACGGTATTGCCATCTATTTCTTATCGCTTTCTTATTCTTCTTTTGATTATTTTGCAGTACTCGTGACATGTGTAAAGAGATAGGGACTTTATGACTTGCTATTTGAGCCATGAATCCTCCAAATATATGTTAGTTTAAAAAAAAAATACCATGTAAAATTTATAATTAATCAATGAAAATAATTTATAAATTAAATACTCTATTAATTTAATATGTAAACCTCATAAACAATACGTGGCATATGTAGTTTTTCTATACGTGGCACATATATATTATTTTGTTGTAATATTATTAAAATTAAATATTGTAAATAATAAATTCATTAAATTCAACACTTTTGAGTGCTTATTATTTACCCGACGCGAAGGACGCCTCGCTCTGGTTTTGGAATTGAAACGGACTCTTGCTTGCATGGCATCATTGGCAATCAAGCAACTCCGTGGCGCGTGTACTGCGCGTACCGTAACTAAAACAGCCGAGTACAGTCTCCAACTCCTGGACCCGCAGTTATAAAGGAGCAATAACACCTGAGTCCTTAAATTTAACAAAAGTACAATAAAAATATATTTTATATTTTTTTTACACAAGCGACTGTATATTAAGCAAATTACAAGCATTTAACTAATTTTTATAATATAAATCAAATTAAATTAATTTTTTCTCAATCTTAATACAACAAAAATTTAAAATTTTAAAAATAAATCATCTTAAAAAATTTTATTAATTAAATTATACCACTTCAAATTTTTTTTTTAATTTAATTAATACTCTTGTGTGTATATATATATATATATATAATAATTATTTAAAATAATTATAAAATTTTTAAATCAAACTCAAATTTTACACAAAATACAAAATTAAAGATCTTCATGCCTTTTGTTTGAAATTTTTAAAAAATAATATTTTTTTATCTTAATTAACACAACATCAAATACTAGTGCAAAATAATTTCACATTAGGACTATTTATGATTTAATTTTAACTGAAGGACTCGAACAATATTATCCCAAATATATAAGTCAGGGGCATTCCTATTTCCCTTGTATCAAAGCTCAGTAAAGAAAGTAAGAGTTTGACATTTTGGTTGATCAAGTCAGTCAGTGACAGTCAGTCATTTCTCTCTTTTATTAAATTTTAATGGGGTAATAACATCGGAATCCCAGAATTTTTGTAACTTTCACAAATAAGTACTATTTTTATAATTATATCAAATAAGTCCTCAATACCTATTAAAATGTTGAACAACCAAATTTCACCTTACATGTCGAATTTTTACCGTCGTAATATTGGATATGCAATTCAGTACTAACGAGTATCCTGCCCTTCAAGGCCTTACTAAATAAGTGAAGGACTTATTTGACATTGATAGACAAATTATATCTCCTTTTATAAATATTTTCTACAACAACCTGAGTTTGTTGAGTATTAAATCGGTAAGGGACCTATTTGATATTAGTCGACAAATTATATATAAAATATATACTATTATTGATTATTGATTATTATTATTGATATAAATAATAAAAAGGACTCCCTGAATGCAAATAGAGCTAAGGGGAAAAGCTGGTACTCTCTCCTCCTTTGTCTCTCCTGATTTTTCTCTCATTTTGCCATTTCTCAAAATCAAAATCATACCATTCTCTCTCTCTCTTTCCTTTTCTCTTTCTACCACTCTCCATTTTCATTCTTATCAACACTCAATCTTGTATTATTCTACAGATCTCAATGTTTTACTCTTTCTACGCTCGGATCCTGTTGCTACTCGTTCACAATTTCCGGTTAGGATTTTTTTTTTTCTCTTCATTTCTCACTGTTCTCAGCTAGATTTTCCCGGGTCTGTTTTCTTTTTCAGCTCTTATTGGCTTAGGGTTTCTCTTCGTCTGGATCTAGAGTCGCCTCTTTCCTTTCCTGGTCATTGTTTGTTTAAAGAATACACTTTAAAATTTTGGAGCTTTGATTAATCTCTCATTTGGGAAAAAAAATAGGGCTTGTGTTTCTATTGTTAATTCCTTTTTCTTGGGTTGATTTCAACTAAGATTTGCTGTTATTGACGAGTGATTTCGTTTTTATTTTTCAGGTGTTTCATTTTGACCTTCACCTCAGCTCTTAGCTCGTTCAGGCGCCATAACTGAGTTAAGGAACTGTGTTTTTTTTCCGATTGTATTAGTTCAGTCTGATTCAGGTATATTTCCCTTTTGTTCGTCATTAGGTTCAACTGGATTTTGTATGGATTTGTATTAATTGAGCGAAAAAGTTTCCATTTTTAGAGTTTCTTATATTTTTACCTTTTTGTAATCCTCATAAGATATTCTACATTCTTTTATACTGTTTAGTCGACTAGCTTTCTACGATTTGCCGTTCCTTATTGTTGAATTTATTATGTGCATAATAATTAATGGCTGACAAAGTGAATTCCGCATGACGGGTCTGCTTTAGTATCAATTATGAGGACCTTTTTGGTGGTTTATTTTCTTCCATTTTGGGCAACAGAACTTAATTCAACATGAAAATTTTATTCACTGGTTCTCCATTTTTGGTTTTGAAAGATCTGTCCTTCTGACTCTGGCTACTCAGTGTTGTTTGCAGAATTTTAACTCTGTGTATAAGTTATTGTTTTACTGTCATCTCTGCTTGATATTTACACAGATTTTGGAACAATTTTTCAATGATTATTTGCCCCACTTACTTTCATTTTCATTTACTGCTTAAATGCATCTTATCATGCTTTGGGGCATTTAGATTTAACATGTGAAGCATACTGGGAAAATTGAAAAACCCTTGGGAGTTGGAGTGCAATTATCAAAAAATAAATAGGAAAAAGGCTCTGCATTTTCTTTGTGCTTTATTGTGTTTTAATTTTATTTTTCCTTCTTGTTGTGTTCTTTTTTTCATTCTTCAGGATTTCATCCTGCTGTTTGAATGGTTCTTGGCTTTGGCTAGGGATTATTGTGATTCTGGGAAGAGATGAGTCGCACAACGATTGAAAGTGATGATGGGGTGCTGTCCAAGGATCAGACTGAGTCACCATTAAATGATGAAGATGGAGGAAGCATGGTTCAGGGAACTGTACTGAAGAAAGGACCATGGACATCTGCTGAAGATGCAATCTTGATTGACTATGTAAAGAAGCATGGGGAGGGAAACTGGAATGCTGTTCAGAAGAACTCGGGGCTGTTCCGTTGTGGCAAAAGCTGTCGATTGAGATGGGCAAATCATCTGAGGCCAAACTTAAAGAAGGGGGCATTTACTCAAGAAGAAGAGCAGCTGATTGTTGAGCTCCATGCCAAAATGGGAAACAAATGGGCCCGGATGGCTGCTCATGTAAGTATTTAGTTTATTTCTTTTGGATGTGGTAAAATAGGTGAAATTTTTTTACATTGAAAATGCTTATGTTGAAGTCATTGTAGATTTTTAGTCACAAATGACAAGAAAAATATTGCTTTTTTGTTTGCTCAATTTTCTTGGGTGATGTCCCAGTGAACTTTGGATTTTCTACTGTTTTATATTTTTGTTTGGTTCAAATCATTTGTTTTTAATAAATAAAGTGAAAACATTCTTTTCTTCTTTTCTGTTCTGGAAAATCTAAGTATTTACATTTATAACTGTTAGTTCGCTAGTTAATAAGAAATTGTTTGCACTAATTTGACAGTGAGTGGCTGACCTAGAATTTCCTTCTTGGAGAGGCAAACTTGTCTCCAAGAAAAACCTCATAAGAATATAAAAAAAATTGTATAGTTTTCCAAAGGATAGATCTAACCATTTAGATGTATTTATACCCTTTTCAGAGATAAATCGAATTGGATTTAGATCTTGGTTAACTTCTTTCAGAGGTTAAGAGATGAGAATCAAGTTCTTATATTTAATTGAGGATAGAAGAGAATTGAATTTAGATCTTGCATGAAAATGTTGTATGATAACAAACTGAGTGATGCCACACTCAAAAGTATAGCAAGGATTTCATGTGATTGATAGTGTTTATTGACACCTTTTAATATAATGAAAATCATTATTTTTATTTATGATAACCTAACAATTTGTCCTTGATTTTCTTTTCAAAGGGTCACTTGTGTCAAAGTTATTGGAAGTAAATATAGAATTGAATGAATTAAACTGTGGAAGTGCATGAAACTGTTTCTACAGTTTAATTCTTTAGTACTTTTCTTTCAGTTCGTATTTTTAGGTGGATTTGCCTGTCTCTTCAAACTGGGATTGTTAATTTGTCATCATTACTGCAGGATCTGAAAATAAACTTATTTTGATTAGTACAAAAGGTGTTAACTCTGAAGATAATATTTGTATATCATACTGAAACTAGTACAAAGTTTATATATGAACCAAAATGCTTAATGAAACACAGATCCTGCTTTAACAAGAACACAAAAAAAAAAAAAAAAAACTCTTAAACAAGAATTAGCTAATAAGACTCCCAATCGTATTTATTGTTTAAAGAAAAAGGATAGCTCAATTAATGCCATTTTTATAAGCTATCATTGAGTAGGCCTAAAGAATTTGTCGAAGTCATGTTGGGGGCTTGCTGCTGGGGTGTACCATAGCCACCTCAGGTTCTAAAGTTGCTCCTTGCCCTCCGCAACACATTCCTACAAGATTATCCAAATGAAGTAAACAAATTCTTGAGGAAATTAAATTTTCTGTCCCCCTATCTAATAAGGTTACATGATGCAAGTCAGCAAATGACCTATGTAGCGCTGATCTGGTCCATAGGACTTCGGATAATAGTAGTTAGATTGAGTTCTGTTGGTGCATGATGAATATTACTTGCATGAAATTCAGGCTGCTGTAGTCTACCATGTGAGTTTCACACTGGGAAACTTGTAGTGCATATGTAGATGCACGATAAGAAATGGTACTGGTGTATATTTGTTTTGAGAAATGTTTAATGTATAAGATATTGTTAACTTGGCTTTTTGTTAGCAAATGCTCAGCCTGACTTGCTTGCTAATTGGTGCTGTAAATTTGATTTATTATTTTGGTTTTTAATCACTAGAAAATAAAATGGAAGTATAAACATTAAAAGGACGTATGGATGCATTGGTTTATTGGTGATGCTTAGGACCTTCTATCTTTGGGGTCATAAGTTTTCATCCTTATGCTCTATGGGAGTTGATCTGTGATAATCTGGATCATGCGATTCCTGCAACAGAGCAAATCTGCTTTGCAAAAGAGGGCCATTCATGCAATTTGATGTCTGCCATACTGTATGTAATAATTTCAATCTTGTATCCGCTGACACTAAGCAAATGTGAATTCAAATTAGTATTTATTATGTCCAGTTTGACTTGTATCTTTTCTAAGTTAAGATTTTGTTGTTTCTTTTGATGTAAATCATTGTCTTGGTTTTCTATTTTTATCCATCTTAATGTCTTAGTCACCATAATTGTAAGTATCTTTCCTATCTATATCTAAGATAATTTGTTGTCTCTTTGCCTGTTTCCTGGTCATAGGTGGTTAATTATAGGTGTTGTTCTTATCTTTATATGAGATTATCAATTGTCTTTTTGCCAGTTACCTGGACGTACAGATAATGAGATAAAAAATTACTGGAATACTCGAGTTAAGAGACGTCAACGAGCTGGTTTACCTCTTTATCCTCCTGAAGTGTCTTTCCAAGCATTGCAGGAGAGTCAAAACCAGAACATTAATGCAATTAATGGTGGGGATAGAGGCCATCATGATCTCTTGCAGGCAAATGGTTATGAGATACCTGATGTTGTATTTGACAGTTTAAAAGCCAACCAGAGTGTCTTACCTTATGTCCCTGAACTTCCTGATATTACTGCAAGCAGCATGCTAATGAAAGGTCTGGGTTCTCAGTACTGTAGCTACATTCCGCCAACGATGCATCGCCAGAAGCGTCTGCGAGAATCAATGTCATTACTTGCTGGTTACAATGGAAGAATAAAAAATGAGTTCTCATTCGACCAGTTCCACAATGACAGTCCTGATAAGATTGGCGGGCCTTTTGCGCTGTCCTTGCCACTTGATCCTGATCCTATTCCTAATACCCCAGAGTCTTTTGGGGTATTACAGGGTAGCCACACCCTTTCAAACGGCATTTTCTCTACTTCTAGGCTCACTTCTGGGGCTGTGAAGTCGGAGCTCCCTTCACTCCAATATACAGAAACTGATTTAGGTAGCTGGGGGACATCCTCTTCCCCACATCCTCTACTTGAGACTGTCGATGGCTTTATCCAGTCTCCTCCACCAATTGGGACAGTTGACGATTCAGATTGCCCTTCACCACGTAACAGTGGCCTGCTAGATGCTTTACTCCATGAGGCTAAAACTCTGGGCTGTGCAAAGAATCATTCCTCTGACAAGAGCTCAAATTCATCTTCTGTTACTCCTGCTGATATAGCTGATAGTTGCACCCTGAATATTTGTGAAACAGAATGGGAAGACTATGGTGATCCCCTTTCTCCATTGGGTCATTCTGCAACTTCTCTCTTGAACGAGTGCACTTCCGTTAGTGCCAGTGGAAGTTCCTTGGATGAGCAAGCACCTGTTGATACACTTGTTGGTAAGCATCATGCATTTTGGTTTTTGAATGAAAGTAATCTTGGTTATAACCTTGAAACATTGTCTGAGAACTTTTGAACTGTCCTTTTTATACCTCACAAAGAATATCTGAATTACTTATTAGAAACTTGGTTGTATGAGTTATTTCCATTACCTTCAAAATATTTGAATCATTCCTACTAACTTATGTTGACAAAACACTATTATCTATTTGTGAAGTTTTTGTTTTGTTTGTTATTTTATTGAAACCATGTTTTTAGATTTTGTTTTCACTGAATCATGCCAAATTATTGTACAACTGGATCAATCCCTGCAGCTTGGCTACAGGTTCTCAACTTGTATTTGATTGTTATGTAGGATGCAAGGTGAAATCAGAACCAGTTGACCATGCATGGACTCCTGATAGAGCAAATGAAACGACTAACCTGTATGTTAGTGAGCCTGATGCTTTACTAGCTTCTGATTGGCTTGAGCAGGGTTCTGCTCATGTTAAGGACTCAACTGTCATGACTGATGCCATAGCAACCCTTCTCGGTGACGATTTGGGCAGTGAATATAAGCAGATGACAACAGGAACTTCTACGTCTAGTCAAGGATGGGGGTTTGCTTCCTGTGCATGGAACAACATGCCTGCCGTCTGTCAAATGTCTGATCTCCCTTGAAGTCTGCTGTTTGTCGAAAGTATGAACTTTTTTTGAAACCCTTAGGCACTTCATTAATGTTGATGATTAGTTTAATATTGGCAGTTAGGCCCTGGTGCCTGCTCGACTTCAGAAGTTCATTTAGGATTTAGACTTGTGGTATGATGTGTACTGAGTAATGGTGGTTATTGTGCTTGTGGATTTTGATTTCTTGTTTTCGGAACCCGTGTGATGCCTGTATGCCAATATGGAATTGACTAGGTGTATAAATGCATGCAGGCTTTTGCTACTATTGTCAAAATAATTATGCACTTCCAAGATGATATATGGTTGTTTATTCAGTGGAGGAGTTAAACTTGTTTGTATAAATTTTCTTTGATTTTTGTCTGCAATTCTGCTTGTTGCAATTTATTGTGAGGTTTTGTTGGAAGATCAAGTAAACAAGAGAGAGAGGGAGAGAATGAGAATGAACAGGCACTACCTATCAAAGAGAAGCTGAACAAGTATTTCAGCACGAAGAGAGAGATTTTCCCATTGATCAATCAATTTTTGACTGGTTTTCAATTGACTAACAATTTATATAAATTCAAATTATTGAGAAACACGACTGTCTCCAATTAACTTTTAAAGCATTTCAAGTTTTAAAAATGATTATCAATCGACAGCACTCGTCAAGAATTAATTGATCCATCAGATTATATTAGTAAGCGACTTAGTGTGACTGATCTCACGAGTTTCGAGCAGTATCACATCCAAATGTCCGTCACATCGTGTAGTACCCCACCTCTGCTTTGCGAATTTTCCGGCTTCTTATTACTATAGAAGTCCGAAGAAAGTGCCGGCAATGGCGGGGACGATGGAAGCATCCATCGGGTTTGTATGGGCGGCGTTGGAGGGAATCTTACACTCAAATGACTCATGCTACTTCTTGGTGTGCTATCTACAGTAAAGCTTGATGCATCTTCATATTGTGAAACTGGTGATGATTCAGAAGCGTCGGATCCGCAACTGCTGCCTCCAGAGTCCGAAGGTGCTGGTGAGAGACCTCTTATATTGGAAATTGCGTCGCCTTCCATTATACATTTTAAAGCATCTACCACCTACAAATATTAATCAAAGCCATTCAAAGTGAAAGAACTGTGCTAGATAATATAATCTCCGGGGAAGTTTATAATACATTATGCAAGACTTACAGTATCCATAGATGATCTCTTTTGAGGATCTTTGCACAGACATTTCTCGGTAACTCGAACCATCCAAAGTAGTTGATGAACATCATGGCAATCTAAAATTCTGGGGTCGATTAAATCTGGGTACTTTCTTTTTTTCAACAGTGGTCTTGCCTATCGAGAAAATTAAACAACAAGGCGTTTTACTGGGTTCACATTTGATTTATTCAAGTGATATATTAAATTATATGTGGTTGTTCGAGGTTCTTACCCACTCCACAAGACTTCTCCCTCCAAGTTTTTTGTCGGTAGTTTTCAGCCCAGTTATCAACTGCAACAGTACCACCCCAAATGAATACACATCTGTTTTGGTTGAAAATTTGGCACATTCTACATATTCTGGATCCAAGTATCCGAGTGTTCCGTCAACTCCTGTTTCTGAAGAATGCTCCGAGCCTTCCGGTTGAGTCCTTGCAAGGCTGAAATCTCCCAACTGATGCAGCTAAAAATGTTAGATGATCCTTGGAATGGAGCAAATATAAATAGACTACAATGTTAAAGTTTTACCAGTGTTTCGAAATCATGGGTTACAAGGATGTTGCTTGGCCTCATTTCTCTGTGGATGATGCTGTTTTCATGCAAGTATTGTAAGCCTTTGGCTGCTCCCATTGCTATCTTCATCCTCTTTTCCCAGCTGAGAGGCGTCCTGGCATGCACTGTGTCATTCGACGGAAATTCCCTTTGAATTAGATTTTCCTATTCTTTTGGTGGCCACTGTGAAAGTAAAAAAGAAAAAGCAAAAAGACTAAGGTCACCAAGGACCAGACGTTTTAGCATATTTTCTTACTTGATAGATGTTGATCCAATGAACCATTGCAGACATATTCATAAACAAGCAGCCTGTGATTTCCTTCCGAGCAAGTCCCCAGCAGCATTACCAAATTTTCATGTCTAGCTTTGCTAAGAACCTGAACTTCAGACTTGAATTCTTTGTCTCCCTGTAAGCTTGCATTTTTATTTCGCTTCACAGCAATCCTCATCCCGTTTATTTCTCCTCTGTAAACTGAGCCAAACCCACCTTCTGACAGATAATTCTTGTCCGAAAATCCCTCTGTAGCAGCCTGTAGCTCACCATAACTGAAATCTCTTTTCCATCCAAACTTCGGTCGTCTGTTTTCGCATACTGTACAAATGAAGTTCTCAAAAACCTCATTCGTCATTGGACTTCCTGCTAAATATCGGCTAACGTCATTGCTTTTTTTCAGTTTTAGGTTTTCATTATCTGAGCTGCCTCTATATTCTTTAGTTAAATCAATGGAAAAAATGTCTTCTTCGTATTCCTCGAGGAATTGTAAGAAGGGAGAACTTGTTGTCTCAGTATAGCTAGAACCTGAAGATTTGTAAAATGAAGCAGATTTCCTGCTGCTCTGCCATGGAGATTCTCCACCAAATTCTCCCCTTTGTTCTTCGGTTGAGTTGGCCTTCTGAGGAATTTGAGACGCTGAAAAAATCATAGACAATCATTAGTGTGTTGGGTTTGGAAGTTGCTTGGTAGAAAGTGCTTTTGAGTGAAATAGCTTTCTATAAAATGACTTGTGTAAGTGTATTTTTATTAAAAAAGGAAATGGTTTTATGTTAGTTTAGGAGAGAGTTGTGTACTCTTCCCCCTCGTACTTCCTGGAATCATTTCATGGTATGAAACTGAAACTCCATCAGAATCAGGTGACTTTTCGACCACCAATTTGCTGGTGCTTCCACTCGCAGATGAAAATGAATCTCCATCATAATCAGGTGACTTTTCGACCACCAATTTGTTGGTGCTTCCTCTTGCAGATTTTGCTTTCTGTCCTCTAAGCTGTTCGATGGAGTTGTCTCTTTTCATACTTGATATTCTACATGGCAGATTCTCCAAGAAGTATCCCTTCTCTTTCTTTGTGTGCCTGAGACAAAAAATAAGTACGAAATAGTTGGAATTGCATTAGAGATTGTTGCTTTTGTCCACGTCAATTTTGCCCAATCAAAAGATTCGATACTGTAGATTCTGATTGTCAATGGAACATTTGATCATTGCATGGTTATTATGAAATGTGAAAAGAAAACAAATGGTGATAAAGCAATTTAGACAGACCTATCAAGTATAACCCAAGTAGCTTTAAATCTTTTTGCACATCTAACAGCAACTGTCTTCAATGAGGATCCTGCTCGTACCTCCACACGAAACTCGATCTGTTCATTATCAACCACAGAAGTAATATTTAATTATCGTACCCACGAATATATTATTTAATTATCGGTGAGTTAATTACCAGACCTTTTCAGTTTCGTATTTGTTGGAAATCTTTACGACCTCCTCATTGTTTTGGTACTCTTCCTTTTTCCTGGAAATTTCTTCTTCAACGATTTTCTGATTTGTTCTAAACATTGAACTCGAATCCAATCTGATCTTATATCCCACTGAAAATTTACATACAACGAGATGGCGATTGGGATTTCAAATAGTTAGCAAAAGTAAAACAAAAATCTACTAATCATTAGATTAATCCAATCAAAAGATGAACTTGGAACATATGAAGTTAGTTCGACATCATGTTAGTTAATGGCTAAACTGAAAAGTTTAACCTCGAGTAAGAATGGGAAAACAATGAAGCATGAATTCTTCCGGTATTTTCCAGGAGGGATGAAGATAACGTACAAGGACTGTTAACCTGGTGAACAATTACGAGGAATTTGAGTGCATCTCCAGGCTGAAGTGATAAGCCTTGCGCAATTCCTCTGATTGCGCTCGGACTAACTTCCCTCGACGCATCCTGGATCACCACCACTCTTTCACGACCTAATTCTCCTGACATCGTGGAAGATCAACTTTACTGTGAAAATATTACAAGAAAACTAATTCAAAATTTAAATGCAAAAGCGAAAAATGTTGCATGCAGAGTCTCTTTTATTAGTATTATAGTTGGAAGCAGGAACTGAAAATGTTACAAGCATGAACACAGAAAATATTTTTGAATACCAAAGTGTCAGAGATATGAACAAGCAGTCCGAAGGTGGTGGTGAATCCAAGCAAGAATCTGTGGAATTAGCACGAGGCGCATATTCGGAAATGCGAGGAGTGGAGTTGAAAATTTGGTTGAAGATACAAGAGAAGAAGATTTATAAATTGATACTGTCTATGCTTCGTTTTTGTCAATACTTGTATGTTGATGATAACCAAGCCGGCTGTTTAAGAAGTACATCCTTGTAGGAAAGTGACTTGCGAACAATGTTGTTGATTTTATTGTCTCTGTATGATTGATTGTATATAGCAGAAAAAAACAGCTTGTTTTAAGCTGGTAAGAAGAGTTTAGACTTGTCTTTGGTAAGTGTGTTTGTATTCAAGACGCAGACGATTTTAACATTCACACTCTGTTTTGTTGCTTCTTCACAGTTTCCAAGGTTTGTCTTGTTAAACTATAATAATTCTCCCCTGAAAAATTACCTGTTGCTTGACATTTCTTGAACCTGAATCCTAAAAAATAAACTGTCACATGACTTAATGGTGTGGTGAGTTTATAATGTTTCATCGAAGTTTTGGCGACTTCTTTCAGTGACATTGAGCTATGGCACCATGCTGTGTCATGGACCTCAGCCCCTGCCATTGCTTGCTAGTGATATATCTTGTCAACAACATTGATTATTAAGTTAACGTAAGAGACATTTGGGATTTCTTCTCGACTCACTTTTTTTTTTTTTTTGATTTGGGACAGGAATAGGGAACCTTATTCAATGGATTTCAATATGAACATCCTTTTCACGATTTGTGCACGTGATATTTGCATAGTTGCTTGCCATGCTAATTATCAGATGTCTCCGAAGAGACATCAATAGTCATTCTTTTCAGCAGACTGTTCTTTCTTTACTTGTCACGAAAGACCAATAATATTCAGAAGTTTTAGTTCTGCCCTGAAAGAAAATCATTATTATTCTGAAATTAACACTTGACTCATGGCACCTTAATCTTCGAAAACAATGTAAAAATCTCGTACATGGAATGCAGTATGAGAACCTGAAAGATAATGGGATCGCCAACAAAATTCTTTTCCCATGACTGCAGTAGGTTCTCTGAATGCTTTCAATAGTAATTGAAGCAAGGTACAGTTTTCACTTGCTTTCCAGGTTTTATGTGGCTCTAGCATCTGGAAGATTGGGTTATGTTTCAGCTGTTTAATTGTTGCAGTCAAAAGAATATCATAATGAGTCATGAATATTTTTCTGTTTCTCACAAACGCAAATGATTGTAGCTATGATGCCTGGTTGCTGTTCTGATTGAATAAAAGTTTGTTTATTCTGCTTTTCTATACATCAAATGCAAACATTTAATGCTTAGACCATCAAGAACAAGTTAATTATGTAGTTGCTGTTAATGCAGGGCTCTTGCCCCCGCACCTTTTGTAGATAAAAGATTGTCATGGTGCACAGTCAAATTTAAATTCGAATCTCAGGGGAAGGCAGGTGAGACTTGAAATTCTAAGCTTCATTTACATTATCCAGTTGTGAGCTTTATGGCTCGTTTATCCTGCTCAATATATTGAAGCTATTAGATTCAGATGTCTTGAAACGGCCTCTGCTAAATGGATTAGCTATAATCCATTCCCTATGTAATGCTTTCTTTAATCAGTTTATGCTTTCATTGACTACTTTCTTTTTAAACAGGTCCCGGCTTATGGCATCCTTCAATTACTTCCCCACATAAATATTTCCACATCACAGCAGCTGAGTCATTTTGCAGTTTGAACATATTAACTTAATCATAGAATCATCCATCATAGAACATCTACTAAATTCAATAACACAGATTAAATTCACCTATCTTTCCATAAAGAGGATCCTTGGGACTCGTCTCCCTCCATCGCTCTAAACACATTAAATTGTTTGATTTCAAGCTTCCAGAAATTCTTGTTAAAATATATCTGATGCAAAATGTGTACGCATCATTCTAGTTAGTACACAGATAAGTTAGTACACATGATTTATTGATATTTAACACATCAACAGTTAAGATTAAACCACCAACAAATTCTTCAGGTGCGCAAGACTATTCGGCAAAATGGCTTAAAGTACAACTTGCCTGCAGATTGAATAGAGCATGGATATCAATCAATATCAAAGCATTTTCAAAATGAAGTCATAAAACACTTTCAATTATCAAACTAAGAACGTATATGCTTATTATACGTATCAGCACTATCTACATCTATAAAATTTTCATGAGAAACTGCTTTCTTAAACTGCACTTAGAAACTTTATTAAGGATGGTCCTCACAGACTTTCTTTTTCTAATATTTTCCCCATCTAATGCATGTCAAAAGATACCTCTGAAGTTGTTCCAATCCCAAAAAGCTGTATTTTTGAAACCCTTCCTTGGGATGGCAAAAGGTTGATTGCTTGGTGGGAAGCAACTTAGTTCCCACTTCATCTGTGCATGTCTGAAGACCACAAGCATTGCAAAGCAATTCCACATCTGATTCCTGAAAAAACAAAACCATGTGGAGCCTTCAAAATTCAAATCATATCATCACAACAATGAAATCAGTAAATTACATCTAGTGGATACCATACCTCCATCATCAAAAGTTTCGATAGGTGTGCTAGAGGATATGGATGAAGTTTATAGCCACCATTATTTATACAGCATAAAGCAAGTGATCGAACCTGGCAAGGACAGAAAAAGAAGCAAACAGAAAACTACTCTTAATATGTTTTTATGGCAACCTGGAGATTTGTAAAGCAACTTCTAGTATCCAAATAGAAAACTAATTAAAAAATAGTTGCATCCAATTTGAAAGTATTGAACTAATAATATTCAAGAACATTTTAATAACACCAATATAACTAGAATGGCAGAAGATAGATTATAACAGAACTGAAAATTTGATGAGCTGAAATTTTGATTACCTCATCCATATAAGGTTCAATAATGTAATACTGTAGATGTGATGCCTCAGCAGCGGTAGTACTAAAAAATTGCCTATAATTGCCCATCCGAAAGAACCTTTTATGTATACATAACAGAAAAAGGATGATAGACCTTTCAGTTAACTACAAATTAAACAGTGAACAGGAGATAAAAATGATTAACATCTAGACATTAGATAATCAACAAGGCATTTATGATAACTGGAAATTTATTACCTTAGAACTCGGCGAGCAAAAGCCATTTCTTTTGACTTGATAATTGAAGAAGGTACATGACGAAACCACAGAGAAAGTGACTCCCCCTGTAGACCAGAAATAGCTATATTATATGCATTCAAGACCCAGCACAAAGCTGCAAATTAAGAATAATAAAGGATGTGAACCACTATAAAGAAGATACCAACCATTGATTGGGCATTAGAATCAAGATGAAGAAGCACATAAAATGAACGAAATTCAGCTTCATTCTCACAAATAGGACTGGAGCTCCGATTTGCTTCATACAGATTATAAAGAGATGCCAGAGATTTTGTCAGTTGCTCCAAGTTGAGGTAGTGCAATGAAGAAATACTTGAACTGCTGCAACTACTTCGAAGCTTGTGGTGAGATATGACATGAAATTTAACCTGTTGATATTTACAAGGACTCAGAAATAGATGAATCCATTCCAATCATGTAGACTTTCTCACATGAAGTAATAATAAATCAACTAAAAAGTTCTCACAAGTGCTTTTCTGAAATCCAGGGCTAAAAAAGGTGCATGAGATGGTTTTAAGCTTCAAAAGAAATGACGTATATCTGCGGTTCTTTTGCTTGAAATGAATTGTATATTTTCTGAAGTTCCATTTGCAAGTTAGCAGCATCCACAAAATAGTCCATTTTGCTTGTGCACCTAAGCAACTGCTGAGGACACTATAGTAAAATTTTCCATCCACATCCTTATTGAGCTATTTCTGTTTCCAATTTCCTAACTTGTGATTGTTGTAGGCATTATCCATGTACCACATGTCATTTTTCTCACTACAGCGATGCTTCAAATAATGTTATATATGTTAAAAATAAAATCCACTTAGCTCAATTAAAAGAAGACTCAAACCCTGTCCTTTATAAGTTCAAAAGACAGACATAACAAATGATACATTCAAGATATTTTAGCAAGAGAAAAGAGAAGAAGAGGTTGAGAGATTTCTTACAATTTTTTCATACATGTGGATTACTTTGTCATTGACAATATTCTGCATGGTAAGATCTTGCCTTATGGACCTTGTCCTATCAAAAACAAAGTCATGAATCACTTCAAAGGGGTGTTCCTTAGAATCCAGCATGTTCAGAACATAGTTTAAAGTATCTTCGAGCACTGGAAGAGGCCGCACATCTGAGGCTCGCACATGCTTGGCCGACATCGTTCTGCAAAACTAGCATAAGAGATGGAGGGTGAAGTGTTTTCTACATGAAATATAAACACTTTCTGAACAAAGAACAAATCCAGCAAAATCATGAATAGAAACATGTATTTGAGCAAACAAGGGTTTAGCAAAATAAAGGGAAAGACCCAACAATTGATGCCTTAACAGAGATATACAGTATTCTGCTCTGAATCTGAAAATTTTACACCAACCTTTTTAACAGCCAGGGAAGAAGACGACTTGCAAGGATCTCCGTTGAGTCTTTCAAAGACCGCCAAGTCTCGCAGGCGCTGGCGTTGGAGTCTTTCCTCCTCTATTTACAACAACACAGAGATCAATAACGATACGAAAAGCGGAAAACAAATGCGATGACCAGAAAGGATTGCTTCTTTGTACTGCATACCTGGGCACATAAACGGGCAATTTCCAACAATTGCTTCTGTTTTTCCTTCTTCCTCTTCTTCTTTTTTATGGTTATTACTTCTATCATGGGCATGATCGAAATTACGAAAATTGTTACGGGCGTTACCAGACCTGTAGCCGGAAAATCTAGTTTGATTAGGGCGGAAACCTGTTGATCCAGTAAACGAAGTAGAAGAAGACGATGACGAATTTGTACGTTGTTGAGAATAATGCCGTCTGTCCATGTCTCCACTTGTAGGTCGTGGTGTGGAAAATATTACTGAGTGAAGAATGAAGAGCAGAGCAACGAATTAAACGGACAGTTACAGTTAATTGAACAGAACAGAACCGAACTGAGACAGAAGTGTAGGGATGCAAGCTGTTCCGTCAAAGCTTTTAGATAATTGACTTTTCTGTGTCTTTATGCCAATTTCCTTTTAGATAATTGATTTATTTAATTATTTATTTAAATAAATTAAAAATTAAAATTGTATAACTTGATTATCGTAGGGAACCCAAATTGACTATGAAATAACAATGAGGGCATAATTTATTAAATCTTTAAATTCTAATATTTTCATAATCAATGCAGTAGACTAACAGAGTTTGCATGTTCCATCATGAACCCTGATAATACCAAACAGAATGGCTTCAAACATCAGAGCAGCAGTCACTTAAAAATTCCACAAAAAAGCAGACCTTGAAAAGGGTAATACAAAACAAGTGATGTCTGTAATCCTACAATTAGCTTCCCTTCGGAATAGCCAGTGAAGGGGGCAGGAAATGTTTCTGGGTACTACTGGCTTCTATCTATAAATTTTAATCCTGAGAACATCTAAGATCTGTACATTCACCTCCAAACATCGATGAGAAAAGGTTTAATGTGTAAACAATCATTAATCCGGATGTATTCCCACAATTCTGTAATCTATATACTGAAAATATAACAAGTTTAGACCCCAGTCATTTCCACCACCAAAACTGTCGGAACAAATATATCTTCCTCATTCTAGGATTGTATGTCATGAAGGCTCTGGCTTTAATAGGGTCTGTGTTCAAATACTCAAAAGCATACATCTGTTTAGCCTCTTCCAGACCATCAATCTCCATCACAGCTTCTAACAGTTCAGAAGCATTGATTGCAGTTTTATTTCGTTCCATCGCATCAGCCAAGCGCCGAACGCTGGTTGCCACTGTCAACATGGCATCCTGAAGAGCATCTGAGCCGCGAGGCCTTTTTGGAAGTTGTCTCAGAGGTGGTACTGGAGGAGGATCTTGACTACCATCGGGCATATACTCTGGCGGTCCAGTAAATGATTCTGTTCCATCTGTATCACTTAGGTCTTCTGAACTTGGTGAAAGGAATGAAGCAGAATCATCTTCGCAGTTCTTTATCTCGGTTGGATGGCTTCCATCCTTCGTTTTAGTCCAACGACTAGGCGCTTGATAATTGCCACAAACTATTTTTAATTCATCGAACATCTCAATTTGCTTCCCTCGAAATCCTCTTGCATCAGGGTGTGCCTATACCATATAATTGAAGCTCATTATTATTAAATAAGAGAATTTACAATTTGGTAAGTTTAGAATTCAAAGAAGAAAAAATTACCGCAACATATCTCTTCCACAGATCATCATTATCGCATTCGATCATCCTTGCATTGGGATTCCAGTGGAATCCATCTTGACTGAGCAAATCCCTCATTACCTTGTATCTTTTCTTAATTGTCTTTAGACGGTTAACAACTTTTTGATTATTCAAGTTTAAATTAAAATGGGAGTTGACAGCAATGCAGGCAGCGGTATATGCATTCTCATTGAAGCACTTGTCAATTTTATTGCCAGTTCTAGCCTGAACAGCAAGAGCTTCAATAAGACACTTGTCCATTGCAATTGACCAAACAACGTTCCTTCCTTTATGCTTCATCTCTCTTCTTTGTCCTTGATACTCATATTGGTCCATTCCTAAATCAGTAAGAAAAAGATAACTACCAATTTGTGCACTATAAAATTGCACAATTCAGCACATAGTTCAACATAAAACAAACTGCGTCATAGCGACAAATCAGTAGCTAAAATTTCAATAATCTTGTCCACAATCATCTACATGAATGATAACGCAGTGAGCAAGATGAAAACAGAGCATAATTAACTTTAGTTGCAACATTTGGCATCAGATCACTAGTGATTGGTCATAATGATTCTTTTTTAAAAAAAAAGACCTAAGGTAAACATTAAAGAAACATTGCATCTAAGCTAATGCTTGCTCTTATTATGATCAAACTCAGGAAAGAAAATGGTAATCATGCTTCTGAGATTAAAGTCTATACTTTACCTAGTAATCACTTGTAATCAAAGTGACCCTAGCATCCAGCAACTTAAAAATGCTTTTCATATTTCCACCTAGCAGCAATCAGGATTTATCTTTTTCATGCCTACTTCAAATCGTGAAGCCTAAGTACAGTCTTGCCCCATTTGAATTTTCAAAATTCCCGTCTTTTCTGGTAATAACATCTACCGGTATGCAGTTGCATGTGAACAATATTTTCTTGGTAAAAAAAGTGCATAACAGATAAAACCTCACAAGCAATGCCTCCACTTAACTTAAAGACTATTGCTGAATTCACTGTTTAAAAAATTGACACTAGTAGTGAAAATCCCCAGATAAAAACAGGAACTCTGGGCCACTAGCAAAAACATCAATAGCAATGGTACTGACATAAACGATAGAAAATGCATTTACAACTAATGTTATCATTAGTCTGATGGTAAAGATACTGGTAAGAGACAACTAGGGTAAAATTGATGCTAGATCTTCAAGAGTTGTAAGACAATGTTCTCCTTTTCACATGTCGATTAAGTCACTTTGCATCTTGATCATTAAAGGAACAATAAAATGATAGAACAGAGAAAACTAAGTGATTATACCTAGAGAAGAAATCAAATCTGGGAAAGAAATTAATTCACAAGGTGTTACTATAGGTTTTAGCTGGTCAAAAATCCTCCCAATTCAATGGTACTGAATTTAAGAGATTATAAAATTTTTATATAGGTTTCCCTCCATATCCCACTAAGATGTAATTTGTACATTTCACCTTTAACTTTACCAATAAGCACTCCATGTAAAGGGCTCACCAATAATTCTGCAAAAATAAGATCAATAAACTGCAGCTATAGCCACCATATGGAAATAATTAACATTAGAATTGAGGGCGCATCACAAATAATAAAAAATACTAATTCTGAAATAACAAGAAACAAGGCTCAATAACTCTAATCATTAGACACAACCCAAATCTAGACATGTAATTTGTACATTTCACTGCTAACCCTAACAAGCAGGTCAGGTTTTAACACACGTCTTAAACATACTGAAACTTCATTTGAGTTAAACAAAATCTTAGTCAACAACATAGAACCTGTTCTAATTTTAATTCATTTGAAAATTCTTTCATCTCAATTGTTTTCAGAGATTAGTCAGCACACTAAACACAATTTGCAGACACTAACTTTGAGAGCCAACACTCAAACTTCATAGCATGTTTATAGCAAAATGCACTCCAGATGCTTCACCCATGCCATCAACAGAGTAAAATAAACTGAAAGAAATTATCAATACCCATTTACCAATTAATTAAAATAAAAAATCAAAAACTGATCTTTGTAATGCCTGAACACTATCAGTAACAAGACTAAGAGGTTTCAATCAAATCCAGTGCAATAAATTCCACATGCATGGGATAATGAAGCTTTATAAACCAGGTCAAAATTGTTGACTATCTTAAAAATACAAACTATACTGTATCAATAAGCTTAAATAGCTCACTCCACAAATTTGAAAATCGATATTCAATGGGAAATTTTCAGCTGCGCTTCACATTCACAGTTATAGAGACAGATACCTCAGTGAATTGAGTTGATATCTGATCACAGAAACAGATGCGGCGACGGCGTCAAGACGATCAAAGTGAGAAGCTCAAGTTCTTCATTTCATTCCCACGAGATTAGGGCTTTCTTTTTGCCTTCCTTTTCCTTTTTCCCGAGAAAAATAAAAGGTTAAAAATTTTCCCAGCGGAGAAGGCACTTTCTCGAAAACCAAACGCGTGTGGAGAAAAGTTTCAATTCAGTGATACGCACCCGTCTCAGAGATTGCGTGATAAGCCAGTCACAAACCGCCACGTAGTCAAATTAGATTGTTAACTTGTTTTATTAATTATATAAAATAATAAATAAAAAATAATTATTATAAAATAAAACCAAGTCAAGAAATAATAAATTATTATGTAAAATTATTTATTTAGTTAGGTGCGTCGGTATACGTACACAAATATATTTTGTATGTAAATACTCTAAATAAATTGAGTTAGTCAAAAAAATACCCTCATTAAAAATACAAAGAAACCTCCTTCTCAAGCAATTTGAAGGTCATAATTGGATGGTTTTTTTTTTAAATTTACACTATTAATTTATAATTTGCACTTGTAGTCTTTACTTTTACCAATAATCTCCACATGAACACATTCCATTCTTGAAATGGTGGAACCGGTGCATGTCGCGCACTATGATTTCCCGCCCGGTGACAAGGGAAATGTACTTGGTTGCATTATGGCAATCACCACAGACTCGCAGGTTTTTCCTAATGTGTATGGTTGAGCCTGGACTAGTATTTAGAAGTCCGAAAGCAATGGCCAGCTTCTCACTGTGGCTACTGAGCAACTGCTCCTGAACGTCATCTTCCACATCATGGATTGAATTGGTATCAGGAACATAACCGGCTGCTTTGATCTCATCTATCAGTGTCTCCAGTGAAGTATAGATCCTTTTGGATTGGGGATGGCTGGTGCTTCCGGAGTAGAAACTGTGAACCTCATTTCTCAACTCCACTAAACTGCAACCCGGAGTTTTCTGAAGTCCTTTCTTCTCCATGATAGTTCTCACTTCTGCTAATTTGTCCCACATTGAAGCGGTGGCATATATGTTTGCTAGCAGTACATGATAGCCTCCTTCATCTGGGTTTAAGTCAAACAGTTTGGCGGCTGCCTTCTCCCCTAACTCAACATTTTTATGAATCTTGCAAGCACCCAACATGGCACCAAACACAGTGATACCTGGTTCAATGGGCATCTTTTGAATGAATTCCCAAGCCTCATTAAGGCGGCCAGCTCGGCCAAGAAGATCAACCACGGCACCATAGTGATCCATTGCAGGCTCTATGCCATAGTCTTTCTTCATGCTGGTAAAGTAGCGAAGCCCCTCTTCAACCAAACCAGAATGGCTGCAAGCTGAAATAACACACAGAAAAGTAATATCATTTGGCTTGATGGTCCCTTTTAGCATTTCATTAAACAGTTCTACGGCAGCTTTTCCAAGCCCGTGTGTGCCATATCCATCTATCATGACATTCCACGTTGTCACATGCCGCTCATTCATCATGTTGAAGAGCTTTCTGGCAGTGCCAACAGCTCCACATTTTGCATACATGTCAATAAGAGCAGTCACCACAAAAACATTTTTCTCAAAGTAACTCCTCATAACAAGTGCATGAATCCATTTCGCATGGCGAATAATTGATAGCTCTGCCAAAGCTGGAATGACACTCACCATTGTAAATGAATCTGGTTTTATATTCTGAGATTGCATCTTACAAAAGCAATTCAAAGCCTCACTTACACGACCATTTTGTGCATAACCTAATATCATGGCATTCCAAGAAACTAGTGTTTTATTCCTCACTTTTGTAAATATATCCGCGGCTATATCAACTTTCTTACATTTAGAATACATGGAAATCAACGAATTAGGCACAGAAACATCAGTTCCAAGTTTCAACTGATCCAACAACTTATGAACAAGCATTCCCCTCTCAAGATCACCCAAATCGGCACAAGCATGTAAAGCTTCTAAAATAGTGACGTTGGTTGGTTCTACTCCTTCATCCAACATCTTCTGAAAGATTTTCATTGCTTCTGCAGGGTTTCCGCTTTCTACATACCCAGCAATCATTGAATTCCATGAAACAACATTCCTGCTTTCCATCCCATCAAAAATCAACCGAGCAGTCTCAACGGACCCACATTTTGAATACACGTCAATCAAAGCAGTAGAAATATTTACAAGCGATTCGAACCCAGCCCTCATAGCGTACGCATGAACGGCCTTGCCTATTATCAAAGACCCCATACTTGCAACAGCAGGCAAACCAGACAGAATGGTTATCCAATCAGGTCTCTGTCCTTCCTTATGCATCCGAATTATCAGATCCAACGCCATCTCCGCCAACCCATTTTGTGCATACCCAGCAATAATCGTGTTCCAAGAAACCAAGTCTCTTTCAGGCATTCTATCAAACATTTTATACGCATCGTCGATTTGCCTACATTTTGCATACATATTTACAACTCCAGTCATTGCAAACAAATTCAACGAAAACCCATTAACTATCAACTGCCCATGAATCTCCTTACCCCGCCTAAGCTCCCCCGTATCGCCACAAACTTTCAACAAATAGGTGAAATTATACACAACCGGCGCAACATTATCATACCTCATCCGAATAAAAAACGATAAAGCATCATTCAAATTAGAACTCCTAGTATACCCTTTAAGCATAGTATGATAAAGAGCATCAAGTTTATCTTGAATGGGCTCAAAAACACGGGCAGCTTCGGTTAAGCTACCATAGTTGCAGAACAAGCTAACGAGTTTGGTTTGGAACAAGTTTTCATTGTAGAGTCCATTTTTGATGACGAGAGGGAGAATTTGGTGGAGCTCTTTCAAAGAAGTGCAGAGTTCGAGAAGAAGAGATGCAGGGTGCTTGTAGACATGAGTTGGAATGTAAACTCTTTGGGAAAGGGTGTGAAGAGTAGGTGAACTGTTAGGCAGTGTTGAGTTTGTATTGGCGATAGGGCGAAGAGAAGGTGTGAAGAATGAGAGCTGCGAGCTCATCTTTTATCTCTGTTTCTCCGTCTGTCTTCCTGCCTGCATTGCCCTGCTGCTTTGTCTATGGAGGTGCGGAAGGGGATAACGAACTTAACGACGAGGCAAATATTTAATCTCTCTTTTTATTATTATTATTATTAATTTTTTAAAAAAAAATAATTTAGAAGTGCTTTTTGTAAAATTATTAAAATGATATTATTAAAATTATTTTATAAAATAAAATAATAATAATTTTATATTTTATTTTTCTTAAAAAAAATTGTTTGATAATACGTATGTGTATGGCATTATTTAGGATGAGATTCCGAATAAAATCTAAGAGACGTGGAGAATGATAATACGTGGCGTTTACAGAACCTTGATTGACACATAATATGGAAGATAAAACAAGCAACCAGTCAACTTCCGCCAATCATCTGTGATCTAGCAATCTATCCGAGGCGTCCTCTTCTCCTCCATGAGCGTTGAGCATGTCTTTAGTTTCATGGCTCGTTGGTTGAGATGGGATAATTTAGTGAGGCACTCAAAACAAATTTGAGCAGGTTCCTGGTGAAGGGCATGCTTTGATACTGCAATTACCAACAAAAAGACCAACCTAAATCGCCAGTCAGGCATAGCAAATCCTTGTTCGTCAAAATATCAAACATCCAAATGGGAAGAAAACAGATGATGAAGCAACTGAGCTTAGATTGTTCAATGAACCAAAGAGAAGAGGACTTTAAAGCTATCTGCTATTGCACCAGCAATCAATTATGGCCTTCTGTGTCAATGACCATGAACCATGAGAAACAAGATACTAACAACCAACGAAACCAGTAATCACTAATTGCATTTACAGTCATTGTCAATGTTCATCAAAGTCTTAGCAAATAACAATTGATATAATTCAGTACAAATGACATCAAAATACCATACCACAAGTTACAGTACTTCCTTTACAGTTATCCTTTTTCTATTCAGCAGCTAAGATGGACAATCACAACTCAGTTGTGGATCACTGAACTCCAAACTCGAAAAGGGAAACTTGATAATTCAAAGAACAAATTCATATTGGTATATCAATAATTGCAAACTGTATTATTTTATCCTATCAATACAATGCACAATGAACAATCTAAAATCCAAAATTATATATTTAAACCAAAAAAGAGAAAAGAAAAGAGGTTGGCGTATTTATATAATAAGACCAAAAATGTAAAAACATTTTCTTTTAATTTTTCTCTGGATGACCAGCATGAACAAATTTTCACAAGAAGCTAACCTTAAACTAATTTTCAGGCTCAACCAGCAACTGTGGTAGAAGCTCCAAGAATCACAAACTTGTTTCAGTTCAGTTTCGTGAGACATAATGCTGGGACCTAGCAGCCATTGAAGCAACCTGAGCCTGCATTTGTGCAGCCCGAACTTTTGCAGCCGTAGCTCGATGAAAGAATTGCTCCCTTGACAACAACCTCACATGCCTCAAGTATTGATCAAACGGAACAGAACCTTCCTGCAAAGCCTTATCCAAGGCGTAAACAACATCCTCGATCGCCAAATCAGCAGCAGTGCAATCCAACATTTGCTTCGACAGCACATCCACGCATTCGAAAGCATTATCCACGTTAACATTTTTCAAATTATTGGTTTTGCTTTGGTTTTCCCTTACCCATGACTCTAAAACATCTGCATTCATCAACACCATTTGCAATTGCTGCTCTAATGCTTCTCTTTCATCTTGCAGTTCATTTAATCCTTTATTGATTTCTTCTTCTCTACGTCTCAGCAAGGCCTGCGTGCTGAACAACCCTTCCACCTCCGCCTCACGTGCCTTCCTCATCGCCGAAATATCGGCGTGGACCATTTCCACTAACTTGTTCACCGCGTTTCGCTTATAAACTTCCGTTGGATCCTCCGTTTGCCGCTGAACCCGACTCCCGTAAGGCGACGGCGGAAATGGACGAACTGAGTGAGGACGCGCCGTCGATGGACCGTAACCCGATGCAACAGCTGGATTGGAACTATTGGGATGGGGATTGGGATTGGGACTAGGGTTAGGGCTTGGGCTGAGGGTAGGCCGGCGTTGGGAGTAAAGAGGAGGCTCAGGAGAGAAACACGCGCCTAGCTCGCGCACAAGATCAACGAGATTAGAGCTAGGATAAATCCAGTTCTGCAAATAAGGAATCGAAACAAGGCCAGAGGGAGTGACGTGAGGATGCGGACGTTTGATGACCATATCGCGCGTGGGATTGACATAAACGCAGGGCGGTTGACGGGGGTAAGATTCCATAAGCCAGATGATGACGGGGATGTTGTAAGTGACGCCCTGGAAAGGCATGGGAATTGTGCCATCAGCCTGAAGAAGATTAACGGATCGGCCGTCGTTGTGTGTAAACGTCGCCGTTTTGGGCTCTAAAGAAGGGTAAATGGAGATTACGGCTACGAGATGTTGGCGAATCAGCCATTTCGTGTCTTCTGTGTAAGGAAGAGCGGAAGGGCCGCGTTGAGAGAGGACTGAAGATAGGAATTGTTGTATTTGTTGGGGATTTGCTGGCGTTCCCGCCGCAGGCACCATTGCTGCGTGGCTGTTCTGTGTAGGGTTTACTGTATCGGGTGAATCGGAGGCAGAGATGCCGAAAATTGAAGAAGGAAAGCGATTGGCGAAGGAAAGACGAAAGAGAGTTGGAGATTGCTTAGCAGAATTCGCTTACGCGTGTCGACTTTTCGGGAATTGTTTTTTTTTAATATTAGCAAGTGGTTAAATTCACTCGGCCCCCATTATGTTTCACAAACTTTTACATGTCCCTAAATCTCTTAAAGTTATCATTATTATACTTATCATTGTAGATCAAAATTATTGTTTCTCAACTTCTTTTGGGAAAAGAAAAACTGAAAAATACTGGTGCTCTGTCACTTGTTCTGTTCTTTGATAAGTCCGCTTGTCTTTCGTCGATTCTCTTTTCGAAGTGTTTGGCGATTGGCATGCATATTCCCATTAAACAATGGGGAGTTTGGCAAGGTTCATAGGTCAAGAACTGGGTATTGAATTGAGTTGGAGGCTTGAAATATAGCAGAAAGATTAATGAAGCTTTGGAAGAGGCACGGCATAGACACCCCCTTGGTTCAGAAACTTTTTGTTTTTTCTTCTGACTAGCAAGAATGTGCCAATTAGCTTAACTTCTAAAATCCCCGGGAGTTGTAGAAGAGGTACCGGATCAAATCCTGCCTTTTTGCTGGATTTGGATTGGGTTGATGATACGGTAGGCTAACCTCATGATTGGATCTAGAAGAATACATATATATAAACAAGAGAAAAATATAGGACATACAGGAACTCGAATCTAGAACAAAATCAAGCTGTAAGTGTTTACAATTACACATTGGAAAGGAACATGAAACTTAAACAGGTGAAAAAAAAAAGACATGATACAGACAACATTTAGTTCAGAAACACTGAATCCAGCCACAATTTTGTGTTTATTCTCTTAAAGGAAAGAAAAAGGAAGCATAGCATTGTTCCTCTTTCTTTAACACATTTTTTTTGCATGCATGAAGACAACATTTTCCCTTGGTTTGCTGTATATCAGAGACCGTCCCAAAGACTCAGAAGCATTGTAGTTGGTTCCTCTTCTGGCAGGCTATCACATTCCCATATTTCTAATGTTTCAAGATAGTTGAGGCTTTTCAGTCCCCTTGGTAAGGATTTAAGATTTGGCAGTCGCTCAAGATGAAGAGAAGATAAACTTGTGGGCAGCACCCAGTCCTCCGGAAATGACACTAACCCTTGACATCCACCAAAGGACAAGTTAGTAAGACTAGTGAGTCTGTGAAGATTCCATTCAGATGACGGCATAAGATGTTCACAATCCAAGATGGAAAGTGAGAACAGTTTTGTAGGCAGCCCACCTTCAGGAAATGACACAATACTGCAGCAACCATATATGTGTAGTTCTTGAAGGGATTCTAGACTAGGCATCCCATCAGGTAGAAACTTCAGATTTTGGCAATTAGAGATTCTAATTGATCGCAGCTTTGTGGTGGGTAAGCCAGGTTCCGGAAAAGACTGAAGAAGCGGACAGTCGGCTATTTCCAAGTGATCAAGAAATGTCAGGTTTTGCAGACCTTCGGGTAAAGAATCAAGCTTCACACAATTGTTGATAACAAGCACCTTAAGCTTCATGACAGTGCTTGATAAGCTTGTTGGCACCTGAAAAATATGTTTGGGGAAGGATGTAATGGAATGGCACCCAGAAACTTTCAAGATTTCAAGAGAACTACTGCCGCAGATCATCTCCTCTGGAAGGAACTGTAAATTCATGCAGTGTTGGATTTCCAGATCTCTTATTGTGTCAGACAGCTTGTCTCTCGGGAGAGATATAAGAGAAGAACAACCTTCAATGACCAAATACTCTAGTAAGAAAGTATCCTTACAGTTCTTCTCGGATTCGTGCATCATCCACTGAGTTAGGAACTGCAAAGCTTCGCAATTCCTGATTTCAAGACCCATAAGCGTGGACGGCAAGCCTGTTTCAGGAAATGAAATGAGCGAAGGACAATTCCATACCCTCAACACTTTAAGTGATGATAATTTGTACAAATTTTTGGGTAACTCCTTCAGGTATGGACAGCCTGAAATTTCCAGTAGTTGGAGAGAAAGGAGGCTTTCCAATCCAATGTCATTTGACAATGTTGTAAGCTCAAGATGAGAGATCTGCAATTCTTTAAGAGCTTTGAACTGATGAAAGCATCCTTCAACCAGACATAACAGCTCAGAAACTTGACACATGCGCATATATGTAAGTGAAGTGATTCCAACAATGCTTTGCAGCACCTTGCCATGAACTTGTTTAATTCCATTTCCAGAATTGAAGGAAGTTTCGGAAGTACTGCCAGTTCTTGACATCCATCTATCTCAAGCATTTTCAAGGAAGGAAATAAACTAGGTAATTCCTTCAGGTTGGGACATGTCCACATGGAAAGTTCAAGGAGACAAGGGAATTCTTTGCCTTGCTCTGGGTTGTCAAGCGCTGAGAGCATTGGAAGAGCTTCTAAATTTTCACAACCGGTGATACTCATTTTCTTCAGGGAAGGAAACTGGTGTGAGAATTTTCTTAGCTTAGGACAATGTCGAATTTCAAGCTTCTGTAAGTGAAAGAAGTATTCTGAGCTTTCAACTCCAGAAGAAGACCACAATTCCCACTCTGACATATTCTCAAACTTCAATGTCTCCAATGATGGAAAAGGTTGAATAGATGGACACCCACGCCCATAAAACTCTGAGCCTACTGATCTTATTCCTTCCAAACCTTCGATGGCGAGATCTTTGAGTGAGGGTAATTGTCCAACTGGAGGTAAAAATTGACACTTTCTACAGTTTATAAGTTTTAAAAGTACCATATTGCAGAAAGAAGGCAACCCAATCCAACTTGGAAAACTTGTACCACCGTAGTCTTTGATTGTAAGCTGTTTGATGTTTTTGTGAGGTTGTAACATCTCTAGCACATCTGTTTCAACTCTTTCATTTCTAGACTCATCCAAACTGCTACTCTTTTCCAACTTAATTTCAACAGATTCCTGCCTATAAGCTTCTGTGGTTTCTCTAAAGTTTGGAAATTGTGTACTTCTGCTGCTGGAGACAGTGAGATCCTTACGGTTTTCGTGAATTTGGATTGTGTTAGATGCTTCATCTTCATGTCTATCATTGATTGACTCACCAAAACTATAACTCCATTGGAATACTAGTTGTGTAAGTTCATTTTTGTCTTTCAAATTAGCCTCCATTGCATCAGTAAAATGGACCACATTTTTCAATCCTGAAATGAGAAGTGCTCCTTGAAGTTGTTGTATGTTCCTCAAGTCTCTAATTCCTGATCCACTGTGCTTACCCACAACAAAATGAGACAAAGTTTGGAGATTCTTCAATGTATTCATCTGCAATGGCATCTCTCTTAGTCTACTTCCACTAATACGGAGATGTCGTAGGCTTGTTAGATTTCCAATCTCTTTCGGCAACTTACAGAGAGAATAACATTCTAATAAGATTAAGGTTTGTAAATTGTAAAGAGTACCTACTGAATCAGGTAACATTTTGATTGCTGTTCGGGAAAGATCCATGTACCGTAGCTGTTTCAAATCACCAATGGAATCTGGCAATTCAGTGATGCGGTAGGCATTAAAAGATAGCACTCGTAGGTGCTTTAACTTTGGCAAGAGATCATGTGGGACTTCATTAGCCAAATAGCTGGCTCCAATTTCTCCTGTTGGATCCAATGGTAGGAAGGTGCGCAAGCGCCTGATTCCATCAAAGGCCTCAAATTTCGAGAGCATATCACGCCTACTACGAATAAAAGAGGAATGGCGAGCCTTGTCGAAAAATCTGCTTTGATCGTCGTCATCCATCACCATATCCTCCAAATTAAAACAAAAGTCTCCAGAAACAAAATGAGCCAAATCTTTCATGAGGCCGTGCATCACATATAGCAAATTACTGTGAGCAGATTTTTGAAAAAACGACCTCGATACTAACTCATCAAAATATTCACTTCCCACATCTTCCAAATTTTTCTTGCCTTTGGGTTGCTGCACAAACCCTTCCGCCATCCACAACAAAACCAGTGATTCTTTGTCAAACACATAACCTGCAGGAAATATTGAACAATACGCGAAGCACTGCTTCAAATGAGGAGGAAGATGATGATAACTCAACCCCAAAGTCTGAAGAATGTCACTTCCGTCGTCTGGTAGATCCCATATTTTTCTATTTAATACATCCCGCCATTCTCTTTCTTCTTGTCTCGAGCGCAGCAGGATTCCCAGTCTCTTTGCAGCCAAGGGTAGACCTTCACATTTCTTCACAATCTCAGTTCCAATTGTCTCCAAATTTGGATATGCACCAATATGTCTGTTACCAAATGCTACATTCATGAAAATTGACCAGCAATCTTCAAATGCTAAGCATTCCAAACAATGAGCTGGAACTGTTCCCATACTTGCAGCAGTATTACAATCTCGTGTTGTTACAATAACTTTACTTCCTCTTGCTCCTGCTTTCAGTGGATTCCATATGAGATCCCAATCATTATTTCTCCTGCTCCAGACATCATCTAAAACAAGCAAAAATTTCTTCCCTGCTAATTTTTCTCTCAAACCAATTTGCAGCAGATTCAGATCATCTAGATCAGCAGGTTTTGAAGTTACAGATTTGAGGATAGTTGTTGTTACCCTAACTACATCAAATTGGTCAGAAACACAAACCCAAATTCTCAAATCAAAATGCTTGTCCACTCTGTCGTCATTATACACAGTTTGGGCAAGAGTAGTCTTACCAATGCCGCCCATTCCAACTATAGGAACTATACAAATTTGATTATTACTTGATAGTTCATCCATTAGTAACAATTCAATGATCTCACTTTTATCCTTGTCCCTGCCATAAACAAAAGATTCATCCACCAATGAAGTCGTGGTTAATCTTTGTTTGGTCCCAGACAGGTATAGCCTCCCTTTAACATCATCATTCAAGCCAAGAATATCTTTATACTTGGCAATAAATTCCAACTTTTCAATAATCTTATTGATTTTCAAATCAATACTTCTGTTATAAGGACTGAGAGGACGGGGAATGATTCTCCAATTGCTTACCTGGTTAGGGTTTGTGTGAGACTCAGCTTCCAACTTGGATTTCAGAGCTTCAGTAGCCAGCTCATCTAACACATCCTCTGCATCGTACAGAGCATCTTTAGCCATTTGCAGCCATTTCTGCACAGCAGGGTAGTAAAATTGCTTCTCCTCAGCATCATTAAGCAAAGCAGTGACCGTCAGCAGTGTAATCTTCAACTTTTCCAGTAAGTCATCATATTTTCGACCACGTAGCAAGCCTATAAAATCACGAGAAGCTAATCTGTCAAATAGTACTTGAAGGAAAGCAGAGAGAAAAGCCTCTCCTACAGGCATGATTAGATTAGACCGACAGGGAAAAAAACCAAGCAATACAAGCAATACAAGCAAGCAAGCAAGCAGAAGCAGAGCAAGTTGCTTTGAGCTGATCGAAATAAAATTAGAAGTAGCCTTTGCTTTCCGAAACTGGCGGCTAAGAAGACCCCCTCAAAAGTCAAGCACAGTCGTTTTCCTGTTCCCGCGTGCTCTGTATTTTTAAAATATAAATAAAATTTTAGGATTCTATCATATACCACCCCAAAAATTTATAATATTTTAATTTATAACATATTTTGTAAAACTTACTTTTCAGTATAATATTTTGATGATAATATAAATAATTAAAAGATAAATATACTTCTAATTTATTAATTTTTTATAAATAAAATTTTAGTTTATTTTATTCTATTTTTTATTTTTAATTTATTTATATTAAGTAATAATTTATATTTTAAAATTTTTAACTTAAAATAAATATAATTAATATATTATATATTATTTAATATATATATATATATTAAAATTTTACAATATAATTATTATAATATAAAGAATATTTTAAATTTTTAATATTATTATTAGTTAAAGCTATTTGAATATTTATATAATAAAATTATTTTTAATATAAATTATAAATTTTATTTAAAATAGGAAGTAATTATAAATTAATATATATAATTAAATTTTTTTAAATAAAATATTATTTTATTTATTTTAAACATTATACCTAACAAGTTCGAAAATTAAATAAAGATAAATTGATTAAATTTATTCTTATAAAAAATAAATTAATTAAAAATATATTTATATTTTAATTAATCAACTTATAAACAAAATAATGTAGAAGAAAAATAAATATTTTTTTATAAAATTTATCATAACGTAAAATTATTACAAATTTCATACAAAGTATATAATAAAACTTCGTAAACTTTAATACATGTGTCATCTTGTTTGTTGTATATTTTGGATTTGTTTAGAATTATTCTTTAATAAATTAATACAAAGTTTTAACTAATTGATGTTATAAACTCTTAATCCATAATTTGTTGTTCGTAGAGTTTTATATGAGAAATAATAAATTAAAATTAATTAATTTTTTTTAACTTCTTAACTTGCCTTTAGAACATGCATTAAATACAACTTAACATTATACATAACTCAATTAATGTTCTTCAATATGGCTAAACTAGCCATAGCCATTGGGCACCAACTGGCAAATCCATATACACAGAAACAATGGTCAAATGACAATTAATTAATTAAATTTTGCCAATTAATTTTCAAAAGTGAACTTCCAATCTCAGAGATCTCTGCAGAATATTTCCCTTCAGAAATCAAACAGTTCCGATAATAACTGACAGTCATACTCACGCAGCACGAGCTCAAATCCTGTTATTAGAATTTCATTTTGCATGGAACCCTTTCAATTTCTGGTGAAGAGATTTAGATTCACTTCAAAAATGCTGTCCAAATTCTTTGCTGGTTTTCTGGTTGCTTTGTCTGTTGTTTTCCTATTCCGGATGGTTTGCCGTGACCCGATTTTGGCCGGTTTCAATGGAGGAATTTCTGATGCTGCACTATTATTAGATTCTGGTAAGGCACTATTTTCAACGCGTTTTGAATAACTTTTAAGTGAGAATATATCATGACATTTTCTCCGTTTAAAAATTCAATGACCAGACCCTGAGGTTAGTGTACTCCGATTTCCGAGTTCAAAAAATCATTCTCCGGAATCTACCACAGCCAGGATGGCCGAAGACAAACTTCTTGGTGGACTTATTTCTTCAGGATTCGATGAAAATTCTTGCTTAAGCAGGTACAAATCCAACTTATATCGCAAAACTTCACCCCATAAACCTTCTACATTTCTGATTTCCAAGCTGAGAAACTATGAAAATCTTCACAAACGGTGTGGACCAAATACAAAACCCTACAGAAAAACCCTGGATCAACTCATTGCAGGTAATGTTTCCAGCGCCACGGAGTGTAAATATGTTGTCTGGATTGCTTATTCTGGCTTGGGAAATAGAATATTAACCATGACTTCAGCTTTTCTCTATGCACTTCTCACCAGTCGAGTTCTGCTTATTGACCAAAAACATGAGATGGCTAATCTCTTCTGCGAGCCTTTTCCAGATACTTCCTGGTTGCTGCCTATGGATTTTCCTTCCATGGATCAGTTCAATGATTTTGATCACTATTTTGCTCAGAGTTACGGGAACATGCTCAAGTACGATACAATTGATATTTCTTCTGAAAAGTTGTCATTATCATATGTTTATCTCCATCTTGCTCATGATTATGGAAACCACGACAAACTTTTCTTCTGTGATGATGATCAAAATTTCCTGAGAAAAGTACCCTGGTTGTTCATGAAAACAGATAATTATTTCATTCCAGCTTTGTTCAGGATCCCATTTTTTCAGCATCAACTCAGCCAATTGTTTCCGAATAAAGAGACTGTTTTCCACCATCTGGGTAGGTACTTATTCCATCCCTCAAATGAAGTCTGGGGAATGATTACAAGATACTATCAAGATTATTTAGCCAAAGCAAATGAGAAAATTGGCATACAAATACGAGTTTTCAACACTCTTACCACTCCATCTCAGCTTATCACGGATCAAATATTGGCGTGTACTCTAAATGAAAAACTGCTGCCAGAAGTAGACAAGCAAAAACTATTATCTGCAGTTGCTCAAGCCAAAAACCCAGTATCAAAAGCTGTTCTTATAACATCTTTACATTCCAAATACTTTAAGGATATAAAGAATTTGTACGGGAGACACCCAACTGTAACTGGAGAAGTGATTGGAGTTTACCAACCAAGCCATGAAGAAATTCAAAAAACTGAAGATAATGTGCACAACATGAAAGCATGGGCTGAAATGAATCTGCTTAGCATGTGTGATGTGTTGATCACTAGTGGTTGGTCAACTTTTGGGTATGTAGCTCAAGGTTTAGCAGGAATAAAGCCATGGGTTTTGTACAGGATTGAGAACAGAAAATCACCAGATTCAGCTTGTCGGCAAGTCATGTCAATGGAGCCTTGTTTCCATACTCCTCCGATACATAAATGCAAAACAAAAACAAATGTGAAAAATGTTGCCCTTCTGCCCAATTATGTCAGGCACTGTGAAGATGCAAGATCGGGACTTAAGTTGTTTAATCAATAGCCAAGAGTAGTACATCTTCGAATTCTATTCTTCTTCTTTTTCTTTTCTTTTACTTTCTTATGCTTTTTTTTTAATTGATTGAAGTTCAGCACACTTCATACTTGTATATCAGCTTCTAAGCATATAGGATCAAGTGTTCCTCTTGAACACCTGGCTTTAACTGCTTCAGTTTTCCTGCTTGTATGGAGGCAATGCATTAAATCAAGCTCAGACGATGATGTGAATGTGGCAGTTTTTCAACTTGAAGCAACACTGGATTAGGGAGTTTACTGCATAAAGTAGAACCTAAAAGATTAACTGAAACAACATGCCTCATGTTTAATAAGTTCATTTTCCTGTATAATTGAAACTAGATAGAAAAATATAGCACATTTATCAAAGTTTCGTAAGAACAATCAGATAACTAAATGAATGATTCTAGCAAGTCAATGCTATTATATTACTAATCATTTTTTGCATTATCAAAATCAGGGTAAACATAGATCATCCCCCCAAAAACTTGTAATAGTTCATAGGTTGCACCACAATACAGCATATGCTTAACCAAACAGTTGGCTCTGTTACCGTATTAAGTTGCCACTTGACCCATAAGCTTGAACAAGTAGGTATAGGTCCAAACAATAGGATTAAGTTCTAGCAGATGTAAAACTAGTTGTTTACCATAAGGACTTATTTTACTTAAGGCAGACAATAGAGAAATCCCTATGAACATGATGTGCATTCTAAAAATTAAGGTTCTTGTAGTAGAGGATCCCTTGACATAAGTTATGGCTTGAGCAGAGCAGAATTATGAAAATTCACAGGTTAGATAAATCACGTTTTTACTATAATATTGACTAGTGAAATCAATAGGCCTTGTCAAGGAACTCGTGAGCTTTATAAATCATAATAAGAGAAATTAAATGAAGAGACCAATACACATATATGTTATGAAAACCTTGATAAAAGGATAAACATAAGGGACCGAGAATCTACTTTCCAACAATATTGGGTAACCTTGTTGATTTTAAAGCTCGACTAGGCATTCCAAAAACCTTATCAAATGAAAACTAATGGGGACAAAAATGCTTGATACCTATGGTTCAATTAATATCAAGTAAGAAGAGGTCTATACTTCAGTAAATATACCGATAAGTGCTGAATAGGAAAGTACCTATGCTGGAGGCACAGGTTATAATACACAAATATGAGATCATTCAACCTCCGGTGCTCCAACCGATTCCTTTTCTTTGAAAGGACATGTTCGAACATGCGCCAGTTCCATCCACATCTAGTAATGCTACATGTTTGACTTAATATCTTGATGGCCAACCATTGCAATTCAGGGTAATCAGTAGCATACAGTGACCACCAAGTAGCTGCAAGTTAAAAATGGAATTCATTAATCATTAAAACTTCATTATGTGAGACGTAAAATCAATAGCTTGATAACTCCAATGAAATGGATGCTAACCTGGGGCCAGTGACTCGTGACCACATAAAGGCACAGTTCGACCAAAATCTCCCACAGCTTCCTAATAAAAATTTATGTGGCTTGTAATCATAACTTGGGCAGACAAATTAGGTTCTTTTGTTTTGATGCAATCAAGTAAACCCTTTTGGATGACTTTGGTAGAGGAGAAACTAGGATTTGCATGAAGAGTAAGGAGTTGCATGAAGAGGGCTGTGGAATTCCTCCTGCCAAATCTAATCAATTACTTTCAAATATGGCATGAAGTCAGGTTTCTTATTGTCCAAAGCCTCAATAATGCTTTTCTTTGCTTTTTCCAGAGCATCACATACGTATCCAACAGATGGTCTCTCTTCACAGTCCATAAGGTGTAAAACAGAAAGTAAAGGCTTAGAGACCTTCACAGTGTGGTCACAAAATGACCAGAAAAGAGGGTCTACAATGATTTCTGCTGCCTCAAGTCCTGCCTTTTACTTAGAGAAACTTGACTGCACCCAGGCCGCACCAGTGAAAATCTGATGGAGATGGTCCTTCAAAGATACAATATTTTCCAGTGTCAGCAAGATGAAAGCAAACCTTGTAATTCCAAGCTGGAGAATATCTCTTCCATCTGTTATCTTTCTTATTATATTGAGGACCCAAGCATTGTTATACATGAGCTGAGTTATCCTTCTAGCCTTTGCTAAAACCTCATTCACTTCATCTGTTTTACCAATTTCCTCTAACATTATGATGATACATTGTACTCCACAGGTACTGCAGAAAAAGGTCTTGTATTTGTTCATTAAGAGCTTTCCTGTGGCTTTATAACTATGTATTTGTCACAAAATTTACAACATTCTTGGGCCCAACTTCTTGAACAACATTATCAATTAAAAAGCAAACTCGCTTCCGCAGATTTTCTGGTGTCTGATGCATCAACAGATTTTAGGAACACAATTCCTTTAGGGCAAGAAACAAAAAAGTTTATGATGGTATGGGCAATTCTTTCCATCCACCTATCAACTAGGACTGAACACCAGTCAACTCCCAAGTTTTTTTCAGTTCTTCACTGTATGCCCTGGCATCCTGAACAACTCTGTTCAACAACTTACTCCTCAAAGCATGATAAGAGGGCATCTTATAACCATGGCCCACAGCGGCAATAGCATCAGCCATCTGTTGAAAAATATAAGAATTTGCTGCAGTGAATGGTAGGCCAGCATCATACATAAATCTTGCAACAGCCATATTAGCTTCACAAATGCTCTCTTGTGAAGCAAAAGTTTGGCGCAGAGGCTGAGCAGCAATGGGCGCAACTGGAAAATTTTGCCTCTTACATCTCTTTGTTCGTTTGGAAGTTCCTTTTGCAGTCTCTTTTCCCCTTATCCCACTAGTGCCTTGGACAGAAGCAGGCTTCTGAATTCATTCAGCATCATCATCATCTCCTTCTTCCATACGCTCAATGTACAAAAATGAGTTCTTACTTTTTAAATCATTCTGCTTCTTTAGCTTTTCCAAAACATTTAAAACCTAAATGTTGTTGAATCCGCCCTTTGACCTCTTCAGGCACTTCTTTACATGGAGCTATATTCCCCCTTTCACCAGCTAAACGTTGCTTTATTCTAGAAATTTCATCCCCATGAAAAATTTTATGACAATATTTGCACTTAATCTTCTGCCGACCACCATTCACCATTGTTCCATGGGCCAGCCAGGATCCACTGCTTGGTGAGGCACCAGACCCCTGTGAAAGATACATGGCAAGAGGTGAAAACACAAAATAAAAAATATATGACAACAGAAAAGTATTTATTAGCAGGAAAAAATGCTTTCCTATCTTCCAGTTTTCATAAAGAACAAGTATCAAGAAAATGCTAATATATAAGTTACTCACTTGGTTATCCTTCTGTTGCATGGCTGAGAAAGCATCAAGAAAATGTGAATATATAGGCTATTAACAATCTAATTTGAAGCCACAAGACCAAAAAAAGTAATGAATAAATAGCAGAGCAAATGCATGCCAGAAGTAAATTTTAGGAACTTGATGAAAGTACTTGAGCCAATAATTTTGTCAAATATACAGATTATGATATGCAATAATACAGATCATATGAAATAACACCAAGCATGCCATATCCCTTTAACAAAAAATCAGCTTGAAGAAGAGATTGAAGTTTTGTATCAGTCAATTCTCTACTGGCAGTGGACCAAAATCATAGCTTGCCACCATTACATGGCCCCAACGAATGGCTTAGTGTAGCCATGATTTATCATTTAACTTCACCTAGATATAAATGTTTCCGAAATACTCACTCCCAACTAATACGAAACTGAGTCCTACTAACTGAATTTATATGGAGGATCCCCAAGTTTGTGCTCAAGGAGCACTGTTCTGAATGCCAAATTAATCCCATCACTTCTCAAACTTACACTTCTAACCAGCTCACTATTATGCGTTAACAGATTAGAGAACTACATTTGTCATGCAAAACTGTTTCACTTTACACAAATAAAAAGCCAATGGTCAAGTGCTCTTTACACTTACGATGAAATCTAGCACACCATTTTTTACTCTCTTCACAAATAACTGAGGAGTGCATATTAAACACGTTAAACAGTACAGCATTGTGTTTGACGCACTGCGTAGCGTTGTATTAAATTGTATTGCATCTTATTGTGTTGAGCACCGAACTGTGTAGAAGTAGAGAATCCAACACTCATATGAATGCTTAAATGGAAGCACTTCTCATAAGTGAATTCAATAATAATTCAACCCATGCCAATAATAGCATTTGCTATTTACATCTACACTTGAAACCCAGTTGACAACAAGTGCTTGCACTTGTGGAACTGCTCTAATATAAAGCGACTGTGAAAAAAGCACTTCATGGAGAAGCACTCATCAGAGCTTTGTAACTACAGTTAGCTTGCACACTAATTTCTTTATTTAGCAAATAAATGAAAATAAACTGAAAAACTGGAACAAAAACCAAATCCTTCGATTGCCAAACTTATTATAGGAAACGGAAGAGAACTTACCGAATAGAGAATTCCCGAAGCGATATTCAGACTCCGAAATACCGGAATCGTCCTCCTAAAAATTGTATCCGAAACAGGAGATGGCCAATTACGAGGTTGAGAAGTTCTTAGAGACGTCCGAATCTGTACGCCCGAAATTCGAACTTGATTCGGGACAAAGTTGACCGATACTGAAAAAGATTTGAAAACTGTGAATTGATATCGTTTCGGCCTTTAAAACGGCGGGGACTCCGGATTTTTGGATAATATAAAGAAGATAACACGTACTATCTTTTACTCGTTCCGTTTCATCTCGTTGCGTACCGTTTAGGAAATTTTTTATTTTTAGTTTTTTCTTTATTTATTAATTTATATGGTAATTGTTATATAGCCCCCAAATTTATTCAAAATTGCAAGAAATTTAAAAAGTTTCTACAAAACATCATCAAGGAACAATTAAAACTATTTAAATTTAGTATTAAAAATAAATAAATGGTATAAAATATTTTAATAGTATGAGCGGATTAAAAACGAGCGAATGACAATGAAACAAGAGAGGGAGTTGAAGTTGATATCAATTCTGGGTTCGAACGGGTCCTACTCAGACTCAAAACTCGAAAACTCCAGCAGTTCAGCAGCACAAATTTCACTTCTCACAAAGTGAAAACCCTAACCCACTTACTGAAATTTGCGACAAAATTGCTGCATTCAATTTACTCTTCAAAGCTTTTACTCTGCAACAACCCAGGTCAGTTTTTTTTTTCTTTTTCTTTCTGGGATTTTAATTACTTTGAAGCCATTTTTGTTTCTGGAAACATTGGAAGTGATGTGGGGAAGAAATGTTAGTAAGTGTTTGACGTTGGAATTTGCTTTATATTTTCAATACAGATACATGTTGTACGCCATTGTTATTCCTCAGTGGTTGGTCTATTTCATTCTCTTTGCTATAATTCGCATTTGTTTTTCGTAGCAACCGGGATAATGTTTAGGCATTGCCTTTTTGGCTATTTTTGGAAGTTATTTTGATGCTCTGAAAAATGCAAAAGTTGCTTCAGTTTTTGAATTGGAAAGTGAGAAATGTAGTGATTACTGAGTAGTTTGTAGTTTGTTTTAAGTCTCCAACTGAAAATAATTCCACAATGCTCCTTGGAATGTCATCCAGGAGTAACTCGGAGGTTTATACTTGGAAGACATTACTGAATATAAATAAGAAATATTGTTCGGATTGCCATGTCGGTTTAATATACTGATATACTGGTGCATTTATCAGGCAAGTTGCAGATAGCAAAAATGAGGGTTTGGGATCACCCTTTTTAAGGCCCCCATGCAATGCACCAAGATGCAATTTAAATCTTTTTAAAAAGTTCGTTCTGGTTTGTGATGACTGAAAAGCCAAATGACTACGTCTTATTTTTCTGTTGTGCATCAGGGTTGTATCTGTTTCTTTCTGTTCATATTTCTGCTCTGCTATTATTAATTCTGTTCATCTTTTTATGTTTATGTATGGATTGCTTTTCATATTGTTGCCTTTGTCAGAAATAAATTTTTATATAGGTGGAGTTTTTCTAAATGAAGGCTGTATTTTTTATATGCATTTTCTCAAGTTGAGATGAGTATGAGAGTGTGCTTCTAGTATGCCCAGCAGAAAAATAAAAGCACCCATTTTCACATCTAACATTCAGCAAACATGGAGGTTGAAGGGGTAGATGTCGATGGGGAAAAAGCAGATGATCACATGGCAACAGGTGCTGAATCCAATAAGCCTGAGAGACAAAATTTAGCTGAAAGTTCTTCAGAAATAGAGGTAAGAAATCATGATGATGATGATAGTTTTAAACCATATGTGGGCGTGGAATTTGATTCAGAAGAAGCTGCCAAGACTTTCTATGATGCATATGCCAGGCGTGTGGGTTTTAACACGCATGTTGGTCAGTTCACCCGTGCTAAGCCGGATGGACCAATTATAACTTGGGAGTTTGCCTGTTCCAGGGAAGTTTTTAAGAGGAAGAATGTTGAAAGCTGCAATGCTGTTCTTAGGATTGAGAGAAACAATTCTGACAAATGGATTGTAACAAAGTTTGTCGAAGATCATAACCATTCGTTGGTGACCCCGAAGAAGGTTCATTACCTTCGACCCCGTAGACATTTTGCTGGTGCTATGAAAAATGTGTCGGAAGTGCTGGAAGTCACTAGTGATGTTTATATGACCATGGACGGAAAACAGGTGTCTTTCGAACCAAATCGTGTTAGCAATGTCTCCTCTGTAGAACCTAATATCACAGGCAGGAATATTGGGCCTGTAAATTATCTTAGACCACCTAGTCGAAAGAGAACCCTTGGGAGAGATGCCCAAAATCTTCTAAACTATTTCCAGAAGATGCAGTCTGAAAATCCTGGCTTCTATTATGCTGTACAACTTGATGTTGATAACCGCATGACTAATGTCTTCTGGGCTGATGCAAGATCAAGAATGGCTTATAATCACTTTGGTGATGCAGTTATTTTTGACACAATGTATAGACCAAATCAGTATCAGGTCCCCTTTGCTCCTTTCACCGGTGTAAATCATCATGGCCAAATGGTTTTGTTCGGTTGTGCATTACTTCTAGACGAATCAGAGTCTTCCTTTACATGGTTATTTCGGACATGGCTCTCTGCAATGAATGACCGGCCCCCTGTTTCAATCACCACAGACCAAGATAGAGCCATACAAGTAGCTGTTGCTCAGGTGCTTCCGGAAACTTGTCACTGCATTTGCAAGTGGCATATCTTGAGAGAAGGCCAAGAAAGGTTGGCTCATATATACCTTGCTCATCCATCCTTCTATCGGGAACTGTATAGTTGTATAAACTTTTGTGAAACAATTGAAGATTTTGAATCATCATGGTGCTGTCTCCTTGATAAATATGATCTCCAAAAAAATGAGTGGCTTCATGCAGTTTATAATGCTCGCAAACAGTGGGCCCCAGTTTATTTTCGTGGGACTTTTTTTGCTGCAATTTCTGCAAACCAAGGGGTTAGCTCCTTCTTTGATGGGTTTGTGAATCAACAAACTACCATACCATTATTCTTTAAGCAGTATGAAAGGGCTTTGGAAAATTCTATAGAAAAGGAAATAGAGGCAGATTACGATACAACTTGCACGACACCAATGCTCAAGACACCATCGCCAATGGAACAACAGGCAGCAAACCTCTATACCAAGAAAGTTTTTGCAAAGTTTCAGGAGGAATTAGTTGAAACTTTTGTGTATACTGCAAACAAGATTGAGGGTGATGCGATGGTCAGTAAATTCCGTGTTGCAAAATATGAACATGATGACAAGGTATGCATAGTCACATTGAAGGTCTCTGAGATGAAGGCAAGTTGCAGCTGTCAAATGTTTGAATACTCTGGCATCCTCTGTAGACATATATTGACTGCCTTCACTGTAACAAATGTACTTACGCTTCCACCCCATTATATATTAAAGAGATGGACAAGGAATGCAAAATCTTGGATTGGGCTAGATGAGCAAAACTCATACGCACAAGGTATTGAGAATCTCACCTTACGCTTCAACAAACTATGTCAGGAAGCAATCAAATATGCTGAGCAAGGGGCAATAGCAGTGGAGACTTACAATGCAGCAATTGCTGCTCTAAGGGAAGGAGATAAAACAATTCTTGCAGTGAAGAAGAATGTTGCTAAAATCTCTTCTTCAAGCTCTCAGGGTATTGGGAATATTCATGAAGACAGTAACAAGAAAACACCTACATCAATTCCTGACATGATCCCATCATTATGGCCATGGCAGGAGACAATGCCTCATCGCTTTAATCTAAATGATTCTGGGGTTCCTGTTTCTGATTTGAATCAGCCCAGCATGGTCCCTGTGTCTCTCCACCATGATAGTGGCAATTCTGACAACATGGTATGAAATACAAGAGGACTTATCTTAAATAGGTATTTTCGAGGATTACTGTTAATTGTGTTATGTGAGTATCTTTCGTTGATGTAGGTTGTTCTCACTTGTTTTAAGTCCATGACTTGGGTTGTAGAGAATAAGAATTCAAACTCAGCTGGTAAAGTAGCTGCCATCAACTTAAAGGTATAAATGCCTCTACACCTTTGTGGTAATAATGTTTATGAAATGATTGTCTTATTTGCATAGTTTTACAGACTTTTATGTGATAAATTGAATGGGCAATTTATCTGATTAGCATTGGGATTTACAGAATTGATGCTGTGTTAACAATTATTTATTCATGTGCATCCTGTAATGTGGAATAGATCACACTCTTATTACAGACAAAACCTTGATTCCATACATGCAGTCTCCACAGTCATTTCAGATAATTATTTCATGATAGTATTTCATGTGCTTCTTCAAACAAAATAAGCATGCATTATTTTTAACAAATATGACTTGAGTGGATTTCTTTTATCTCTTCTATAGCTGCAAGATTATGGGAAGAAACCTTTAGGAGAAACCGAGGTGCAGTTCAGGCTAACAAGAACAACATTGGAACCTATGATAAGATCCATGGCATACATCAGTCAGCAGCTCTCGACACCGGCCAATAAGGTTGCTGTTATCAATCTGAAGGTATGTAAACTTGAATTTTGACTAACAAAACTATTGTCAACTACCAATTTAAGTGAAGTATATTGCATTTTCCTTTTAACTATGTCTGTTACAACAAGAACACCCAAAGCATGAGAAAATTGATAGCCTAATGATTGATTTGTTAACAACATTTTGGACATTTCAGGAAGTTAAAAAACCAGTTGGGATAAGTTTAAGGTAGGAAGCGTTTGAGAATGCTGGGTTTGATGATTAGAATGTGAATAGAAAACAGTTTAGAAGGGATTAGACAATGACGCTTCAATGTGTAAAACTTTGACAGCGGGAAGATGGTTTGCTAAAAGACTAGGCAGTTTTCAAGAAGGAAATTGATCATATCTTTTCATTGGTGGGTGTGATTGCACACAATCGTCTCTGTATTTTTCAAGGGATTGCTAGGCTATATTTGTGTTTTTGCTGTTGTATGTGTTTTGCAATTTCTTTTTAAGTACACACAATCATCTCTGTCATGGCGGAGTTTAGAGGTTTTCTAAGTGCCACTTGAAGATATTTAACACTCAAGGTTTGGGCAGTGAAACCTGCACCTTGCAGAAGGGCATAGACTTACCCAATCCACACATTATGTCTTGCTTCATAAACAGGCTAAAACAACTTTATTTCATTACTTCTTTTTTAGTGAAATTTTGAATAATGTTTCTATGAAAACAATATTATTTTTTATTCCCATATAAAGTGAGGCAGGAAACAAATAAGATGTCCCTAGGAGTAAAAAGTAGACACAAACATCAATGAAGGTCATCCACTAAATTAAGTTTTGGAATAAAATTTGGTAGCAATATCAGAAGGAATGGACTTTTTTGGCTACCACTAATACTCATTTGAATATTGCCTGTTGTTGTCTGGTTAACAACAGTTTTCGTTTTTGTTGCTTGGGATGCATGGGTATGCAGGAAACCGTCATGATTTCAATTCTAAAGGGCAATTAATCAGATTGTCAGAACATTTATAGTTTAAACTGAAGCACAAAAGTGAGCCTCCTTCCCCCCCCCCCCCCCCTTTTCTCTTAAGAAAAAGATTAGTTTCCTCCACTGTCACACAGAAACTTCTTAAACCTTTAAAATAATTCCACATTCTCCTTAAAGTTATGGGCAAATTGCAAGTGATTTGGTTTTTTGGTTGACCTCGGATTACTAAAGAATTTTAAGACATTTATTTTTCCTTTATCTCTCTAAACTGAAAAGGGTTTTTGGGTCAATTTTGTACTTTGCATAGTGAGATGAGCATGCCTTATGGACCTCTGGTTCTCTTCTGTAACTTTCGTATTTTGCTTCAAAGTTGTATCAGATTCTTTCGTTGAAGGAAATCCCATTGGTTTTTAATTTATGTTTATTTCTAGTCTTTAATAATTAAAAATTAAAATTATCTATTTTCCCCTGCTGTAATTAAGGTAAGATTGATATGTTGTGTAAAGAGTAAGTCTTGTGTCTGCATGAGTCTTGGGGTATTTGATCTGATTGATTGCATAGGACTGTTCTCAAGTTTGTGCTATGTGATAATAAATACTCAGAAGTTTTACGACCAATTGCTTATTCGTCGTGCACTCAGCTTCAAGATACAAAGACAACTTCTGGAGAAACAGAGGTGAAGTTCCAAGTGTCAAGAGATACATTGATTTCCATGTTGAAATCCCTGGCCTACATCCGTGAGCAACTTTGAAAGCTGTAAGCATACTCCTCCCTTTTGCAGTTTGAGCTTCTCAGTGTCTTTACAATCCACCAATTACTGAAATTTCGATCTACATTTCTGTGCTAAGGTGATGATTTATGTTAAGCTCACACTTGTGACTGAATTAACATTTTAAACTGCTGTGTCAACCAAAAAAATAAAAAATGGTTTAGGCCAACAAAAATAGCCCTGTTGCAGTTTTGTGATACTCGAGTGCCAGTGTTGTAGGTTCAGTTGAAGTAATGTACTGGAAATATGATCCACTATAAACACTTTCAGTGTTAATTGCCAATTATGTGTTTTGTCCTCGGTAAAATAAATCGGTATGCTTTTATATTGAGAAACTGAATACCCGAGGCCGGAGTTACCATTTGCTTCTGTTACATAATCTTTCTTTCTAGACATTTTTGCTAACTGGAAAGAAATGGTCCGACATTTTTGCTAACTGGTAAGAAATAGTCCTCTTTCCCCTTTTGTTCTTTACTGTTCTCATTGGATGGTATCATTATTCTATAATATGCGCATCTGCCTTGTGTGTTTGTGATGATTCTAATTTAAAAATTAAAAAAAAAAAATCCAAAATTAGGTTACAATTGTTTAGAAAATATATTGTCATGCAATATCCTTTTTAGTACAAACTACTTCAATCTGATGGCAAGTCCCTGGCAGGTGGACAGAAGCCAGAGTTATCATCTTCGGCACAGCTTGCAGCCTGTAAGAGCAGGTAAAGTTGTGTTCCTTTTGGTCTGTAGCTATTTGGATACCATGTTAATGTGTTCCATCGATAGAATTGGGTTTAGTTGTAGTTAGGTTTGGTTATTGATATTAAATCCACTAAGATTCAGGTTAGTTGAAGACTTTGTAATTAGGCATAGCTACTACTTAATATCTCTGACATCATCTAGATAATACACTGTTATCGTGTAACATGTCGATTACCCAGATTTGTACATGTAAGTTATGAACACTCAAATAATCATGAATGAACATTTCTCATATTTTTTATCTACTAGTCGTAGATACTCTTAGATTATGCTGACTCTTTTAAGGTTCCTTCTGCACGTTGTTATTGCTCATGTACTTGGCTTTCTTAAAGCTCCAAAAGAGTTACTTTCCTCGTGCAGACATTCACAATTTTCTGAAATGCAGACGAGGATGAACAAAAAATAAAAGGAAATGATCGGTCAATGCTTTCACCCTTTGCCCATATCTTGTTTGAAAATTGACTAAAAATAAGAACAAAATGACAGAAGACATATCTCATGTCCTTCCTCCTACCATCAACAACAGTCAAAACAAACACCCAACAAGTTTTTACCCAACCCTTTCACTTGAAACACAATAATTACAAGAAATCAAGATTGTTGTTGAAGAAGAAGGTGAAGAATTTTGAAGATTCAGACAACCACCTCGACTCACTATCCTCCATGTTCCCCCGAACCCCGCTACTTGTGCCGTTTTCAGCGGTATTGTTAATAGACACATGTAATTCTGTACCAAACATGAAGTCTATGTTGTCCTCGAACCCCGTGTCGTCGAACAAATCCGGCAGTTCACCGGCATTCCCGAGCAGGAGGTCCGGTACCGAAAGTGGGCTTAACCCTACCCCCGCGTCCAAGCAGACACTCCACATCCGCTGGTGCTCGTCACCAGGGTGGCGGTCAGTAACCATCGTTGCACAAGCTGTTTCCGTGCAGTGAGGAAGTTGTGTGCATTGAAGTTGAGCCGAAACTGTTTCTTGTTCTTCTTGTTGTGGCAATAATACTACAGGTTGTTTGTGGTGGTGGTGGTGTTGGTGTTGAGTTTGCGGTTGCTCGACTTCGGTTTCCTCGGAGGAGTTGGGACGAGGGTCTTGGCTATGATGGAAAGGGAGAATTCCTTTCTTCTTCAAACGATCGATGTAATGGCTAATGTCAAAGTTGGTCACTGCATTTGCTCCTCTGTATTCTATTGCTGCCATGTCATACGCTGCTGCAGCTTCCTCCCGTGTGTCTATAATTAACATTCATGAAACTGAACCTAATCTTGATTCTTGACCCATGACTCCTCGTGGCTGTCTGTGACTTAATATTATAATGAACTAAAAATTTAATTTAATCTCACTGTAAATCTCTGTGTGTTGACAGGCTGCTGCTTTCGTTTTGAACTGTTTGGAAAACCTATTGCCACATTAGCCTTTTGTCGACAGAAAGCAGCTCAGCCGCAGCCTCATCTCAGTGCACATAAATATTTCTCACTATTACAATTTTTCATCGGTCAAATTTCACATGCGTCCCTTACCTTTCTAATATTTTCAAATAAATGGAATTATTTTTTTCTTTGAATATAGTAATTTTGTCTAAAGAATATAATATTAATTATGTTAATCAAAATTAGTGAAAAGATAGAGAATTAGGCGTACTATAAGTTCCAAGGTAGAGATATTTGTTTCCGAAAACTCGGCCGATACGCGTTTCCCGCCATCCGTTATGATGATGCCTGAAATCAAAAGTCAAAGTAAATCAGCATTATTGCTTTTAATTATGGAAATTACAAAATCTACATAGCATAAGACATAATTGGGAAAATTACGTAGCGACCCCTCGATATTTAGAAACTCCTCTAGAAAACCCACTGCTCGTTCTCCTCTGAGACGCCTTGTACTCTTCCTTGGATACCTTCTGCATTTCCTCTGCCTCTTTTTTGTAATTCTCTATCTGCACCCCAACACAACAACAAAAAATTTTACTCCAATTTTCTTACCAATTCATTCTCCGGGATTTTCAAACCCATTTGAGCAGAATTCGGACACCAAACGAGCTTTAGTTCTCACCCCATGCGAGGTGGATCGTTTTATAAATGGAACTAAACCGAATCAAATTGAACTCAACAAAACAACAGAACAAAACAGTAAAATGAGTACCGGAAAATTGAGAATTGTTTCTGGACCCCAGTATTTAAGAGCATCAAGATCATGAGTCCGAGCAGCAGCTTCTTCACAATCATATGCCCTTGTTGTCAACGAATTCACCCGTTTTTATAATTTTTCTGAAAATAGAAATTCATTGGACGATAATAACAAATAAAATAAAATTGAGATTTGCATATAATAGAAAGTCAGACTTTACCCAAATAAACTATGCGGCAACAAAAGTGTACACGAACGTTGCAATGACAGTGATAATCAGGAATAAAACATGGTCAGTAGTGTTTACCAAAGAATAAATACTAAATTGAGATTACAGATCTCCTTGATTTTCTGAATAAATAATAAATAATGATATTATTTATTATCAGAAATCGCAGTTTTACCTTGTCTCCCTTTCTTGTTCTGAATATTGTTCCATGAACTCTTGTCCCAGAGATGAGCTTCGAATCTTCCTGTCCATCTGAGTCTGTTTGTTCGTCGAGAAAGTTATGTCAGGCATGCGGAAATGAACATGCATGAAATTCAAATATATAAATGTGACTGAGGAAATGGAAACAAAACTAACGAACCTGGTGACTCCTCTGTAAATGGAGCTTCTTCTGCCAGAAGTGTTGAGACTTTTGGCATTATTATTATTGTTATTATAGTTAGAAATGTTATTCAGCTGGCTCGATTTCTCTTTGGTTTGGTTTTTTCTAGGACGTTTGATCTTGGGTTTCTCAGTTTGATCAGGGAGAGAAACATCGGACCCAACACAACAAGATGAAGAAGAACAAGAAGAAGTAGGAGACCTCTTCATTGACAAACACTTTCCCTCGCTTTCTCTCACTTTCCCATTTCCCAAACAACAATTTACTACGAACACAGCCAATGTGTATATTCAGAATCAACGAAAATGAAACAAATGAGCAATAAAAAGAGATGGGTTGTTGTAGTCCAAGCAGAAACCAGATAGTTTATTTGTTATTTAAGATTAAGAGGGGTTGGGTTAATGATTAAACACTAGGCTGGGAGGTTCAGCCATGCTGCCAATAGGATGTGTTTGGTTTTTTTTTTTTTTAATTTATTTCAAATGTTGGGTAATTTTTGATTAATTAATTATTTATTTTCATGTGAAAGTTCATCTTAACAGGGATTAATCCCATTTTTATTGCTTGTAAGTTGAAACAGCGGTGTAATTATTAATTTATTAGAGTAAGATTATGAAGTTATCTTGAAAGCAATTAAGCAATTGGTTGTATTGAATCTAAGTTAGGTAATCTTAACTACTATTTTCTTCTGACTTTAAATGTTGACTATTTAATTAAATTAAAAAATAAGTATTCTAATATTGCTACAAATGCAAATTAATTATCTAAATTATATATTTAATAATTTTATTTTATTTTAAAATATAATATAATATACTTTATTTATAACTATATATATAATTTAATATAGATTTAATTATTTGATTTTTTTTTTTAAAAAAAAAGATGTTATTCATTCAATTGAATTATCCAAGATTAATTAAATTGTGTAATTAATTCATTTTGTGTGGTGTTAATAATTGTAAATAAAGTTTGTAAATTAAAAATTTACTAGAAGAAGAAGTAGTTGTGTGCGTCGGCTGGCTGATGGGTTAGTGTCCGAAAATGAGTTGCTTTACAAGTGACGTGTAAGCACACATCTGACGTGTCAAATTCTTAGATTCATACTCTATTTTTTGTTTGAATAATAAAATAAAACAAATAATAATAATAATAATAAATAAAGTTTGATATATTTTATATTTTATATTTTAATTTTTAAAAATTTAATAACGTATAAATAAAAAACAATAAAAATTAATTAAAATGTAAAAAATTAATAAAAAAGCCCAAAAAAACTCAGACATCCCTGTTGTATATATGTAAATCCCCTGTTCTAAAAAACAAAATTCTTACAAAAGAAAAAGAAGAGATCTTTAATTTTTGCAACTGCTTTACATAATCCATGATAACACTTATTCTTTTTTTTTTTTTCCAGCAAAAGCTTAATAAGAAAATTAAGTAAACAAAATAAAAAATCAAAGATGATGAACATGGTTCTGCTCTTCACACAGAATTTACTTCACTCATCAATCAATTCAACTCTTACTAATTTTTTCAGGACACTAAGGTTACAAGCAACTATGAAGCACAGTAATAATCTCTCTCTCTCTCTCTCTCTCTCTCCCTCTCTCCCTCTGTGTATATAGACACTCCCCTAATTCACATTCAGCATGTGCAAATGCAACCACCACCATAAAATTTATATGAGAGAAGCAAAAGAAGGAGAAGAAAAGGCAATGCCTCCCCCGCAGAGTAGCAAACTACCAAACTCTATTCTGTTCTTAAACAACACTCGATCGAATAACAAGCTTTGTTGTGAGGCCCGCAAATTATACTCATCCAGATCATAATGGTTTGTTGTTACTGTTTCTGGCTCAATATTTACTCTCTCTGTGGCTTTCTCGAAATTTTTCACATAATTCATCATGTCTTGTTGAAACTCAAAGGACTCACTCGGTCTGCAACTGAAAGAAAACTTCCGACCTGGAACCTTTTCAGTGCATGTTACACTTTCTTGAGCTTGAGGCCAATCCTTACAGCTGCTCCTTGCCATTACTTCCAGAGGATCTTGGCCACTTGAAAACTGACCTTCCTTTAAGTATGAAATCAAATGGCATGAGGAAACTGAGATCCTTTTTCAAGTTTTCTTATACAGTTTTATTCAAAAGACTAAAAGGTTATTCAAATTTTGTAAGAGTATTTCAGTTTCATAATCTGTGCAAACAAATCAGAAACTAGGAACTGGTTAAAAACAAACAGGATACGCATAGTTCTTTATCTTACAACTAGCCAAAATTTCAATTCTTCCTGAATTAATCTAATAAGGATAAGCGTTATACGAAAAATAATCTTATAATGATAAGGTAAGCCTATTTCTAAACAAATATACACATGAAAGGAAGTTAAACTAATAAAATATCTTAGGGGAGATAAAAGAGGTCTGGGATTGAATCCTATTCATGTAGGATATGGATGCCAAAAGAAAAGAAAAATGGAAAATGAAAATGGTGGTCAGTGTAACTTGAGAAATTACTAGTAAACTACAAATACATAAATAAATACATTGTCATTTTCACAACTCATAAGAGATATAAAGGTGAATTTTAACAGTCACCTCCCCCAAGTGCCTTCTACAAATTATGGCATGTTCGCAATGGAACGTGGCAAAGCGCACTCTACACAATTTGTTTCCATAGATGGGCCAACTTTTAGCTCTAACTATTCTCAATTCTTGTATATATGTCAACAAATTTGCAGTTTACTAAATCTTTTGAAGCTCACGAATCCTTCAAAGTAATGTTAGAAGTATATATCTCACTTTCATTTAAGTGTAAACAAAGATTGCACAAGTATCAAAAATTGCACAATTTACTATATCAAATCAAAATGCTTTGGGCAAACAAATGAATTAGAATAATAAAATTAAACAAACACCATCAGTAAGACAACGAACCTGTTTCTCATTAAGAAGATTGTTAGGGCTATAGGTGGCTGACATGCCTGAACTCGCATGGGGTAAATCAACAGCTGGGGTAGCAACTCCAACTAAGTTAAGTGGTGGATCCTCTGGTGCAGAGAAGTCTGAGCTATCAAATGTTGACAAAGATACACACTCATCAAAATAAGCCATGGCTTCTTCAGTTAGACGTTTCGACATCTTTCTTCTTTCAATACTAGACTGCCATTATATTCAGAAGAACTCATTGTGAGAAGAAAAAACAGAAACTGAAAGCAAAGCATGTACAAGATGAAACTTATGTGGTAACTCCCAATTTTATGTCAAGAAAATGATGCAATAGCATATCCTGCCCCATTGATTGTGTGCATGAATGCAAACAAGATCCCTGGTTCCATGGAACAACATTTGTGAAAATATAATCATTCTACTGTCAGAAATCCTGAGAGTAGACTGATTTCCAAGACTTTCAAAAGTCAAAATATGAAAATAGCAGAGAAAGAAAAGAGGTGTGGAAGGAAGATCATTCACCAAATTGGATGATGAATGATAATAAAGCATGAAAAATAACATGCATTCAATGTTATACAGAAATGAATAGCTGATAAAAAACATGAATGGAAAGGTACTGAGCAAATCCTCTACTCCCTATATGAAAGAAGCTTATTAACTATGACCTGCATCTAAATGACAATACACATCTAGATATATCTGTATGGTGAAATGCATCAAATAATTTGGTTGAAATACCCAAAAGGGCCTACTTTTCTTCCGGCTCGAGACTTTGGCCCATTGGACGTCTTTGGATCTGGAAGTACTTCCTTCAAGATTCTACTCAGTTCTAGCCCATGGTGTTCTTCAACTGCCAGGTCTTCTCGAAGTTTTCTAGCCCGTTCCTGGGACTGCACATTAAAACATTATCTCCTCAGAGAGATCTTATTATAGAAAAAGAAAAAAAAATTAAAAAAAAAGGTTCAAAAAAGAATCCACAGTTGAATTTGAATTGATGAAAGAATTATAATGAAATGGGTTGCTTGAGATGAGACTGCAATGACAAATTGAAGGGATTGTTAGACAAGGGCATTGGTAATGAAGGTCAGTCAACATCAGGTGGGTGGCTGCAAACACACTCATCCACAGGTTAAAATTTGGCTACAAAGCCCATAATTACATGATCAATGCAGCACTTTGTTAAATGTTGGCATGGCAGCACAAACTAGTTTCAAATGTATCCACAGCTAAGCTTACAACAACATTACCTGCTCTAGCTTTTTGGCATATTCTCTTCTGATGTCCAAAACTAATTCAACTGCACCTGGACTCACCAAGTCAGGAGGGATATCAGTTACACTAGCATTGACGATAGCAGTGGTATTAGTCCTTCGCACAGCCTGAACTCGTAGGAAATCCACAAGAAGTTATGGAATAACACAAAACAGTACAGCGCTATAAACAGCAAACCGAACCAAGAGATTGCAACATAAGAAGCAAGAAAATGTCAGGAACAGAAGCCATTCTCTCTTCTTAATGACCAACAGAAGTAGGAGGGAGGGGAAAAGCTTAAACATGGTTCATTAAAGACAAAAGGATCTAGAGCATCAACATAAATGGACATGTAAGTAACATATGCATCTGGAGATAATTACTTAGTCCTTCAACAAAAAAATTAGTAAGAATCAACAACTGAAGCAATTATTGCTATGGTTGAAATGCTGCATTTACACTTTACAACTAAGTCCCAGCCCCAATTCATGTTCCTTGAACAAACCCTGAAACTGGTACCTTTCAGAAAGTATAAGGTCTGACTCCAGAAAAAAAAAAAAATATATATATATATATATTTTACAGAGTGCAAAAAAAAAACACCATTTCACTTACCATCAATAACAAGACAGTGAACAATATTATATAAGTTCCTAATAAGAATCTCTCAAAAGTAACTACCAGATGATCTATAACTTAAATAAACTAATTAAACTGAAAGAGAGTCACTTAAAGTTTGACAACCAGGAATCATTATGAACTTACACTTTCCAGGTCGTTTTGGATGTCAAAGATGGCACGCCTCACTTCAGACCGAACTGTTTCATATATGCCACTTGCAGAAGCATCACCCCCCAAATTGTCCTCTTGACATGACTGCAAAAGGAAATGAAAATAAAGCTATGTTCCAAGGGCAATTTATCATAACAACATAACAATTTGCAACCTTGCAAAATTAGCATTCAAACTTACAGCAACTATCTTGAAAACTAGCATCTTAAAAACAAAACCATGGGTATGTGTTTCCATTATTTACACAGAAACAAAAAGCACTTAAAAATGTGCACCTTCATCGGTTCCCAAACTGCTTTAATGGTTTTCTCTTCAGCTTCTGAGAAAGAATTTGTAGAGATTACATCTTCCCAATTTGGTGTTCGCATGTAAGACTAGATAAGTAACAAAATGCAAATAAAATCAATTACTAACTAAAACATAGTTCCTTTTCACCCAACCACAAAAAGGGAATTTTGCTGTAATACCAAATTTGTAGGAGAACAATTTGAAGGCTCAAAAGCCAACCGCTGATCGGATGAGGTCCTCAAACATTTCATTTGATCCAACATATCAGAATCACTACTTACAAATCCACTCTTTTTCCCATTATTTGTAGGCGTATTCAAATTATTCGTATCCCTATAATTCTCCAAGAAGCTACCCTCTTTTTCAGTTTCACTCTAGTAAAAAAAAAAAAAGAAAATCAGAAAAACACAGTTAACCTTCAATCAAATGGCAAAGACTACCATACCGGGATAGCATCCCAATAAAATAACCAGAGACAATGATTATTTTACAACATATCACTTCCCATGTTTGACTCGAAACATCATAGTTGTAAAGAAGAAACATAAACAAGGTACAGAAGTCATTTTACAATACTTACACTACACGAGTACAGTCTGTTATGCACCGTCTGATGAGAATTTACCTCATCCCTGTCCAAAAGTTATCATTCTTATCTAAGGGTCCATAAAGACCACTACGAATACAGAAAAGATACAGTAGCAATTTCCAAACTTGTAAGATGGAATGTAGAATTTGAATAAGTTCGAACTTGTAAAGACCCTCAATGAGAAAAACAAAATCTCGGAACAAAGACAAACCTCAGAATTCGCATATTGCCCTCTTGAAACCGGACGTCGGGACACTGACCGATGACGCAGCCCCGTGTCCACCCTCGACAAGCTCCGACCGATCCCCGAAGTGGGTTTTCCGGCATCAGCATTTCTAGACACCGAACGGCCTCTCCTAGTATCCTCCGCACTGGCAGCTTTCGGCTTTACAGCTGGATTGGTTTCGCCGAATCTAGAGTCTGTCGCCTCTGCTGGCGGTGAGTTATTGCTAGAAAAGAGTGGATTATCTCTCTTGATTAAGAAATCATTCGACGGAATTTCCAACTGAGTCCTAGAGAAAGCGCTTACGCTTCTGGATCTTCGGAGCGGGGCTTTACTAGTATTCTTCGCTAAATCTTGCTTGCCTTCTCTGTCGGATGAAGTCGTCTTTGTCGAAGAATTTAGCAAATTCCCTCTTCTGGATGACGACTTGAATGCTGAAACAGCCATTTTAGATGGTTCCAGCTGAAGAAGCAACTGGATTTAACGTGGGATATTTGCGTTTAGACTTCAGATTGCGTTAACAGAAGAAAAGAACATTGTGGGGATTGAATTTGGAAAGCAAGAGTAAGACAAAAAGTTTCTGTGCTTGAAGTAGAAAGAAAGAAACTGATTTCGATTGCTTTTTTATTTTTTTTAATCTTTGTTTTTATCTAATAAAGATTTGTCACTTGTACAGGAAAACATTTTCAATCAAACAGGCAGGTGAAATCATTGAACCTACCAAGTTTCTTAAATTAATTATTTCATTCTTGTAGAATTGATCTAAGAACTATGAAGCAATGCAGATTGAACTAAATATCCAGGCATAATTGAAATTTCGGACATAAAAGAAGCTCTAATTCATCTAATCTGACCAAGATCGATTGTATTTTGCTTTGCATGATTACCGCGAACCTCGGTCTGCGGAACTCTACTTGTTCAATTTAGCTCTTGTAATCACAATTCAAAATACAATCCCGAAACTACCCTCGGGGTGGAAATGGTATTTTCCAAAATTATCCACCAGTTGAAAAAAATAAAAATAAAAATCCATTGGCGCGCAATGCAAAACCCGAACCCCTAGGGTTTTAGAGGTCAAGCAAGTCTCCTTATTATTCAGACACAAAACCCTGCCTAAATTCTCTGCCATTTTATTCTTTCATGGCATGAACCCCTTAATTTTCACTAATATTCCTTCAATGGCGCTTTCTTCTACTATCCGGTTCTCTTCCTCCTTCCTCCGGTGCAACCACCACCACTCCATTTTCCTTGCTCCGCGCCTCCGTTTCCTCTCCTTTCGTCACCCCCGCTCTCCTCCGCCTTCTCACTCCCCCGTCCTTTCCAAGGATAAGGCTAGCGATGGAAATGGGAGTGTCGCCACGGCCGCGCCTACGGATGCGGGTCGGGTCGTTCACGTGGAGCTCCATGACGAAATGACTGTCTCGTATATCACTTACTCTATGTCTGTCTTGCTTGGACGTGCTCTGCCTGATGTTAGAGATGGTTTGAAGCCCGTGCACCGTAGGATTCTGTGAGTTACGTGTCCTTTAATGTTTCCGGTTAATCCTGCAAAATTTGTGTGCTTTTGGAAGGGCTTCTGTGGAAAGCTCTTTTTCGTAAAACTGTTTTCTGACAAAAGAATATAGAAGCAATTTTTGTACAAAAGACGATGAAACGTATTGTTTAAAAAGAACACAAGTGTTTTATTTTTTTTTTTTTTTAAAAAAATGCTCATTTAATTATCACAAGGTAGTCCTTAAAGCGAAACGCAAAATATTTTTAACTATTCGAAAGCGCTTCTTAAAATGCAAAATTAATTCCTAAACACATTGTTGGTATTGGTATGTTTGGACCCCTTTCGACAAAAATAGCAGAAAATATTTTTACTGCAAACATTTTATTTTGCTCTCTTCCCTTGGAAATGATGTACGATTTCAGAAGGAACTGGCATTATGAATGTTATCGCATCTTCTTCCGATTTGAATGTGTTTTTTGCTTTCAGATTTTTGTATTTGTTTTTCATCAATTTATTGATTAACTTGTTATTTTCTTTTGATCGCAAATTTTTGCCACAGATTTGCAATGCATGAGTTGGGCCTTGCATCTAGAAAACCGTTCAAGAAATGTGCAAGAGTTGTTGGGGAGGTTAGAATTACTATTAATTGTAGCACCACATAATAAATTCATTACAAGCTACCATAATATTGCTACTATTATTTGGATTCTTTGCTTTAATTGTTTTTATTCCCTGATTCCAGGTTCTGGGTAAATTCCATCCACATGGTGACACTGCCGTTTATGATGCTTTAGTGCGAATGGCTCAGGTAACATATGGGATTTTGTTTATAGTTCCTGTTGCTGGTCATTACATCTCTTTCTTGCATAAATTTGGTCATTGATAAGCTTATCATTTACAAAAGTCCAAAGAAATGAAAATCAAATTCTGTGATTATTTATTGGATTGTGAATTGGCTGCAGTTGAAGTATATGCACCATAAGCTATGTGATTAATTCTGTTATTTATCAACCAGATTTAATACATATCATTCAGTCATTATTGTCTACATGTCCTCTTACTTGTGAGCCAAGTAGTTGCTTCCAAGAGCTGGAGTATCTGCATAGTGGGCAGGAATATATCATGTTGTTAGCCTTAAAATCTACATCTTTAATACTGCACATCATGATTTTGACTGACTGCATTGATTATTGTTGCTCTAAAGCTTTCTTTGATGATAAATGAAAGAAAAGAAAAACTGGTAACATAGGCCCAAAGTTTAAATGGTGTTTAGAGTCCACATTTTGCATTCGTGATGTTGGTATATGATTGTTCTCTTAATTGCTCAAATATGCATACTGGCAAACATTTTCTTTCATGCCCATAGTTTCAAGTCCAGCTGTTTGGATTTCTTTTCCTTTTTTGTTTTCATTATTTGTTTTGCTACTATTCATTTTACTTTACTCACTTAAATAATTTTGAAATTTTTTTTATGATATTTGATGTAGGATTTCTCCTTAAGATACCCCCTAATCCAAGGGCATGGGAATTTTGGTTCGATTGATGGAGACCCGCCTGCTGCCATGCGTTATACAGAGTGCAGATTGGACGTATGTGTTAATATTTCATTTTCATTGCAAATCCTTTTTTTTTTTCGTTTGTGCTTGCAATAAATTCTACTGCCTCTTGTTGTTCTTATGTGCCAAGCTCTGAATTTGTGATGGGTTGTAGCTGGAAAGATCAAAAGTGATAGTTTTTAGACTGTGAGATAGAAATTGAATGATCCTAAAATGGAATGCCTTTGTCATGGAAATGACTGAATTCTCAAAAGAACAAAAGTGATATTTTTAGGTTGTACTATAGAAATGGAGTAATTGTAAGGTCAATAAATTCTTTGTTATAAGTTCTTAAAGAAATCAAGTTTCTTAAAAAGTAGTTTAATTTCATGTTCTATTTTTCAGGCACTCACTGAAGCAATGCTGTTGGCAGATATTGAGCAAGATACTGTAAGTGTTTTTTGCTATTGCTTAGACATTCTGTAGCATCATCAACGTACTCATTTGTCATATTTTTATTAATTTCATTGCAGGTTAATTTTGTTCCTAACTTTGATGGATCACAAAAAGAACCATCACTTCTGCCATCTCGGCTTCCAACTTTACTGCTAAATGGTTCCTCCGGGATTGCGGTGATTTCTTCTGACTTTAATTTCCCTAATTGTTCTTGTACTATAATTTGCTTGATTCTATATTGCTAAACTCTTTTCCTTGTGAACATTGTTCAGTCTGATGTAAGAGAATTCCATATTTTACAGGTTGGCATGGCGACCAATATTCCTCCTCATAATCTTGGAGAGTTGGTAGATGTGCTCTGTGCATTAATTCACAATCCAGAAGCCACAGTAAGTGGTCAATGTTTTCTTCCTTGATTATTTGAGCTTAATCTTATTGAATATATATATATATATATATATCTATGCATGCATGCATGATGTATGTATGTATGTATGTATATGTTTTCATTTATGTATTCGTCAACAATGTTTTTTGAAATGTCTGAGTGTGAGATTTTTTGTTGGTGATAGAGGGTTTTGGTATGGGCCATTGTGGGGATTTTTAATGTGTTTGGGAATCTTTTGTGTTCCCTTGTTTTGGGGCTATTTTAGGGAATTTTCTTTTTGTATTTACTTGTAATTGATGAAATATGTTAGTTTTAGCTAGTCCTTTTGTTCTTCCTGCCTCTTTTTGTAATTATTTTTTCTTCAATAAAATTTCTGTTTCTTACCACAAAAAGGAAAAAGCAATCTAAATCTGGGGCTGATTAACTTTGATGGAAATTTTAAAGACATTGTTGCCTACAACTGATGGGTCTAATGCAGCACATTTGGGAGGAGAGGAATGGTAGGGTTTCGAGGATAAGTTCTGATATGGGACCCAAAGCTGAGCTTTTTGGTTGAGAATTTATTTTCATGAATGTTTCCTTGTTGTTCCAGAATAAAGGGTCTTTTTTGAAATATTGTTGTACTAAATTAAGGAGTTTATGCTGCCTGCTTTTTCCTATTTTATTTTTGTCAATGCTTTTCTTTATAATGCATGTATTAGGATGGTGCCACTTTCTTTGTGTCTTTTCATTTTTAAATTATCATCATTAGTGGTCGTTATTGTCATGCTATTGATCTCTAACATCATTATCATTATGCATTTTTTAGCTGCAAGAGTTGTTGGAATACATGCCTGGACCTGATTTTCCAACAGGAGGACTTATTATGGGGAATCTAGGGTAACTGTTTTTCTATGCTTGTCTTCTTTACCTGCTTTCTCTTATCATTCTTTGCTCCCTTTCCTCTTTGATTTCTTTATGAGCTAAACCGAGTTTGCAATCAAATATTAAAATCGTAGAGAAATAGTATAGAGAAGGAATGGGGATAATATTCAAAGAGAAAGGGAAGGAAAAAGAGAATAAAGTAGAGGAAAAATCTAGTCAGTATTATCAACTTTATTCTTATAATGTCAGATTGAAAAGTAACTAGAAGTAAAGCCTAATCTTAGTAGAAATTGGAAATACTAATATACCTAGAATAAGCAATTGGAATCTTTCTTTCACAAATGCAAAGAAATCAGTATCCTTCTTATGATTGTTTTAGCAATTTGCTTTTTCTTGTAATAATAAAAAAAAGGGTGTGATTAGTGCTCTGAGATTTGAATTTTTTTTTAAAAAAAATCCAGGATCTTAGATGCATATCGAACTGGACGAGGACGCATTATAGTCAGGGGGAAAACTGAGGTTGAAGTAATTGACTCTAAGTCAAAGAGAATGGCTGTTATTATAAAAGAGGTGATCATCTTGGTCTTTTTTAGGGTCTGCACAGTTGTGCATTTTCATTTTCAAGTTGTAGGAATGTTGATTTAGAGTTATGCTGTCTTGATTAGTTTCTTTCAAATGAAATAGATTCCTTACCAAACCAACAAATCCTCGCTTGTGGAGAAGATTGCTGAACTTGTTGAAAACAAGGTATTATTTTTCTCCTCTACAATTTACTTCTAATTATTATGTCTTTATCAAAAGTGGCAGGATAAATGGTTAGCTTTTATAACCAACAAAGTTCTCATGGCACCTTTTCCCTCTATTTTGAGATTATTTTTTCTGTACCACGTGGCTTCTTCTTTGCTATGGACATTTTCTCATGGTTTGCTTCCTATTATCTGAAGCATGTGGTAGGTTGATTGTAAGTTTCCTATGACCTAGTTTGCTCCCGATCCTTTTTGCAAAAGCTGAGGGAAGGGGTGGGAAATTTGAAACGGAAATTGAATATTCTTGCTTTTAATTTTTCCCTTTTTGTTTGAATCTACTGAAGAATATATGAGAAGAAATGGAATGTTGTTATTTTTTGTGCCTCACTTCGTTAAAATATTGCGCTCTCTCTCTAGCCTCTTGCCTCTCTGCAGTGTATAATTGCAATGGTTAGCATTTTCTATGGTAAACTTTCTTTATTTTACTTTGTTTGACAGACTTTGGATGGAATTAGTGATATTCGGGATGAGAGTGATCGTTTTGGAATGCGTATAGTCATTGAGGTAGGATAAAATAAATTTCTGCTTTTGTATTTGCAATTCTTAGTTGCTCAAGACAAATATGCTTGTTTGATTCATACTGTATGAAAATAATTCGGATTGAAAGAATTTTGATAAAGTAATATTTGTTTTTGCCACCCTACAGCTAAAACGAGGAGTAGATCCATTGATTGTTGTAAATAATCTTTATCGTCTTACTGCTCTACAGTCCAGTTTTAGCTGCAACATGGTGGGGTGAGTAGTTTCTTTTCTATCATCACCAATATGAATTAAAAACTAAAGTAAATTGTATTCCTACTACATCAACATCTTTGAAGTTAAGCAAATTGTATATTGCTTTCTGAAATACTTGTTTGAGAATCAGATCCAGTTTAAGTACCCCCTTGATTGACATTTGAATTTCATATGCTATCCTTTTCAGTTTTTCATTTTTGTTTTGTTTCACTGAGCTACCAATCTAACCTGTAAGGTCATGTATTTTGAGCATTTGCACAGGAAGGCAAGCGTATGGAGGTGCTTTATAATGAAAAACTCGACTTGAAAATATTTGATTTAGGAAACATTTTAATCTGTATATTACTTTCTTTAATCATATTATTATCTTTTCTAAAATTTCTGTTATATATTTGACTAGGATTCTTAATTGATTGGCATTTCAATTACCTAGTTAGAGCAAAGTAAGTTTATTTTGGGCATTAGAAAAAAAGACTGATATATTATCCCTCTAGAGAATATGACTATATGAGTGATTAAATATTTGTAATTTGCTGTCTCTACCATGACAATTGAATCTCACATTTTATTCTCTTCCCGTGAAAATGGCTAGACTAAGTAAAATAAATGCATAAACCTACAATGGATCCAGTATGAAAAAAAACTTCATCTATGAAAATAAAGTGACGCATGCAACCTAGAAGTTCTATGAATAATTTTCTCTGAAATTATATCCTAGAGCTTGCAGTCTTCCCTTTACATTTAGCATACTTAGATGTTTCTATGTTAATTCTATTTCTCACACATTCTAATATGTCGTGTGACAAGCATTGATATCAACTTGCTTTGTATTTCAGTATACTTGATGGACAACCTAAACAGATGGGTTTGAAAGAAGTACTTCAGGTGACTTGCTTTTTATGTGGATTTTCTTATTTCTCTTTCTTTCAAGTTGCGGCCATTAAATGCAATATGTACTTTTGTATATTTAATAGTCTCTCGTGTTATAAAATTTATTTAAAATTTATATTTCCTTCATTTAGCTTTACTTTCTTTTTTATGTTAGGCTTTCTTAGAGTTTCGGTGTTCTGTTGTTGAAAGACGTGCAAGTTTCAAGCTTTCACAAGTGAAAGAAAGAAGACATATTGTTGAGGTATTTATGGAAATTGTCTAATTTTACTTTTTGACGATATACAGTAGGTCTGGGCATAGCACCAAAACTCTCATCTCTATTTGTACAAATATTGTGTTTTTGTAAATTAGGATCCATGTGGGGGATGGTTTTCTCATAATGATGTTTGTGACTCCATTTGAAATGGCTTGTGGGTCCGTCAGAAACAGAATAGATTGATTTGTTTTGAATGAGATGAGTGAATGCTTTCCAAATGAACAAGCTTCAATGGTTTACATCTGTTGCATGTGTCATTAGGGTATCATGGTGGGGCTTGATAGTTTGGACAGAGTGATTCACATTATTAGGGCAGCTCCAAGCAATGCAACTGCATCTGCTGCGCTAAAGAACGGTAAGCTCCCCTTATTGGCTTTTATATCTCTTCATATTGCTTTTCTGATGGCCTTCTAAAAAAAAAATTGTAGTGTCATATTTTATATACTGTGAAACATATTTTTGTTTCTTAAATATTACTTCTTGGTGATTTGATATCTAAACTAGTCTGGTGTTATTTTTTTTTGGGCATCTTCTGTTTAGAATATCTTTTATTCTTTTTCCTGTTTGCATTGTAGTAAGGACTTAAAGATTGATATTTTAGATTTGTAGTTGTGGTTCATGGTAGTCTGGCTGAAGCCTTCTTGAATTTTGAATGGTTCTGTGAAAACAATTTTAAGCATTTCTTCCATTAATCTAAAAATTTAAGGCAACTTTGTTGGCAGAGGGGATGGCATGGAGGTTGTGGTTTCAAATGCTTCTTTAGGTTGTCAATTTCAATTAAATGGACCTATGTTGTAAGTTCCCAAAGGACTGGGAGTCTTTGAGCTTTGTAATTTTCACTGGTTTTTGGCTGAAAATGGGCAATCATTTTTGTTAGTGATATCATTATATCCCTGCAGACAAGGATTCTAAATGCTTGTCGTTTAAAATTGATTTACACACCATTTTGAATTTGGATTTGGTTCCTTTATCTTGGCTCCTCTCTAGTTTTGTGTTTATTCTTTAATCTGGAAATTATCACCAGAGGAGTTATCTTAACTAGAAAGCTTATAACCATTTAACTGGAGTATAAACATATTCAAGGTTCGGTACAGACAACTGTTGAAAATTCCAGAGAATCAATTTCACTTATAGGTTGAAAAAATTGACTCCTAAAGCTAGCATTGGCAGTATGGTCTTTTGTAGCGATGATTCTTTGTGTTTGTTGAACTTAAATTTTGCTTTTGTTTTCCCTTTTTTGTGTGCATGCTTGTGTTTTTGGACCTTATCGTTCGGTTACTATTCCTGCTGTTGGACCATGCTGTTATCTTCTAGGTCCTTATTTTTATCTTTACTTGCCTACATATTGCTATATTCTAGTTGTCTGCTATGATATATCCATTCTTGAGTGTGATGCTCAAGAACCCTTGATCTTTTTACCCCACTATAATGCTAGTGATCAAATCTGGCTAACTTCGTTGCGAGCCGGAAATTGTACTGGCAGTTTGAGTTGTGAAAAGGCTGCTTGCTTATGTTCGATCCGTTTTACTCTTCTGGGCAGTTATCAGTTTAGGATTTCTGGTGCTGAATACCATTTTACTAGTGAACCCCTTTTCATGAAATATTGCAAGAACATCTTGTTATGGTAGCTACATTTTAAGATTAAATTCAGTTAAATTAACTATTGCGGTTCTTACATTCTTTATGCAGAATTTGAACTTTCTGATAAACAAGCTGACGCAATATTAGACATGAGCCTGAGAAGACTTAACATGCTTGAGGTTCATTAAAATTTCTGTGTACTTTGTGAAATTTCTCAGACTGTAGTTTTTGCAAAAAATATCATCTGAATGAGATTTTACCATCTTAAATGTTCAGAGAAAGAAGTTTGTTGATGAGAGTAAAAACTTGGCGGAACAAATTCTGAAACTGGAGGAACTATTATCAAGCAGGAAAAACATATTACAGGTAACATAAATTTTAGTGAAGGATGGCTTGATTCTCTTTAATCCAGTAAGATTTTCTCAGAGTTATTGTATTTTAGGGTTAATAGATAATGGTACCGGTACTTTTAATAAATTTGCACATATTGGTTAATATGTGGGCTGTCTTTTTGTTCGTGTTCTTCCTTTTTCAAGGTGAGATAATTTCAGAGTTATGATTAATTTGATTTGTCTTGTATCTGTCCGCTTTGTCTGATTCTTGTTCTGCCTAAGTGCTAGTTGACTCTCTGAAGTTATCACTGAGTTCAAACTTACTATTTCTTTTTCAACACATGATTTATTGCTTATGTTCTCTGCCTTGTACTGATTCATATGCTACGCTTTTCTCTTCATGAGGTATTCATTAATTAAATGCTGTCACTTGTTGAGCAGTGAGTTATATCTTGTGATTGTCAATTGGACATTGAACCCAACAGCTCAAGTTTTTAAGTAAAACCCAACTGTTCTATTTAGTCTTTAACACACCCATTCATGTGCAAGACACGTGGATCCATCATAAACTCAATAATAGTAGTAAACACAACTATTATTTAATAAATACATTGGGGGTATTCAAACACTGGATCATGTCGACCAACATGGCTCTGATACTATGTTGAGCTCTTGCTGAACCTAGAATCTAAGTTTATAGGCAAGTCCTCAATGATGTTTGTTCTAACTTTCAGCAATTCAGTAAACAGAAAACGGACCATCAAAAATGTTGTAGAAGGAGGACCATGTTTGTCAAAAATATTTTTTTCTCATTAATGTCAAATATCAGGGAAGGTTTATGTTAATTTTCAAAATCTTGGAAGGATTCTTTTGAATTTTTAAACTATTAGGGTTGTCTGTATTAAAAAAAAACCTTAGAAGAGATTATTGAATTTTTTCATTGTTTTATTTTGTGGTTATTGAAGAACGAAGTGTTAAAGTATTTCTGCCATATTAAAGAACGAAGAATATTATTCTTCTAATGGCTTTCATTTATTTGTAAAATTGTATTGGTAGTGTAAATGTGCCTTTTTCCCTACTTTCTGAAAATGGTCTTTGAATTTTTTAGCTTAATCTTTCTGGTATTAACTCTTTATACCTAAGTAATCTTTTGATAATTGCACTGATCCAACTTTTTTTCCTCTTTTTGCACTCTTAGTTAATAGAACAAGAAGTAATTGAGCTAAAGAACAGGTTTTCGACTCCAAGGCGTTCAATGTTAGAAGACTCAGATAGTGGCCAACTTGATGACATAGATATCATTCCAAATGATGAGATGCTACTGGTATGCTACATGATTAACATCTTTATTGACTGATTTTGTTCTCTGCCTAATTGTTTACATCATATTCAAGCTTCAGAGCATGGGACTATAAAGAACTGATCTTAATTCTTGATGTAATCTATCTGGTTTTCAGGCAATTAGTGAAAAAGGTTATGTTAAGAGGATGAAGCCTAACACCTTTAATCTTCAAAATCGTGGGACAATAGGAAAATCTGTTGGAAAACTGAGAGTTAATGATGCAATGTCTGACTTTGTTGTTTGTCGGGCACATGACCATGTACTATACTTCAGGTATTTGTGATCCATTTTGTTGATTGTGATTGTTGTTTTCCTACTGTATATGATTGTGAGTTTTTCTATCACCTCCCTCTCTCTACATTGCATTTTTACACGCCCATATATATAGCTCTTATGAGCAATGTTCGCCTTATGAAGAGCGACGTGTCTACATAAACAACAAAGTAGGTTGTTTCTTGACACAATAATAATTGACCAACCATCTGCATCTCTCACGCTTCAATAACAATAAATGACCTAATGTGGCAGTGTGGTTCTGTCTCCCACGACAATATTCTGGTATGTAAATGAGACAGTTTTGAAAATGTTAGTCAAGTGTTCAACTTTGCTGTTAGACATTGTTGCTTAATGTTGATCTATATGAGACATCCTTGTTTATTTTCTTTTTTTTATCTTCCATAAGAAATTCATCGATTGATATTTTCATATATACTCTTGATGATTGTGTTCTTGAATTATATTCAATAGTCATATGAAATAAATGTGAGACCTAGTTGAGCAAGCTCTTTAGGCTGTGTGATGTAAAAGACTGTGTTTAACATATTCTTTGGTTGCTCCCACAAAATGCATGAGCTTGATGTGTTTTGAATAATTTAACAATCCCCTTGTTTATGATATGATCCTCAGTGTTCACTAGGTGAAGTAGTTGCACTCCACATTTGAACCTGCAACTTGCTTTTGGTGGGCGTTAATTATTTACCAACAAAACAAACAACTATTACTTTCTCCATTGGAACAAAGTTTCAATTCTAGTTGAAATTTTTGTCTGTCTTCAATATATGTGTTAGGTAAATAACAGATGGATTCTCATATTTATTTATGTAACAATTGCGGCTCATATGTGGCTCATATGGCCATATTTGAAGATATCTCCTTTAGGTTGGACATCTTGGATGAATCCCCTCTGTGTACATCTTCTTTTAATTTCTCTCATTGCCACCAGCAATTCTTAATGACAGCTGTGGCATGAATTTAATTCACCTCTTCTTTTGAAGAGACTTGCCTGCACATGTTTTTTTTTTCCTTACAAAATCTCAACTTAATCATCTCATTCCACTTGTCATATCAATCAAAATTCACTTTCCTTAATTATTGCTGATGAAAAATCTATTTGTCTATGCTTCTAAGCATTAAAAGGAAGCTTTGCCATGTCCATTGGTACTGAAGGAAATGGTGTTTTAGTTTTTGGACAATATTCGTCTTTTATATAGATCTTTACATCTGAGAAAACAGTTCAATATCTAGAAACATGCCTTTTAATACAATAATCAGCAAATTAGGTTTGTTTTGGTCCAACTTTAAGGTTATCATCTTCTTAAGTATGTGTTGTACTCATCTTTTAAAGTTGTATTTTTTTTTTAATACAAAGGGTTCCCATGTTTTGTTTTTCATTTTCTTTGTGTACATCTAACCCACTGATATATCTCAGCTTTTTTTTGTCTTTTTCTATTAATACAATTTCCTTTGGTTCTTATCGAAACAAAATTAAAAATATATATATATATATATATATGTTGTACCCATTCTTTCGCAATTTTGGATATGACATGGCTAACATATATTTATGCAGTGATAAGGGAATAGTGTACTCTGCTCGTGCATATAAAATTCCTGAATGCACCCGTAATGCAGCTGGGACACCGCTTGTCCAGGTAGTCAGCAATTTATTAATTTTCTGCCAAGTAATATTTTCTTTGACAACTGAACTTTTCATAACTCTTTTGATGCTTGATACGGTATTTAGTTTTTTGTATACAGATCTTATCTTTATCTGATGGTGAGAGAATAACTTCTGTTATACCTGTGAGTGAGTTTCCTGGAGATCAGTTTCTTGTAATGCTTACAGTGAATGGCTACATCAAGAAAGTGTCCTTGAATTATTTCTCTTCAATACGGTCAACGGGAATCATAGCAATTCAATTGGTTAGTCCTCTTCTGGCTTACTTCAGTATTTAGTTTTAGCCTATATCCAATAAGTTTTCTTGGTCTTCATAAACCAATTTGCTAGGTTCCCGGTGATGAGTTAAAATGGGTCCGTTGCTGCACAAATGATGACCTTGTGGCAATGGCTTCACAAAATGGAATGGTCATTCTAAGTTCTTGTGACATTGTAAGTTTTCTTATGTTGTTCTTTGTCATTATACATGTTTAATACATATATCATGTTTGCAGGTTTACTAGGGGTTTTTTCTGCTGTAGCTAAAAAATCATTGTTTCCTTATCATTCTCGTATTCAAATTTAGTTACTATGTCTTATCAAGAGTCTTTAAGTTGTTAGGTGGAGTGAAGTTGAATGAAAGTGAGTATGGAGATAATGTTTCTTGTTGGATCAATTTGGTTCAAAACTGTAGTTTAATTGCTTTTGATTTGAAAAAGGTCTTGAGAATCTTAATGGCTTGACTGAAGTGTCACCTTCTCTAACATTTGTTGCTTGGGTGTATTTAAGCCTAACAAGAGTGACCTAAACTTAATTTTCCATAACCAGGGGCTCAAATGACCCTTCTGAAAATTCTTGTGGCCATGTTGTTATTTTATATATTATATTTCATTTTTTTTTCTGTTGTGAATTCAGATCCGATCATTAAGCAGAAACACAAGGGGTGCAGTGGCCATGAGACTAAAAGATGGGGACAAGATGGCGAGCATGGACATTATACCAGCAGTCTTGCGGAAAGACTTGGAGAGGGCATCAGAGGCCCACAGCAAGTAATTTGTTAAACATTATCTGGATGTTAGCCCCCATTAACTTCTATTACACATTATATGCTAATTTTTTGGTTGTTGGACTTGTATAGATAGTGCTAGCAATACTAATCTAGATGCATCAAGCTTCCCAAAATAAAATGCTTGGCTTGCATTCAAGTGCTTGTTTGTGAACAAGACTTAATTTATAAAAGGATCTCTCCTGATAAGCTCCCAAGCCCGCTGACCAATTTTTCCTTATTAAATGATTTGGGAATGCTTAAGTTTAAATAAATCTGTGATCTTGTTGTAATTTTAGTTTAATAAGATTTTGTTTTAATATATTGATTAATTGGTTGATTTGCTAGTGTTAGGTTCATTCAGTACCATCCAAGCTTTGTTGGGTTTTTATAAATTATTAATTGTAGTCCCTTTGCAAGCATCACCTCTGAATTCTGTATGTAACCCTCTGTTTTGCCAGCCAGATTGTAACACTTAAAATGCTAATCTGACTTCATCTACTGTTTTTTGTACTACATTTAATGAGAATATTAGAATTTTTTTACTTTGTTGTGCATGGGAATGTATGAACTGCATAACGTCTTCTACCTTTATTAGGTGTTTGTGAGATAGGAGGTAACTCTTGCAATCTTGTTGAAGTCTCATATAAGTTTGTGAAAAATTAAGTGAGAAAGAAATTTGATCTTAGTGCAACTCTGCTAACTCAATTCCAAATTCATCCTCACTTAGATTTGATTTAGTTTACATCTTCTTTCTTTTTCTATATAGAGGGAGTACATGCAGAATAATATGTTATGGAATTTGATCTTAGTGAATTTTTCCTCGGATCTCCAGTGTCAAGGGCTCTAGTGGTCCGTGGTTGTTGTTTGTGTCTGAAAGCGGTTATGGAAAGCGGGTTCCCTTGAGCAGCTTCCGGCAGTTGCCTTTGAACAGAGTTGGTTTAATAGGTTATAAGGTATCATGGATTTTCCATAGTCATGATTTTCTTTAGAAGCACTTGTCCTTTTGCCTTTTAGTTTTCATTTGGCACATGATATTTCTTTGCTATATGAATCTCAGTTTTCTGCTGAGGATCGCTTGGCTGCAGTCTTTGTGGTTGGTTTCTCATTGGCAGGTAAATCTACTTTTTATGTGTTTAGTGAGTGGGATGCAGTAGTTGCCTTTGATCAATTTCACTCAAATCTCTTAATGAAGTTTCAAATTATTCCCTCTCTTCCTCCTTGCAGAAGATGGTGAAAGTGATGAGCAAGTGGTTCTAGTGAGCCAAAGCGGTACTGTCAATAGAATTAAAGTTCGGGATATTTCCATACAGTCTCGCTATGCAAGGTATGATTGTTCCTATTGTAGTTAGTTTTCTGCATTTTACAGTGATCAGTGAACTTTTGCATTCATTTTCGTGCTTGGAATGGGCATACAAATTTTTTTAAAAGGGAATGTCTCGATAATTTTTAAATGCTTGGCCAAGTATCTCATACTCTTTCAAGTCAAAACCAAACCTCTTCTTCGTTAAGAAACCAAAATCTCTGTTCCATTCTGGTTATGTGTACCCACAAACATTTTTGACATCTCTATCTGGGAGTGCAAAATACTCATTGGTAATTCCTTTCTTTTGCTTAATCCCATTGGATTAAAATTAGTCTCTCTAAATTCCCTTATAATTTTGTCTGGGAGACTCGTGTGATACATACAAAGACAGCAGAGAAATTAGGATTTTGGTTTTACATTATTCATCGTCCGTCACTCTTCCAAGTGTCTACATTGTTCTCCGTTTGCATATTGTCTTGTGAGCATGTCATATTTTAATTATATTGATTTCGGTTGCTAAACAATGAATTTAGCTGCAAAATTTATTTGCTGAGCTGATGTGTTGGATGGTAACCAAGAAGTGAACCAAGTTGCTTCCCCGAATTTTATCATTAACAATTTACAGCCTTGATCCGCTCCCAACCTGATTCCTTTCTCTGGGCTCATTTTATTCCAGAGGGGTTATTCTGATGCGGTTGGAACTGGCCGGAAAGATTCAATCAGCTTCTCTGATCTCAGCCACTGAGTCTGAACCTGAGGAACTGCTTCCCAATACCCCATCACCCCACCCAGCAACAGAAAGTGCAATGCCTGGAAATGTTTGAGTGGCGGCATCAGGAAAATTTTTGGCTGACTCTTAAATTTGTGTTGTGTATATGTACATGGTATATGAGCAACACAGATTGTCCTTGAAATGTATTAGTGTATCTTGTTTACTTCCAAAGATTCAGTTAATACGTTTGTAGTGATTGATAAAAGGTTATTTGAACCGAGAATTTATTTTATTTTATTTTTATTAAATTTTAATATTTTTATTTAAATTATATTTAAATAAAAAATAATAAAAATTAGAGAAGTGGAACAAAAATAAACTCATAAAATTATATTATTATTGCAAAAAATAATTTTAGAAAATAGTTGAGAATCACTTAAAAAATAATTTAAAATTTTTTATATTATCATATTATCAGTAGAATGTGATAAATCGTTATCCTTCTTGTGTTGATAAATGATTTATTAAATTGATAAATTAATTTTCTTTACACCAAAAATTTATATTTTAAATATGTCATTAAATATTTGGGAAATTAAAAATAAAAATTTATGTTTTCAATGGATGGTAAAAGAGTCACAATGTTAGAAATGAAGGACGCACAAATGAAGATGGAAGATTTTGAGAAGAAAGTAAAAATAACAGAATCAATGGAGATTGAAGAAGAAGAGCAAGTTAATAACAATTCTTCCAAAACCCTCGAATTACTTCGCAGATTCCTTGATATTCAGCAGCGTAGAGCTCAAGCTTATGCCAAACTTAAACGGTATGCTTGTTCTTGTTTTTCTCATCTTATTGTTAACAAATTCACTCAAAGTATGTTGATAGTGGAGGGAGGATTACGGCCGAAATGATTTGAAAAAGCATTTTAGCTTATAGAATTGCAGAATTGAAAATGACCCACTTGATATTCACCGAGTTTTTGTGTATATGAAACTGTGAAGATCCGTATTCAGTGAACCCTAAAAGGAGAAAGAAACCCTTATCGTTTTCCTCACTTAGTTTTTGCAAACAGTGTTACAGAGATTTCATTGAGTTTTGGCCGCTGGGACGAAGAGCTTCAGTTAAGTTGGTTATCATGTCCTTTAGTTAATTTGGCATTTGCAGAAATTTCCCTAATACATTCATGTATTGGTACCAAGTCCTTGTTATAGAAGTTTAATAATAAGGTAGTCTTCGCCAGTGTCAAGTGCCCGTTATTCTTGGTGTCACCGGATATTTAGATGACGTTCAGCGCAAGATAGGTTTTGCCTTTATTTATGATCTATCAGCTTGACAGAGGATTATGATAATGTTTTTTGGTATGAACTTGGCAGGGGGTTTTCCGAGTACATGGTGTCAGGAGGGGAATTGGGGTACCAGCAACTTTGCAATGAGATAACAGAGGAGTTCAATGATTGCTCAAAACAAGTTTGTGACCGTAAGATTTTTTGCTTGTTTTTATGCTGTTTTGATCGCTTGGTCTTAGTGTTTGTGCTTGTACACAGGTCCTTGAAATGGAGTCTTTGTTTCTGCATCCTGATTTTTGTCGAGTTGATCTAGCTCAGCTGCTCAGAGCTGTTCAGACACAAGAAAAGCAAAAATTGCATCTGGTATATGATAATATTACTTTCCCAGTTATAAAAACGGACCTTATTCCATGATGTAATTAAGATCTAGAATTGTACTTTTGAATGCATTAGCTCCTAGATTGAATATACAATCTTAAGTTTGTCATGAAGGCTAGCATTACTGAAAAACTATTGCAGCCATTGGCTTTTGTGGAGGAAATCTTAGATGGATCAATGACTGCAACATGCATCTATAGAGTATTGGCAGTTACAATATGAATTCTGTTTTGCTTTATGGAGCAGCACTCTCAAAATCTGGACTAGAACCTACATCTTTTTTGATTAAATTTGAAAGCTTAGTGTTAAAAACTGAAGTTGGGGACTGCAAAATTATTACTTTTGTTATTATTAGCGCTGAAATTGTGATGTTAAATGTTAGTTCTGAATATAGACAAGCTATTTATCATTTTATATATTTAGATAAAAAATGAACAAAGAATCTAACATACTTCGATTAATTCTCCCATTAGTTGAAGTGACAGCAATGTGAATGTCAATGGTTGGGATAATGTGCAATGTTAAAGCAACCATTTGGTAATAAGTGTGTCAGGATGATATGGTTGTGGCATCAATAGTATTATAGTTTCTGTATCATTTACCATGTTCAAAGTTGCGGTAGTAATGATGACAGTGATTGGTGGTGGTGGTGGTGATTGCAATGGTAGTGAATTTATGCTTATGTTGGTAATGGTAAGAAAAAGGAAATAAATAAATTCTTCTAATATTTTATTGCATTCAGTCACAGCATTTAGTATTTTCCAACTTTAAGTATTTGTTAAAGTTAGGTGCTGAATTGTAATGCACTATCAAATGCCATTACAACATCAAGTGCTGAAATAAATGTGTTATTAATCTTACTGTGCCCTTGTTGAATCCTTGTAGTTCTTCCTCATGAACATTCAAGAATTGCTTGCTCTTAATTTCTGACAATCGCTTTTCTTTTTTCTGAAGACGGCTACAATTCAGCTATTGAAGAAGGCTGGTTGCCCATCAGAGCGTTTGGTAAGCCATGAGAATTGTAAATTTAAGAAGCCAATGGAACATGAGTGTGTGCATGTCCAGGAGATAACTGAAGCTGATGGCACTGAAGAGGCAGAAGCTGATGCTGAGTATGACAACGCCCTGAAGGAAGCCATTAGGGGCGTGCAGGATGCTGTGACTGCCATAAATGAACATTTAGAGGAAGTAAGATATGAGATCGCAGCGCTTGAAGCTGAATGACTTCATTCTTGATGTAAGATTTGTTTTACAAAGTGGTTTGATCGAACTGATCAACTGCTTACAATGATTTAGACGATAAGGACTAAAAAGAAAGAAAAGGGATAATACATTTTATATCATAAATTGCTGAGCAAAATGGAGTTTTATGCATAATCAATAGATTTTATTATTTGATGAAATCTACATAATTTATACTTTTTCTTATTATGTTTTGTGCTATTTATTGAATGCCTATGGAGTATTGATGATGGTCACATCTGATTTTATTTGGTAGTAGCCGCTGAAATAATCCCATTAAAATGAAGTCATCTTTACAACAAATAGTCACAATCAGAGGATTGTCTCAGTAAACATTGACGGCGATAATATGAGGACAATTTCTTGGTTTTGCATTTGACATCAAGTACACTGTCACAGATCACAAGCAAGGTGTCACCCACTAATACTTTATGCTGCTGCTTTCTTATAAGTTTTAAGTTTCATCTCAGTATATATTATGAAATCGTGATATTTTCTTCCATATAATCACATAACGCAACATAATTTCTCTCATTGCCTGTGATTGCTTACCATCTTTCATGTGGTCATATCTGGCTTATCTGCAAATCCGTGCTGCATGGATACATAATTATAAATTTTGAACATTATAGATGTACACAAATTACTTTGGATCCTATTATATGCATCCATGTTCTTGAAAATCTCAATTTCTATTGAGACTTCAATGCGAGTGTGTCACATACATTCTCTGAAAATTATCTTAAGAAAAAAACAAATCAAGTTTTTGTAATAGTACTTGATTTCTTTACAATCTTTAGATCCTTTAATTTCCAGCTCTATAGCAACTATTTTATTTGATAAATCAACTAATGGTGACAAAATTATGAAGTTTCAATCATGTCTGTCACCTTCATGAGTGCTTGGTTTGGCTCCAGGCTTGTCACCTTTACAAACGGCCCTACTGTCTTCTACTGTCTTCTTTGTGACAATGAACAGGGTACAAGATTATCGACTTGGTACCTCACTATCTTCATTTTTGTCCCATTGCAAGTAAATCAAATTTGCAACTTGCAAAGACGAAGTAAAGAAGAAACATCAGCCTGAAAAGTGAACTTGCGGAAAATTTTCATCCCTGGAGTTAGGCATTGTGATCGGTTCAGTGGCTCAGAATGCTCAGCATATGTACTCATCCCAACCTAAGAGAAAATAATTGAAGAATTACAAATAAAAGGAAGCTTGATAAATAAACTAATATTAAGTTTAATAACTACAGCTTCTCAAATTCACTAAAATGGACCAATACTTCATTGTATTATAATTATAGCCACAAAACCAAAACGAAAGTGGAGAAAGCAATCTTACCCAGAAGCAGAAGCAGAAGCAGAAGTAGAAGCAGCCTTGACCCATGAACTGTAGATTCCATAATCTTTCACTCTATATCAATAAAATGCACATTATAAATACAATAAACAGAAAAGAAACCAAAAAGTCAAAAGACAATAAAAATAAAAATAAAAAGCTCAGGACAATAAAATTGATATGAAAAATGTAAAGAATATCATTGCCACTGATGTTTTAAATGTTATCAAAGGATTTTCAGTGTATAGTTTTTTTTTTTTTTTCCTCTTTANCTGTATAAATGGAGAATTAGAGAGAAGGGGGTTGGGGGTATAGAACGCTCAGTGAAATAAACGAAAAAAAGATCACAAAACCTGTGCCCCTAGCACGATTGAAGAGACAGTAGACATCTATAAGGTTGATCATTCCCCCAGATCTCTCCAGTGGAATTTTGACAAAATCTGCCAGCTATGCATCAAAAAACAATTAAATTTAAAGTATTATGATAGGAAACAGAACAACACATTAATGAGTGAAAAATATGTATGAAGGTGGACCTGATGGATAAGTTCTATAAAAATTGAATCCATCATCTTTGGGCATCACTCACTTTTAGTGAATACTAAATTACTTTCCTCTATTCTTTTGGTTTGCAGTATTCTAAAGAATGGTAATAAATATCAACACTTAGCATCACTTAAAAAATACACATGCGTGATGCTTTACACCATTAATGCCCAAGCATGGTGCAAAGGAATGGATTTAGCAGTTACATTATTTGACTGGACTAGTATTGTAAGACTTCCAATATAGAGTTGTTCAGGTGAAGAAGCTAAGATACTTGGATTCCTTATGGTGGTAGGTGACAACAATCATTGGGAAATATGATCACACATATTGTGTCTCTACGAGCTGAAGAAGTTAAAACCTATCAAGAAAACCTACGTTCTTTTCACCAGCCGCACTCCCTCGAATCACCCTTCTAAACCTAAAACCTCCAACAGTTTACATGCTCATTTGATAAAATTAAAAAATAAATAAATAAAAATAAGAGAACAACACTAGTTATGTTGAACATGAAAAATTGAGTAGCAAACCTGGCGAGACAGTTGTTGGTGATACAAGGCACCAGCAGACTCTTTTGTAACTGGGGATACAATACCAACACTCAACAACCAATCTTGCATGTCTTCTTTGGAACCCATTTCATCTTCATTTGTTGAATTGGCTTGGGAATTCGAGCCTGACAACAGCTTTTGCCTCATCTTTTCTGCTAGCATCACCATCTCTTTAGCCTTATTCTGTAAATCCAAAAGAGTTCTTAAACTTAATGCACCTAAACCAAAAAATAACAACACAATCAATAACCAAAATTCCAGTCCAAACTGCACCATTTTCACGAAGCCAATAAAGATTCCATGAGAAAAATATTCAGACAATAGCAAAATTTAGTTCTGTGCTTTCCGTACGTTAATATACTGCAAACTTAATTTTCTTTCCTCACAAGAAATCTTAAAATTCCAAAGTTCCATACAATGTAAGAAATCCAACAAGATGTATCTTTCATATGTTTCACAACAAACATCTACTACATGAAAACACAGAAAACACTTGAATGAGTAAACGAAAATGAAAGCATTAATACCATTAGAGCATTCAAGTCCTGAAAAGCATCCTGCAAGCTCTTGTCAGTGCTCTCCCACATCTCTTGTTCTTTTCTCAGTATCCCCGCCACTCCCACCATTCTCACCGACCCATCACTCCCGTACAACCCACCCACACCCGAAGCTGAACTCGACCCAGTTCCGCTCTCACTCTCAGAAGTCGTCTCCCACGCCCTCCCCCGCCAACTCTCCCATAACTTCGCCAAAAACAACTCCCAGTCTCCCTTCTCCCGCACAACAACAGTAATCACAACGGAGTGCAAACCCGTGACTGGACCCGAGTTAGAATCCAGGATCCGGTTGCCGCCAGTGGCGGAGACCTGGAAGCGGATGCGGGGGGAGTGGAAGACAGACTTGAGCGATCGCTTGGAGGAGAAGATATGGGTGATGGCGGAGAGAGGGATGGCGACGGATTTGGCGGAGGAGAGAAAGAGAAGGCGGTGGGTTGTGAGAATTAGGTGGCCGGTTTTTAAGGGAGAGAAAGAAACGGAGTCGTCTTGGTCTGGTTCGATGTCGACTTTGGAGAGAAGGTTGCATTCGACTTCGTTTGGGAGGAGAACAGGGCGGCCGCTGCTGGTGACGGAGACTGGTGGGAAGAAGTTGTTGCTTCCCATTTCACTTTAAAAAATACAAAATTAAAATAAATTAATGGGACTGAACTGGTGAAATTCGGACGGAGATTGATCGTTTGAATTTTCCGTCCGAATTTGTTTGGCGGAGACTGACTGTCGTCAGATTGACGAACTCGGCCTCGATCTTGTGCTTGTACAGTAGTGTGCTGTAACAAAGATTAATTTGATAAAACGTCACCGTTCTGCAGATCTGATCCTCTATACTTGTTGCTTCATGAGTAAGGGGCTCTTTAGTCTTTTTCTTGTTACAGATGAATCAACAATCGGAAGAATTTTAGACCGGGTTCAGGATTCTATAGAAGTCACAGTCGGATTCCTTTCATCAAATTTTTTAGAAACCTTGTCCTTAAACCCTACCTTGCCCATCTCCGCTGAGAAATTTGCTCTTTTGAAATGTGCTCTGAACATCACTCTGCAAAATTCTAGTTTTTCTCTGCTCTGAAAATATGCAACCTCCCTTCAAATCCTTCCCTCGTCAAACCCGTTCCAATTCTTCCACTTCGACGCTTCCTGAGCAGGTAATTCTCTCTCAGTATATGCATGCAAGTTATGGATACTTGAATTTGTTGATATGAATAAACGTTTAAACTGATATGGGTTTTTTTTTTTACTGATATTTGTCTATTCAGCAGGCTTTCACTTCTAATATGTTGCAAAATTCTGTGCTAATGCAGCCTCAATTGGGTATAACCGATCCTCAAATTCCATTTCCTTTGAATAATTCCAATGGGCACGCCATGGGCTCGCCTAATATGCCACCCACACCATTGTTAACTCAACCTAATTTCATGAATGCTCCTAACCCTCTTCTTTTCTCGCAATATAACCATCTGGGTTTGCCCCACCTCGGTCCTATGTTTCCTTTGAATTACGGAAATTTGCCACAGAATGCCAGTCAGGGGCAGATATTCGCTCCTAATCTGTCAAATATGCCTCAACAGCTTAACCAAAACATGGGTTTGCTAAATGGGCAAATGTGTTTGCAAAATGTGCAACAACTTTTGTCCATGCAAATGTTGAATCCCACTTTATTTGGGAATCCACAATTTGGTCTTGCCAATTGTAATGTGACTGGGCAGCATGTAAACCAAAACCAGCAAAATTTTGTTCAGCAAGGAAACTCATGTGCACCTCTTAAATCTTGTTCAAGTGGAGCGCAGCAAAGTCAGAACTCCCAACCTTCAGCTTTCGTGAGGTCACAGGTATCTATTTTACCCTCTTCTTAGTGACAGAATGTTTTTCAGCGTGCATATGGTATGTTCTAAGGGGAATTGAGTCCTGTAAAATTGTGCTCTCACATGTTGCTGAATTTGTTGATGGATAAACTGTGAAACAAGAACTTTTTATGGGTTCTTGATCCGTTGTGCAGTTGTCAGAAAATATAAACTTGAGATGGAAATGATGGGTAATTTTTATCCGTGCAGTATTTTCACTACATACCATTAACGCATTAAGTGATCAATTTTTAGTTTGGCTTTGTTTTAAAGGAGGAGGGGTGGGAAGTGTGTTGGTTAAAGATGTAGTTACACCATTGGCAACCTTAGAGCCCATACAGAAGATTGCTCATGCTCAAGATTTTTCTACAAAATTTCTCATTCATTGGTTGCCCATATATTGTCTGCATAAAAGTTGTAGATAGGATGGAAAATGTTTTTATTTGGGTGCCTAGAAGTTTACGGATTTATTGCAGTTCAGAAACCTGGTTTAGCAGCACAACCAGCTGAGATGGTGGTTTTCTTTTTCCTGATCTCTTTTGCTTGCTTTACCTTCAAAACATTTTCAAAATCGTTATTGTGCATGCATTATCAGCTGAGATACAGCTTCTGTTGTTTAATTTATGTCCTCTCTATTCTCACAGGGGAAATTTGTTCAAAATGGTCGGGGTAGTGTTTCAAGCAGCAATTGGAAAAATGTTCCAGGAAAAAACTTCACAAGAAATCTGACAAGAGAGCCGTTACAGGGGTCAGTCCTTCTGCCTTTTCTGGTTTATAATTTCTGCTCTCAAAGTTTTTTGATTTGTAGTTTTGTAATTTATTATAAATGTGTAATTTGTGCAGGTTTCAGAAATCTCAGTTTCACCAAATGGATAATTCAAAAAGAAAATTTATGTTTCACAATGGTCAAAAAGCAAAAGGTTCGTGATTAAGCAAACATTAAGACTTCTAATCAGAAAACAAAATGTAACTAATTGGTCAGTGCATTAAATTACATTAGGAAGCAATCAAAGCACATGGGAAGTAGCTATTTTGTTGGATATTATTGATGAGAACCAAGTGCATAATGTGATGAGCAGTGTCTGTGTGTTCCAAATGGTCTGTTTACCTTCACCCTAATAGGGTAAGTTTGCTGTGGTCCTGTGTATTGGTAATTTATGTGTAGGTGGAATTGAGGAAACAAACCAAGGAACATTTCTGGTGTAGTTTTGCCTGAGGTCTTGGTTACTCAAATCATGTAGTTATTTATCTGTATAAGACGTTGCATATTACTTAACCAAGCTCTGAATCTTTTCTTTTTGCCTTTTATGGGCAGTGTTACTTATGGATTTCTCTTTTCAACAGGGCACGCGAATGGAAAGGCAATGAAATTCAGTCAGGCTAATCATATGAACCAACCTCTGGAAAAGAAAAGGTAATGATATAGTTATCATTTATTAATTATGGAGAAAACTCTTATGGAACTGACCCCCTGTGGTGACTCATAAGAAGTGAAGTTTGCCCCAGAATGTTTGTGTAACAGTTTATTTTTAGAATAAGGAGGGCAATGTAATTCTAAGATTATTTTAACAATTTGGCTTTTGCACTGCACCATGATGAAAATGGTGATAAAGGGTGGCTTCAATCTTCAAAATGTTTTTCTCTTTTCTGTTTACATGAATTTATATGGCTCATAATGATCAGCTAGTTTTTCTTCAAGTAGGGAATGTTTAGGCAGTTTGCATTATTTGATTACCTTTGAATTTTTGCATGGATAATTACCATACAATCCATTGAAAACTCTAGCTAAGCCTCTTGTATTATCATTCCTCAGTTAGTTTTCTAAATTTAAACTGATTTTTTGTTGTCTTGATTTTTGCTGCTTCTTACGTATCTGATTTTTACTACTGTGCTCTGATGGGTGTGTTTCTCATTCTTTCTTATGTTAGAAAAACTCTTGCTTTGACCTATACGGAACAAGAAATCAAGCAGTGGTGCGAAGAACGTAGGAAAAACTACCCAACAAAAGCCAATATAAACAAAGTAGATTAAGTGCTCTGTGTCTCCTTTATGTTACTCAATTGAGATTGGTGTTCTAAAAATTCACTTTGGCACCTGCAGAAACTGTCTGAAAAGCAATCAAACTCTGAAGTCATTGATAAAGAGGCCAAAATGCGACGTGAGGTACAATTATTTAGGATAACTTAATTCCTTTTATATTTATGATTTTTGCTTAAATTTCAGTGAAGTACATATTTCTTACCCTCACAACAGGGAGGTTACATGATCAAGAAGTTATGGGAGTGCTTTTCCCCTATTTTCAGATCATGTTTCTTGGCAAATCAATAGCTTTGCTGTGTGTTTGTGTATTTTCTTTTCAAGCTTTGTAGTAGTCATTTCCTTAAACCATTTCTTGGAACCAGTTCCCTCTGAATATTATTTATTTATCTTTTGTTCTCTGTTTGTTCAGTAAAATTGTATGTTACTCTGTTCATATGAAGCTCCATGATGTAAACATGAATGGAACACTGGAGAGTTTAACTCGTACTGATATCATGGAATAGGTTGTTCATTGTATCATTGGAAGAATGAGTTGTAAGGCAACCTTTTGGATGTTGAAAGTTACTATGTTATTCTAGCTTCTTAAAGTGCCTGTTTTCCAAAGCTGTATGAAAACTTTGGAATTTAAATCTAGTTGGACTAAGAGTTCTCTGTATTTACGGAAAGATTGCTAAATATGCTTATAATAAAAATCTTTTTATGAGTAAAGAAATGGTCAAGGTTAACTATCCCTTAATTGATATTTATTTTGCATTTTCATACTCATCAACATATAAATAAGCTTTCCCAGAGTATAGAATATTCTAAAATTCTTTTTTATTTTATTCTTCTTAGTATTTCAACATCTAACAATATAGTTTGTTTTTCAGCAACTCAAAGAGATCTTGGCAAAGCAGGCTCAGTTGGGAGTTGAAGTTGCAGAAATACCATCACACTATCTTTCAGATTCTGAGAAACTGGTGCGGGGAAGGGAAGAGAATGTAAGGCCATTGAATAAGAGGGGGAGATGCTGGAACAAGCATGATAAAAGAGGAAGATATAATAGAAAAGATCAATTTGCTAAGAAGCAAAAGTTAGCAGACCACGTATCATCTAACACCTCTTCTTTCAACAAGAGGAAGCCGACACTTCTGCTGAAGCTTCTGACTACAGATATAAGGAGAGACAAAAGCTATTTGTTACAGGCTTTTCGGTTCATTGCGATGAACGCATTTTTGAAAGATTGGCCTGAGAAACCGTTAAAATTTCCTTCAGTTATAGTTAAAGAAAGTGAGGCTGCAGGTGAGGTGGTCGAAGAGAAATCCTCACTTACATGCAAAGATGGCTCCAAAGACAGCAGCAGAACTTCTCCCGAAAATCTTGTTAACGATAATAGTGATAACGAGAGAAGAGAAAAGAAGAATCAGAACATTCAAGCTTCTGATGATGATGTTGACGATGACGATGAACAAATGAATTTTTATGTTAGAGAAAAAGGTATTATGGATCAAGAAAATGCTCAACCCGAGGAGGAAGAAGGAGAAATTATTGACTAGTGAATGCTGTTTGTCTCTTTCATCCTCATTTGAATCTATGATAATCTGTTATGCAAATTTTCTTATCTGTTCATTATAAAGTTTGTCAATGGTTTGGACTGAATTGTGATTGTGTGGTTTGGACAAAGTCATAGTAGCAGATAATTACGGATTATTGCCTGCCTCTTATTAAAATAACAATGAGGGAAAGCAAGATTTGCATGATTTACTTACATATGAAATAAAAAGAAGCTAAGTAATTGACATCAGAACACAGCACCGGGGAATGGGAATATCATTAGAACTCAAATTGCATCTGTGATGTGTATCCAAGTGCATTGAGATGACCAGCCATGGCTTTGTTCATTCCTGGAGGTCCACATCTCAATATCTGACATACATTTGATATACTTAAATCATTTTTCTTATTTTATTTATTTTCTCTTGAAAATAAAGAAAGAAAAACAAGTGAACCTGAATATCAGGAGCTGGGGCTGGACATTGCTTCTGAATCATTTCCTTGGAGATAAAACCGGTGCCACCATTCCAGGCCTCAGGGGGCTGCCAATTTAAATGATAGTATTGCTTATTCAAATTTAATTAAATGTAAAGAAAGTAAATAAAATATTGAATTAATTAACAGACCTCATTCAGAACGTAATACAATTTGAAACGGTTTGGAAAGCTTGTAGCAAAGCTATCTAGTTCTTCCTGTAAAACAAACAGATTTCACCACCAAAATTAAAATAAATTAACTGCATTCCCATCAATATATATATATATATATATATAAAGTAAATCAAAATCTACCTTCAGAAGAATGTCTTCAAGAGTGACATTAGCATAGATAAGATGCAGATTGGTTTTGTCTTTGGGGTTTTCTAATATGGCTCGTGTAAGCTGGACACATGAAGAAATCAAATTAAAGAAATGGAAGATAATTTGTTGAATTAATTAATTGATCCAATGCAGCTGACCTGGAACATTGGGGTAATACCAGAGCCTCCAGCAAGCATCCCAAATGCTCGAGCTTGCCCAACTTTGTATTTAAAACGTCCCTTTATGAATTCAACCATTCAGCATTCGTATAATACTAATATATTCGTTGAGTATAAGATCGTAATGTCGCGAGTATTATGGAATGAATGAATGAGCCTTACCTGAGGTCCCTTTACTGCCAGATATTCTCCTTCCTTCATCTCTCTGAAATGGTGAGACATTCTTCCGTTTGGATACATCTAGTTCATTGTAACAGCAATTACACTTTAGGAGTTGTATAAAACCAATAAAAAATAGAATAAAATGATCCTTAATTCTCGTACCTTGACAACAAGTTCAAAGAAACCGAGATCAGAATCCAGAGTTATTGGTGTATATGGTCTTGTAACTTCTTTGCCTTCCCTGTCCTTTCCCCTGCTCAACAGATTGAATTTATACAAAACAGTTTTCTCTTAAAAAAAAGGAAAATGATGAAGCAGGAAACGAAGCAAACCTGCAAACAATATGTTGTCCAACGGGAAGACCCAGTACTGAGTTGGGCTTTGGCAGAGCAAATCTGAACTTTGCAACATTGTGGCTGAGTGGGGTTCTTTTAACTAGTTTGAATTCCTTGAACTTCTCAGGGTCCAAGCACCCTGGAAAACAATAATTTACTTTCTCACTTTCATTTCAGATAACGTTTCTGTAAAACAAAACAGTAATCAACTGATGATTTTCGAACCTTTGGGTTTCCTGGTAGAACGAAAATAGATTACTGCAACAGCAGCACAGCAGATTACTGCAACAAGAACCCCAAGAACATTACCATGCGTGAAATATGTTTTCAAAAACTCCAAGGAGGCATTGAAATAAGGCAAATGATTCAACATCTTGCATTTACAAAACAAACTGCTAATGTTATATCCTATCTCTCTCTCTATATATATATGCCTTTAATTTGTTCTTTACTTGTGCAAGCTTTTGTTATTCTCTTTCATGAACCTAAAGCATTAAAACGCAGGAGTAGCTGTCAAGGAAGACATCAAGGAACAGCAGAAGCTTTGAACTTAAGCCTCAGCATATGTTCCCCTATTAAATTGTTGAATTAATAATATCAATTAACTAATTAATATCTACATGGGTCCAAGAAGGAATCTCGTTATTCCATCGAAATTACTGGGTTGCTTCCCTCTCACTAATTAATCATCAAATCAACGTGGATTACATGGAGGTGTTTGTTTTGAGGATCCTAATCCTTGTTTTAAACGGTGACGTCGTTTAATTAATTATTTTAGTTCAACAACTGCACGACAATATAATCTTAATTCGTTTGACTTGCTAAGCCACCACATTTAAATTAATTGTTTAAATACAATAAAATAAAATAATTAGTAAAATGGTTCGTGCCACATCATCACATAATTATTTAATTATAATTATATTGCATGGATTGGGAATGTAGAAGACGTGGGAATGCCAAACTTGGCACAAGGGTGGTTGTGACAGTCATTTTCTTTCCATTTTCCTTTGTTTTATTATATTTTATGTGATATGATTTTGTAGGATAATATAAAATTAAATAATTAATAAAAATTAATAAATATAATTTTTTATATTTTAATAAATAAATTAATATTATCAAAATTATCATATTAAATTATTAATAAAAATTTTTGATATTAAAATACTTTAATTTATATTTATAATTAACAAATATCGGTTTGACAATGTTAAATAATACGATATAAACATTCATAATTATTTATTCAAATGTTTGGCTATTAATTTTATTTAAGTATTAATCATATTTAATTAATATTAGAATTAATTTTTAGAGTAATATATAATTATATATTAATAATAAAAATAAAAATTTTATAATAAATTTCGTATTAAATAAATATAGATAAATGTGAAATAAAAAATTAATTAATAAAATAATTAAAAATTAAAAAGAAAATATGAGTGTTGGTTAAATCTTAAGTGTGAGCTAAGTGTCTCACAAATTCTGTAATTTAATGGGCACAAATATTTTATTTTTAATTTTAAATACATATAATAATATAAAAATAAAAAGCAAGACAGGGATTGAAAATTTTTTTCATTTTCGTCCCTGCCCTAACTTGAAAACGAGAATAAGAATTCATTTTCGTTTCCGCCCCCGTTTTTAATTTTAAGAATGAAATTATTTTCCATTCTTGTTTCGAACGGGAGCGGTCTCATCTCTGCAAAAATTTTAGCCAACCTTGTTGAGATGACTGAAACATCCTCAGTGTTGAAGAACATATTGCGATACTGTGTCCAGGACCTATCAGTAGTAGAAGGGAAAACTGTTTCATTATTTGGAAATAAAAAAAAAAAGTGAGAAATCAGGGACTGAATGTTATTATCCGTTAATAAAAGCAAACAAAAATGACGATGAAAAGAAAAAGAAAAAGAAAAAGAAAAAAAATGGATAAACCATGAATGAAAGTGAAATGAAGATCCTCAAAGGTTGGCCATGGCTCGGGTCAAAATCAGACACCCATAATAAAATAATAAATCAGCATTTAACTGCCAAGAAGGCAAAAGAATTGCGTCTGGAATCAGCACATTTTTTTTTTTTTACAACGAACAGCTTTCCTTGTTTCGCTCCGCTCTATCACTTTCTTACATCTGAAAGGATTCATTCATTTCCCTTTGTGAATGATTTCCCTTTTCTTTGATTTTCGATTTTTATGTTATTTCATTTGCATTTGTTGTCGTCGTCACCCGTCACGATTATTTCTCATTTCTTGTACGTCGATCTCTCTCTCTCTCTCTCTCTCCCTCCAGAACGACTATGCCTTTGACTTTTTTCCATTTCCATTTCTTCTCCGCTTGCAACACGGATATTCAAATCTGCATCTGGGTATCTCGTGATTTTGTTGCTTGTTGACTCTGAGCTGGTAAAGAGGCCCTTGATCTCTAGATCATGAGCTCAAAGTGGCAGCTTTTGATTCCATCTGCTAGAATACTTGATTCTCGAGAGCATGTTCTGTTCACTTTGATCTAGTCGAAACCTATTATTGACAATTTGGATCGGTATCCGGGATGGATTCAAATCATTCAACTGAGAATGGACCGGGTATTGAGGTGAATTTCGGTTCGTCGTCACGACGAAGCATTTCCTCGAATCAATCGAAGGCTTCACGTGGGAATTCGATTAGGGAAGTAAGTTTGGGTGATCTAGGATCGAAGCCTGTAAGGTATGGATCGCAAGGTGGCGATTCAGAGGCTCTTACTATGTCACAGAAGGAGATTAATGAAGAGGATGCTAGGTTTGTGTATGTAAATGATCCGGTGAAGTCAAATGAAAAGTTTGAATTTGCTGGGAATTCTATTCGGACTGGAAAGTATTCAATCCTTACATTCATACCCAGGAATTTATTTGAACAGTTTCATAGAGTTGCATACATATATTTTCTTGTGATTGCAGTACTTAATCAGCTCCCCCAGCTTGCAGTTTTTGGACGGGGAGTTTCTGTTGTGCCATTAGCCTTTGTCCTGCTGGTAACAGCAATCAAGGATGCATACGAGGATTATAGGCGGCACAGGTCGGATAAAATTGAGAACAATAGATTGGCGTGGGTTTTGATAATTGATCAGTATCAACAAAAGAAATGGAAGGATATTCGGATTGGTGAAATTATTAAAATTCATGCTAATGAAACTATCCCTTGCGATATGGTGCTTCTCTCTACTAGTGACCCGACTGGGGTTGCATACCTGCAGACTATTAATTTGGATGGAGAGTCGAACTTGAAGACTCGGTATGCAAAGCAAGAGACTCTTTTGAAGATCCCTGAAAAGGAGAAGCCTAGGGTGTTGATTAAGTGTGAGAAACCTAATCGGAATATATATGGCTTTCAAGCTAACATGGAAGTTGATGGGAAACGGTTGTCCCTTGGACCTTCAAATATTATTCTCCGAGGATGTGTGCTGAAAAATACTACTTGGGCTCTTGGCGTGGCAGTTTATGCTGGCCGCGAGACAAAAGTTATGCTTAACAGTTCTGGAGCCCCATCTAAGAGGAGCTGGCTTGAAACACGTATGAACTTAGAGATCATCAAGCTCTCTTTTTACCTCGTTGCTTTGTGTACAGTTGTTTCTGTCTGTGCAGCAGTTTGGTTGAAACGTCACAAGGATGAATTGGATTACTTGCCTTACTATCGGAGAAAGGACTTCTCTGATGGCGAACCAGATAACTATAACTATTATGGATGGGGATTGGAGATCCTTTTCACATTCCTCATGTCAGTTATTGTGTTCCAGGTCATGATCCCTATCTCTTTGTACATATCTATGGAACTTGTCCGGGCTGGCCAGGCTTACTTCATGATTCAAGATAACCAAATGTATGATGAGGCCTCAAGTTCAAGATTTCAGTGCAGGGCTTTAAACATAAATGAAGATTTAGGACAAATAAAGTATGTGTTTTCAGACAAAACTGGTACTCTTACAGAGAATAAGATGGAATTTCGATGTGCGAGTATTTGGGGTGTAGATTACAGTGGTGGCATAGCAGTTTCTGGAAACGAGGAAGTTGGATACTCCGTACAAGGTAATGCATCCTAACTTTTGACAATATATCTGGAGTTGGAACTTCTGATTTTCTTTTGCACAAGCTGACCATTTGATTTCATGTTTATGTTCTTTGGAATTCAGTGGATGGAAAAGTTTTGAGACCGAAGATGCAGGTGAATGTTGATCCTGAACTTCTACAACTATCGAGAAGTGGAAAGAACACAAAAGAATGCAGTCATGTCTACAATTTCTTCCTTGCATTGGCAGCTTGCAATACTATTGTGCCTCTTATTGTTGACACATCCAATCCTACTATTAAGTTAATAGATTACCAAGGGGAGTCTCCAGATGAACAAGCATTGGCTTATTCTGCTGCTGCATATGGTTTTATGCTAATTGAACGAACTTCTGGCCATATAGTTGTTGATGTTCAAGGCGAAAGGCAAAGGTAATTTCACATGCTATGGTTCACTTTGTTTTCTACTTGTAACATCATTGTTTTCATCCTGAACCTAATTCCCCCATGATCACCTTACTAATTCAAAATTTGCATGCATTGATGTGGTTAGACTAAATGCATCCATACATTGTTTCTGCAGTCATTATAGTTGCTTCAAGGTTAGTATTAGGAGAAAATTGGTCTCATTTTAAACAGGCAAAACTTGATCTGTTTGTACTTCTGTAATCGCTCAAAGTTCCCAGCTACTTTTGTCCTTGAGGCGAAGACTGATAGCTGAAAACAAATTCTTTAATTTTATGATTGAGATGCCTTCTTGTATTACAACATGATGGATGCTCATCTCCTTTATTTGGGTGCTAGGTTGATGTTGGACTTTGAGGTGGCTTGGGATTGTTTTAGGATCTAGTTTGTTGATTTAGTGGTTGAAGGTTGATTTAGTGGTTGAAGTTTGTTGCAGCAAACTAAGCCCTGGATAGTACTGTTCAAAATTATAGTTACTTCTTTTACTCTTTCCTGTTGTTTTCTAAACTTTGCTGAAAAAATACGGGTCTTATTGTGTCAGCTTTTTGTTTAATTGCTCTTTATGGGCAGAGCAGGTTCAATGTTTTGGGTTTGCATGAGTTTGACAGTGACCGCAAGAGGATGTCAGTTATATTGGGTTGCCCTGACAAGACTGTGACACTCTTTGTAAAAGGTGCTGACTCATCTATGTTTCCTGTCCTCAATAAAGCTTTGAACAAGAACGTAATAAATAGAACTGAATCACATCTTCTTGCTTATTCCTCTATGGGTTTGAGAACGCTTGTTATTGGTATGCGAGAAATGAGTGCTTCAGAATTTGAGCAGTGGCAGTCTGCCTTTGAGTATGCAAGCACTGCTTTAATTGGTAGGGCTGCATTACTTCGCAAGGTTGCTGGCAATGTTGAAACCAATCTCTGCATACTGGGTGCATCTGGCATTGAAGATAAATTACAAAAAGGGGTGCCAGAAGCTATTGAGTCGCTGAGAACAGCTGGAATTAAAGTATGGGTTTTGACTGGGGACAAGCAAGAAACTGCAATATCAATTGGCTACTCATCAAAGCTCCTAACAAGCAAGATGACACAGATTATAATTAACAACAACTCTAAGGAATCATGTAGAAAGAGTTTAGAAGATGCCATTTTAATGTCTAAGAAGCTGGTAACTGTGTCTGGTATCTCCCACAACACTGGAGGAAGTTCTGGAGCTGGTTTAACTGCACTGGCGTTGATTATTGATGGAACCAGCCTTGTTCATATTCTAGACAGTGAACTTGAAGAACAGGTGAGTCACGACAACCATTTTTCCTTTATTTCTGTTTCTTGTTGATATTTGATATGCTGATGAAAATAAATCATCTTGAGTTGCAGCTTTTCCAATTAGCCAGAAGCTGTTCTGTAGTACTGTGTTGCCGAGTAGCTCCAATGCAAAAAGCTGGAATTGTTGCCCTTGTAAAGACCAGGACCTCTGACATGACACTTGCAATTGGGGATGGTAATAACAATTCTCCTGGTTTATTTAAGATCATTATGCTCTCTGAAATATTTAGAAATTTGTGCACTCTTTTCTTGGTGGTTTTGGCTGATATGAGAAATTCTATTGCATGCACAACAGGTGCCAATGATGTTTCAATGATTCAAATGGCTGATGTTGGAGTTGGCATTAGTGGCCAAGAGGGTCGGCAAGCTGTAATGGCATCAGATTTTGCAATGGGGCAGTTTAGATTCTTGGTTCCACTTTTGTTGGTCCATGGGCATTGGAATTATCAGCGCATGGGCTACATGGTATTATACAACTTTTACAGGAATGCAGTGCTTATTCTTGTATTATTTTGGTGAGTGATTTTTGTATGGACCACATATTCTGATACTGTCTTTTTGTTCATTTCTGCATTTAAACATGCTAACAAGTTACACTGAAAATTTTCTGCCAATCTTGATCATCTTCATCTGAATATTGTTTTCACTGAATAATAAGCAAGAAAAGAAATTAATGACTTTTTTGTTGTCTATTTGTGCAATTTTACATGTCAGGCTGACTCAAAACGAAATGCATAATATGGTAAAACCAAATGGTATGTTGTCTACATGATTGCATGAGAATAACAAGTTCCCGAATTCTAATGTTATTGTATGTTGTGTAGGTACGTGCTATTTACTTGTTTCTCTGTGACAACTGCAATTAACGAGTGGAGCAGTGTGTTATATTCTGTGCTCTACACTTCATTGCCTACAATTGTTGTGGCTATTCTTGATAAGGACCTTAGTAGAAGGACTCTTCTAAAGTATCCTCAACTCTATGGAGCCGGGCATAGACAAGAGTGCTACAACACCAAATTGTTTTGGCTAACAATGATTGACACGCTGTGGCAAAGTGCAGTGGTCTATTTTATTCCTCTTGTGGCATACTGGGAAAGCAGCATTGATGTGTCAAGTATAGGGGATCTCTGGACAATTGCAGTAGTCGTCTTGGTTAACCTACACTTGGCTATGGATGTCATTCGGTGGAATTGGATTGCTCATGCAGTCATTTGGGGCTCTATAATTGCTACTTGCATTTGTGTTATTGTCATAGATGCTTTGCCAATGTTACCCGGTTACTGGTATGCACTCTTTCCTAATTGCATGCATGCCTTTTTAGTGCTGATGAGCTCCACAAGACACATTGATAAGAATTGTTTTACTTCTGACATTGACGTGCATTTGTATTTATTCTCACTACACGTGTTTTTGTCCAGAAAGTGGTTTTAAATGGCGTTTTCTTTACACACATGTAGGTTTTTCATCCACCGACATGTCTTTTGGAATTATCTTTTTACTTCCATTTCACTCCCCTGTGCAGTTTTCTTAAGACTGTTGTAAGGAATCCAGTACATAAAAGTTTAATTGCTTTCTAGCACATCATTGACTCAAATGATGTATATACGAAATTATATGTTAGCAGTGGCCACAATTCTATGCCAGTCAGATGATTTTCTGTTGCCATAAGTTTTATTGTACTGTGAAGAAACCTCAATCATGCATGTAGTCATTTGTTCACTATAATCACATTGCCCTTGTACATAACAACTAAAGCTTTCCTCTGCTGTATAATGTCACAGGGCCATCTTCAGCATCGCAAAGACAGGATTATTTTGGCTGTGCTTGTTGATTATTCTTATAGCAGCACTCATTCCACGCTTTGTGGTAAAGGTTCTTTATCAATACTATTATCCTTGTGATGTTCAGATCGCAAGAGAAGCCGAGAAGTTAGGGAATTCCAGGGAGCTTGGATCGGTAGAAATAGAAATGAATCCGATATTGGATCCTCCCCGGAGATGAAAAACTGTAATTTCACCTTTTCAGTTTATATATATCTCTTCTGTTTTTCTTTTCTTTTTGTAGCATATCATATTCTTTAGGCTTCTTCAGAGAACCGCTCTTGGTAGCCAATTTTTCGTTGTTCTGCTATCCGAAGGATAGATTTTGAGTTTGTATACTTAGGCTTGTATTTTTTGCATTATTTTTACAACATAAAATTATTCAATGTAAATTAGCATGCTGCTAACAACACAAAAAAAATGTTTATATATATTGTAGATTTTACAGAATATTTAGAAATCTTTGCTTTGAATATGCTTTTTTGCTTCTATATATCCTTGATAATGGTTCAATCTTTTAAGCTTTTTCTTCAAACTATGATCGTCTGTTAAGACTCTGATCATAGTGAAGTTAAAGCAGGGATCGGCATCAGCAAAGGAAGGCCTTCAGTTAAATCTCTTGTAATGAAATAAGAAATTTAGGGACTAAATCTCCCTCTCGTATAATTCCTGAAGGAAAATTCATTTGGTTTTGGGTTCATTCGGTTAAATCTTTAGAAAATTATTGTTCTGTAAAAGCATTTGTTTGGAATAAGAGAAACCCTCACTTCGTGCATAAATTTGAGATAAAAGACTAAAAATTAATACATTAGATGTGCAAATTTCACTTATACATATAAATAAGCTTCTTTCAAGCAAGTCCAGCTCTATCTAAACAGGAGATGCACTACAAATTTGTTCTTCCGGGTCTCTAATGCAGCAAATGAACCAAAAGTGCTTCCATTAAGCTTAGTGTTGGAAAAGATATTAAGAAGTTTCATTCATTCATATGCTTAATTATAATGCCTTAAAATATACATTAAAAACCTGCATATATTGATCTTAAATTCTCCGTTGCGTAGTACTCAGTTGATAGTTACATTGGCTCCCGATTGCTCTGTGTCGAATTCTGAACCTGTGCGGCAAACTGCAAATTCCATAGAACATCTTCGACAGAAGGCCTATCTTGTGGCTCATTGGAGAGACATCTCAGACACAGCTCCATCATTGTCTTCAATGATTCATCCAAGCACTCGTTCATAACTGCTGGATCAATGACACTCTTTCGTGCTTCATGGTCAATCGTTATACTTACTTGCAGCTATATAAGAGACAAGGACTAGCTTTAGTTATAGGACATCAGCTGTGTTTATCAGCAGCAAAGTTTCAGGGAAATGATAGGAGAATAAGTTATAGAATCACAAACACTCACCAGATCTTTGGCAACAACAACATCATTTTGGGACATGATTGGCCTTCCCACGATGATTTCGAGTAAGATTACTCCAATGTCATAAACATCACTTCTGTCGTCCTGTTGTGTCCTGCACATAGACAGAATGTGGCAAGTTTATTTTTACATGGGGAGATGGAAGACGCCTTGAGGACAAATTTCGTTCACACCAGGTTAGGAGAGGGCGGAATGCTAAGAGATGACAGAACAAATAAAATCTTGCTCATGTGCAATAAAAAGGAAATATGCAAGTTGTCAGAATGCACCTTGCCAAAATTCTTGCTTTTATTGCAGGAGAAGAAATTTCACCACTCCCCTGAAATTTTAAACAGCTCAGGATCACCTCAAAGTACTGATACGGAGGAGTGAGTATAGCAAATAGAAACAAATTCTGTTTTTCTCACCTTTCTTGAAGTTTCAGCTAAAAGCGGAAGGTTAAAACTATTGATCTTTACATGAAGGTTCTGATCTAATAAAACATCCGTTATCTTCAGATTATTTGAAAAGACTCCGGGCACAATTCCTGTATGCAGAAACTGGACACCCTTTACTATTCCTATTGCAGCAGATATTCTTTGCATCCAAGTAAGCTTTTGGCCTGGAAATCCTTGTGCAAAACAAAGGGTTAAACGAAGAAAAGCTCAAACATGAAGAGTTGGAACACCAGATAAAGCAAGCAGTGGAAGATCTTACATGATATGCAGCTTCTAAGTGTCCCGTTTGAAATGTATTCGAATATAAGATATATAGTGGTGATGGTTGAATCATCCATTGAAAACTCAAAGCAGTGTCCAAGAGAACTGACTAAATGAGTATGTCTGAGTTTTGAAATCAGCTCAATGTGGTGGGTATGCATCTGGGGACTATATCTTTTGCTCATTTTTAGGCTTCTAATAGCAACAAGAGTGCCATCGGTGAGCTTTCCTCTATATATCTGGCATTAAAATGCAAACAAAATTCAGAATCAGCAAGTTAAATTTTACATGGCAAATCATTAGAAAATGTGCAATAATGACTACTTAAACAAACTGATATCTCAATCCAATAGCACAACAGGCATCATACCACACAGCGTGTGTGCATATGCACACAAAAACAGATCCATATTCCTTGAGGGAAACAAAGAATATCATACTCATCAAGGTGCAGAAGATGAATTCCAAAATCCAAAAGAACATGACATGGTATACATGAATTTGACAATGTCTTTGGAGAATAAATGTGCAAAATCCAGGCAGGTCTTTATTGAACTACTGATTAGAAATAAAAATGTCATTTGTTTAAATATGTGAAATGCATACCTGACCATGTGAGCCTTCACCCATGAAACTTGAAGCATTGAAGTTATCGGTGACCTCCTTAAGCTCTTCCAAAGTAAATGTTCGATAAGTAGGAAGGCTAGCTCCCAGCTTCATTGTTTGCGATATGTACCCTGCGAGTAGAAGTATTAACAAACTATATATGTCATGTGTATAGAAGGAAGTGGAGCTAATGCTTAAAAGTTCACTTTTAGTCTTTCCCGTGATTGTACTTGGAATTCCAGCAGAATCTAATGTACTACCTGGAAAAATGAACTAGAGAAACTTGCAGGAGGGCATAAAAGATAATTTTGGTTTAAAATTTTCATATCCTTTTCTTTCCTACTCCGTCAATGAAATTACCAATAAAAACGATCGCCCTTATAAAAGTTATGAAACATTGTGAAAGTGGTAGTCTCAGGAAAATTTCATTTTCCTCTTTAATGAAATTCCAGAATGCCCAAATGTAACGCTACTGTGCTCCACTCTCCAGCACAGTTAAAATCAATGCAGCGTTGGTATGTAAACATACAAGAAAAAAGAAGAACAATTGAGGAAATGAAGATCTTACTGGCATCTGAAAGCAGCTTTACTGTGTTCACTGTTGACACATTCTCCAGTATCAACTTTGTTGAAGGTTTTTCTACATTATTCTTCCTTTGTACCTTTCTTTTTACCAAAACAACAACGCCCACAACTGCAATCACACCTACAGTTCCTCCCACCATGCTTGATGCACTAACTATTTTTGCATTAGGGTTCTTATTCTTCTTTTTAAGAGGCAAAACATTTACGGCCAAAGCTTCGTTGTGGCAGAAATTAGAAGGACGCTGTACTTTTTTTTCATTTGATAAACAGTTTTTGGAATAAAAGACTAGCCTGTTTGTGGTGTCTAGTTGTAGACAAGAAGGTATTTCTCCAGTCAAAAGATTTGAGGATATATCCACATAGGCAAGTTCAGAACTGCAGGACAAGTTCTGGAAGAGCATTCCTGTGAGTTTATTTCCATGTATGTCAAGATACGTAATGGAAGGTAGTGATAACAAGGATGGTAGAAATGGTCCAACAAATCCATTTAAAGAAATGTCTAACTTTTGAAGCTGGTGGTAGGAACCTAATTCAGAAGGAATGCCCAACCGAAATCTGTTGTTTCTGAGAACAAGAGTGACCAATTTCTTATGCAAACTGGGAAAATGAGGTCCAAAATAGTTGTCTTGTAAATCAAGAACTTGAAGATTTGTCAAGTTCTGAAGATCAGGAATTTCACCAGCCAAGTGGTTAGATGAAAGTGAGAGAACTCTGAGAGATTGTAAACCTGTTAGAGAACTAGGAAGAAACCCACTAAGAGAATTGTTCTTCAAGCTCAAAACAGACAAAACTTGAAGTGAACTCAGCCAACCAGGAACTCTTCCGGTGAAGTTGTTATGATCAAGTATGAGTGTTTGTAGATTCCTCAAAGAAGAAACTCGACCTGGAATGGAACCATCGAAATAGTTTGAGCTAAGGTTGAGTATTTCCAGGTAAGATAACTGACTAACGCTGCCAGGAAGTTGTCCCCATAATCCTAGAGAAACCAAAGACAAGACTTTCAAGCTTGACAGACCTCCAAGAGTGGCAAAGAAAGTTTCAGCAGAGAAATTTTCAGGCAAGGGAGGAACTCCGTTGTTGCCTGTAACGTGAAGTTGGGTCAAGTTATCTTCATAACACACAAGAGTAAGTGATGGAGTTGGTTCAATGTTGCATAAATCTGTGGAGTTGCTAAAGCTGCTTAAAACTGAAGGATAGTTAAGCAGCTGCTGGAATTTTACGAGGGTCTGAACCTGAGAGAATTGGAGCTGACTTGAAAGATGAAAAGAGAAAATGAGAAGTAACAGAAGAAACTGGTAAGAATGATGAACTGGTTTTGCCATGGAAACAGTGATGTGAATGTGAAGTTGGAAGTAAGATTCTACATGAGCTTGAAGAGATTTGAGAGAACCAGTAGCAGACAAATCATTGAATACAAATGGAGTCGTTTCTTTTCTTCTCTTTTATGTGGTGTTGTTCATTGGAAATGTAAACTAGTTTCTTCCTTTCATTCAGTTATTAATGTGAAAATAATTGCAGATTCCTAGAGTCAAGGCATGGCCAAACCACCTAGAATTGTCAATTACAGTGACAAAATGGAAATCATGAATATTTGGAATTGACTGCCAAATTACCAGCTATTTAGTTATAATTGCACAAATGCATTCATGATAGTTTTTCTTTAAACTCTAAAAATTTAAGAAACCTTTCTAAGTTTGATATCAGTGGAATTTCTTATTCATAATATGTTAAACTTAATCTAATACTAATATTAAACCTAAATATTTAGTTAATAATCTAAATATAGGAAGTAGTCTACTCTTGTGTGGCTGCCAGACAATAACCTGGATTTCCCATATCCAATTCTTGAAGAAACTGCAATAAAAAAAAACAATAGAGATGTTAAGCACTAAACACCACAATAAAAATATTAATTAATTTCTATTAAAAAATAATAACCAAAGAATATTGTAATGAAATTGTCAGAATTTTAAGACATTGCCCCAAGAATCTGCAGCTGTAAGATGTGTCTTCTTCTTTAAAACAAAGCTGGCACATAACGCCAAAATCAGTGCACAGTAACAGTCTCTGTCCCTATCTTATAACATTTATTTTCTAATTATAGTTCTTTTTTTTTTTTTTTTTTGCTTTAATTTACGAAAACATATAGGAATAGGACAGATGATAGCAACATGTAAAAGGGCACAAATAAAAACAAATGAATGTGAGTCGACAGTAGATCTTATGTGTTTCACGAGAACACATGAAACAAAAACTGTAGTATTTTTATGTGAAAGATAATTCAGAAAATCTCCATTCACGTGAAATAACAAGCAGTCATGCATTGTCATCCCTCCCTCAAATAATACAAACAAACAACAACTCTCTCTCTCTCTCGTGTTGCAAAATTGTTTCATATTTCTTTTTTATTCAAATTTTTAGTTGTTATTAGTTGAAGTAAGGGTTGAATTTCTAACATTTTTCATACCCACGTGAACAACAGCTAAAATGTTTGATAAACACTCGTTTTTAATAGAAATCGTCCACTAACTGATACATGAATAATGCTACTACTCCACAAATACGATTAGTAGTGACCATGAAATTAGTCCAACAGTTTAACCAGCATGCACATGATTTAGTTTATTTCTTCACCGAAGATTAAATAAAATAAGTCAGACACTAGAACATGTTACAAATAAAACTACTGAAACCTGTTCCTCCAAGAGGGAAAATTAAACAATCTAAGCTGTTTTGAAATGTTCAATAAGAAAACTGGTACAATGGGATTGCAACAGGTCTCCTGGGTCACTCCTGCACGGAGTTCGCACAAAATATAATCTAGTCGATCAATCCGGAAACAAAAAACATTCCCTCTCCAGTGCTTTTCAATCTTCAAGCACATACCTGTTTCTTCTTGCACCAAAAGCAATTCTCTGCATAATACAGAATAACTATTTTCATATGAATATAAACTCAATTTGACAGTGTTTCAACCAGAAGAAAAGAAGACAAGTTTTTCACTTACTGAGAATATCTGCGAGTAAGCTTTCACTCCAGTGAGAAAACGAAGGTAAGTAGGCTTTGTCGATCCATTGGCAGGGATGGATCTGATTTTAGGGACAAGGTACTCTGCAACCTGTGAATCCACCACGCAATGATAAAATAAAAACAAAAAACAACACATGATTAGAGAAGAGAGCTTGTGTCTCTTTCTATTACAAGGGTTGAACAAAATATTACCACCTCAGCCGGTTCTGCCAAAACATTGATGAAGAATTTGGCCTGGAACAAACCAAATGTTTCATTTTCAGTATAAAAAATCAGCAGTAATAAGGATAATGACAAGAAATACAAATATGTACTAAACCTGTTTTGTATTAGCACCAGACATGAGAAGATCAGTTATCACCATTCCAGGCTGAGAAAAAAAAAAAAAAGAAAAAAGAAAAGGGAATAGTAAGAATGCATCAAGAGAATAAAATAATCACTTAACCTTAACAGAGCTTACCGACAAATTATGCACCACAACATTTTTAACATCTTGCATCTGCAATTCTGCCTGTACAAAGGAAAGAAGTAAAGAAAATCAACACAATTTGCGTTCCTAACCTGACAATTGTGAGAATAGTCCACTCAAACTCAAGCTGGCTTTTTTAGTTCAAGCCAAGCTTGAATACTTAAGTATTAAGTTTGAATACCTATATTTAAGTATGGAAACAAAGATGAATAGGCCAACATGTATCTTAAATCATGAGACATGTGATGACAGCTTATCATACCACATGAAAGCAAGGGAAATCAATCTTCCATGTGTGTATAGAAATTATATTTTTCAAGGAAAAGAAAAAATTAGCAGCCCTAAAAAAAGGTAAAGGAGAATTGACCGCTGCATAAATCTTTGCGTTCATCAGAGTGGTAAGGCATGTAGTTAGCGTGAAGTGACACTACAGAACCTGTGCAACCGTGCCAGCAAATTCTGTAATTTATATAATAAAAAGATATTGCAATTCGGATATCTAATTCTAAAAACTGAATTTTGCTTGCATGCAAGCTCAATACACTTATGTAAAACTGGTTTTCTTTCAAAATTTTTTCCCACTGATTTCTTTACAGTGATTCTTGCTCATCTATGCTGTAATGTGCATTGAATATTACATACTACTTATTGGGTATAGTATTGGGATAGCTCCTAGGTAGATAGTATCAACTTTCAAGTGGTTGACATAAACACATGAACGTGCATAGATATTAATGGAAAATTTTATGGGACTTTCCACGTTCTCTTTTCTAATATAAATTGATTATTTAAAGAAAAACAAGCATGTACCTGTAATGATTTAGTTAAATGCACTACACTTCGCTTAGTCGCCCCATATGCAGCAAATCTGTGGAAAAGAAGAATACGGACTGAAATAAAGAATGGCCTTCAGAATATATAAGATGGTAAGGGGTTATTCATGTCAATAACATTAACTAAAAAGCTGTAGCTGATTAATGTACCATCTGTCAAGCAATACCTCGGGGTTGGTCTTCCATCAGAGCCGGCTCCATCAATGTTGAAAATATGACCCCCTTGAGGTTGTTCCCGCATCATTTTAATTGCCTAATTAAAACTTAAGAATGAGAATAAGCCTGAAAAGACCACTGAAGAAGAAATAAGATATTTTACCTCTCTACAACAAATCATCAAACCAAGAGTGTTTGTAGTGACAACTTCACTGCATAAACAGTTCAATGAATACACAATGGTAAAGATTTCAACAAATGGGCAAACAAGGATTTTCCTCATAAAAATAAGGAATTAAAAAAAAAAAAAATGAAGAAGCAAGAGTGGCGCTTAATTGCCTACATCAGATCTTCATCTGAAGCTTCTGCCAGGGGTTTATAACTGTATGCATTTGATCCTGCATTATTAATCTGCATCATTCTCAACATAGGGTAAGAGAGTAATAGCAAGAATTAAATCTGAAGTGGCTTGAAATGAGAAGGTCACAGCTATAATAAATTAATAGGAATAAAAAAAAATCAAAACTAAACTTGATATCAAGTATATGTGTACACATGTATGCTCATGCACACGTATGTGCTCGTGTGCATCTTTGTGTTGGTCATATCTGCACATTATAGAGCCCAACCAAAGAAAAATAATATTTACAGTTGGATGGTAGAAATTATAGTATCAATTTAAGCTTATGAGATTTGTAAAACGAAAATGATTTCTCATGATACTTTTTGCAAATCAAAACAGATGGACATCAACTTTCACTCTGTTTTGGATATTCTCGAAGAAACACAAAATAGAATACTGTAGATCTCTGAAATTTCAGATCTCCAGTCCTAATATGAACTAGATTGGAAGAAACAGATTGCATGATCTAATCTTTCGAGATGAAAACCAAACATAACTTTTGTTTATTTAAAAGATTCCGCATAATCATAGAAAATATTGGTCAACTCAATTTAATTTCATTAGGTAGCTAATCTTTGATCCTCTGGTGGAATGTTAGCATGATGAAAAAGGAAACATTAGAGTGCATCAGAAGCAACCTTGATATTTCTACAAGTTTAGTCACAAATAAGAACACACAGGTTGTTGAATTATACTTGACCTAAAAACTAATACTTGAAGATAAAGGCCCACACAAACAATAGTATTTGAGTTGTTTATCAGTCATCACATGACAAAATATCAATTAATGGGGTGGGGTGAGTTTTTATCAAACCATCTAAATCAGATACTGCAAACATAAAAGATTCCTAATAGATAACTCTTCAAACATATAAATTAGAAAGCATAAAAGAAATGTTGTAATAAAGAGAAAAGATCTGGCATAAGTACCCATATATCAACATATTTCAATTTCTTTTGTGCAAATGAAACTAAACCTGCAACGTCCTGCCCCTCTCTCACATCACATGTTGTACCCTGTAAAGAAACTACAGTTCAAAACCTGCTGAAAGCTGGTGAAAATTTTGTTTTAAGAAAAATAAGTACATAAACAAATATATTTGTATGTCAGAATGGATATGGCGTCACCCATCTTATGGTACATAACAGCACACATGGTACTGCATGAAGCCATGTGGTGGGTTTTCGGCACTATGCCAGTAATGCGACACCATTTGCAGTGTCATTCACCATAAGTGAGCAACATCACCTGTTAGGGCAGCTATGTATACATATATTAAGCAAAACTTGGACATATATATTAACCAACAAAAAGATTATAAAGGGGGAAAACAAGTCATGAAGGGGGTACCCACACATGCTGCTCCCCAAATTCTTCTCTCAGCCTCTGAACAGCAGAGTCCACTCGCTCAGCTGTCAAAAGATTAGAATTTAAACATATTAAAGGTCATCTATTTAGTGTCTCGATTACAAGCTTAACTTTGAAGTTTGGCCTATTTTTCAATCATGTGATTTTAGCAATAACAAGACAAACATCCATTACTATGATGGGGAGAGAAAAGTTCAGAAAAACTTGAAAAGGAGGTAAAGAAAAAGAAATTTATGTTATTCACCCACCACAAAGAAACAGTAATGTTGAGCATTAAATAATTAGATTACAATGAATTAAAAAATCAAACAAAGTTGATTCATGTGAACAGAATTTCAACATAGAAGGTCTTATCTGAAGACAATTTCCTATTAGTAAGAATTCAACAAATGTGCACAAATCCATACCTGATCTCGAGCAAATAATAACATTGTCGCCTGCTTTAAGAAATTCCTTAGCCAATGCATATCCAATTCCTGAATTTAAAAAAAGAAAATGAATGGAATTCAAACTTTCCATTGAGAATCAGATATTTAATAAAAATAAACCATTAATTATGTATAGAGTAAGAACAATCAAACTTCAAAACAGCATCCCATCAGTAGTACTAACCATCACATTCTACTTGGTAATGCTATTTTCTAGTAATGATAACAATAGTACTGGCACTTACAAGTTGCGGGAGCCTCACACTATACAAATGAAAAAAATGTCTCATGAATTGATGTAAAGCATTCCAGAATGATCCAACAGCAATCATAATGACTGGTGCCAATCTCTCAATAAACAATATGATCCAAAAATATATTATATATTTATGCTTCCACTTGAATGCATAATACCTAACCCTCCTACGTAAGCATCTATCATATAAGCAGTCTAAATTGGCACTCAGGTCTACAATTTAACAAGGTTTCTGCTTCGTCACAGTGATTTCTCAATTAACTAGCTACCCACAGGCATTAAAAAAAGTGCTCTTAACATCGCAATCATAATTATATCAACTTCCATCAGAGACAAAAGCACACTTTCATTAGCAACAAACCAACCAACATAAAAGAAATCAAGAACCCACTTCCAAATTCACATCCCATAGGCCAAAACAGCATTTGATTTAACCAAATGAGATAAAAAAAAAATTTAAAAAAACCTAAGAATATCGAGAGCTCAAGCAAATAAAAGAGAAACCTTTTGTTGAACCAGTGATCAAGACATTGTAAGGACGCAGCATTGACTCTCTCTTGACAGAAGAATCAGCTCTTATAATCGGATAACTCAAGATCAAAGATTGAGAAGGTTTGCTTAGACTAAACGAGTTTCGACGGGAACCAAAGGTCGGGGAACAGTAACTGCCATTGAAATGTGGTGTACCAAAAGGGGAGAAAACAAATTCATGATTTTTAGAGGACAAGGGAAGAGAAGAAAAGTTGAGGAGGCTGCAAGCAATAGAATTATTGGCCATGGCTACGGCTACGCTTACAGATAAGAATTGTCCACAAAGACCAGATGCTGGAAACAGAACAGAAAAGAATGATTTTAGTCTGACACGTGGCCAACATGGATATTATTTGGACGATCTTAATTCAGATTTTAAATATTCATTGATAATTGTTAAAGAAAATCATTATTTCGATATTCTGAAAGTGTTGGTTCACCAGCCGGTCCAGTCCGACCACAAGTGTTAAACTGGTTTAGTTGGGCTGGGTCGATCTTCGAACATCAAACCAAAGAAAACTAAAGTAAAATCCTAAATCAACAGACAACCGAGAAAAACCCTAGAAATGCACACTCTCGCCTCACTTCGCAGAGCTAGTGCTTTCTCTTCTACTTCTCTACTTCGACTCTATGGTGCTTTCAATCGCGTATCTGGGAATCCCCCAGTATCAGCTGATTTTCCAGGCAATTTTTTTTCTTTTTAAATGTTTCTACATACATTGCTTACTTTACCTGTTTCTATTGCTGCTGCAAAGCTGTGGGCAAATGAATACGATAATAGGTTTTTTCATTTGTGGATACGTTTTTTTTTTTCTCTTTGGCCGCCATAAAGAATGAAACTCAGCTCAGGTTTTGATTCGTTAGTGAATTATATATTTAATGAAAATTTAAGATTTCCCAAATTTCTCGTCCCAGTTGCGTTTTCGTGATCAGTTAAACTCTCACTCTCGCCGGAATTTCATTTCATTCATTCCACGGGTTAGAAGGATGATGAAACAGAGAGAAGTCGGGTGTGGGAGAATAATAGAAGAAGATGGAAAGGGCTTTCTGGTTTCTCATCTCCCTCGCTATAATGTTGAGCAAAATGCTGATTTTGTCCACATAAGTGATGCGGTATAACACTTTTGTTGCTGTGACGGATTCTAAGGGAAATAAAAATATTGGGGCATCTACTAGATGTCTGCCAGAACTCCAAGGAGGGCCAAAACTATCTCGTTATGCTGCTGGAGCAACTGCAGAACATGTTGGACGGCAAGCAAGCAATTTGGATTTAAGATCGGTGGTGGAGGGTGAAAGGGTTTACTTACTTCAAGAAGAAAAGGCAAACAATCATGAGCTTCAGATAGGGATTTGGTAATTCTCGAAGAGATCAGAATCCTATTGCATACATCGAAGACACAATTCGACGCCCACACAACGGATGCCGACACCCAAAGAAACGCCGTATTTAAGTAATGGCTAGCCAGCTATGATATTTTCACTGGGTTAATGATTATTTTTCCCCTGATTTCCAGATTTCTTTATCCAAATTAATTCTCCATTTTTTTTCTTCCCCACCCTCAGCAGAACAAACACAAAAACTCAAGGGAAATGAAGTGAAAAAAGTCGAAAACAGACCTTATTTCCCCCGAAGTCGCACCCGTACTCGTCATCAGAGAACTGCTGGGCAACGTACCCACAAAAACTACGTTGTATGGGTGCAGTAGACGAGCGAGGTAGCGGCACAAGCAAGCCGAAGACACCATTATTTTTAGCACCGTAAGTGAAGCAGAGTAAGTGACGATTGTGGGAGTTGAGCGTATTGACCCCCAAAAAAAAAACCCAGCTATCTCATAATTACGCCCGTTCTGACAGAGAGCAGGGCATGGCGCTCCCTGTTAACTTACACGCCTCGCTCGGATTGAAACAGAGAAATTTTTTTTTGTTATCGATGTTGTAGGTTGTTGGTCATCAGAAGACAATTTCAGCTGCGAGTTAACGAAACATGAAATAAAAAAAAAAAAAAAAAAAAAATTCCATTAATATCAGCAAATTCTTTCAGTAGAGAAACAGATTCAGTAGAGAAACAGATTTCAAACAAACATGAAATATATATATATATATATATATAAAGTAAATAAAACTCACTCATTGTGGTTGCGTGCGTGTGTGCTGTTGTCTACTTGCGTTGGCAATGGAGAGACGAGACAGGACTCGAAAATTTAAAAACACGAGAAAAAGGGGAGCGAAGCTGAACGAACAAGAACGACGACCCGAATTTTTTTATTTCGTTCCGTCCTTCCGTTTCTGAAGTGATTATGGGCCCGTGTAAATCCAATTTGGGCCTGACTTTTATATAAGTATTTAGCCCATCCTTTTTTTAATTAATAAATTAATGGGGAAATTACACGTATACAGAAGTGGGTGAACTTAGTATTATCGAAAAATTGCAAGGGGGTTCGTAGGATCTTGGCCCAATGTGCTTGCACAGGCTAAAGGGAGCAGAAGTAACGGGAAGAAAACGACGGAGGGGTTTTTGTTTTTGGGTCTTACTTCACGCTCTGCTTCGAAATCGCTTCGCTTCTCTTTCGCTAATTCTCTTCTGTTTAAAATTTTCCAAGTCCTGGCTCTCTCCAACGCAAGCACACCAACATGAACGCCCCCATAATCGGTGAGTTTCTTTTCTTTTTGTTTTGTTTTCCATTTGAGTTTGGTTTGTCTGTTTAAAAATTGCTGATTTTGTACGTAAATGTTTGGTTGTTTCCTAAGATCCTCTGCAAGGTGATTTCCCGGAAGTGATAGAAGAGTATTTGGAACATGGGGTTATGAAATGCATTGCGTTTAATCGTCGTGGAACTCTTCTTGCTGGTAAAGTTTTTTGCTTTCTCTCTTTTTGTTGGTAATGCAGCTGTTAATGGTAGCTTGGCTGGTGCCCTTTAATTGTTTTGTCAGATTGTACTTTCTGGGTAATTATTTTTCCTGAAAAAGTTGACGATTTTTGTGTAAAGAAAGAATTTATTATTCTCTTGCAGTAATGGGAAATGTTTTTGAGCGTTTTAGTAGATAAATCCATGGAGGTTGAGGTTTTTGCTGAACTAGCAAGTGGAAGTTACTTAAATATATCAAAATATGTCTTCTTGTACGCTTTCCCATCACCTTAATTGGATTAACTGGCATTTATTTTAAAATTGCAAATTCAAAGTTTTTGTGTTGATTGGATACTTATTTGGAAAATGTGTAGTGCATGTCGTGACACAATTGGGTTTTTGAGCTGATCAAATAATTGACAAGAGTAGTTTCTGGTGACCGTGGCAGCGAATGTTACTAGTTGATAAGTTCTGACTTCATAGTGGAATTAGAGCAAAACATGGTTGCGAAATATTATTTTACTTATATGGGTCAGTACTTGGATCTTGGCATAAGAAATTTAATATGCAAATAATATGAAAAGCGTTGATAACTATCTTAATGCTTGTTATGAGAATTGAAAAAAAAAAAAGAAAGTATGATTTATAGAAGTCAGATTAGCAAAAGTGTGGATTGATCTTTTGCCGTTATTTAATAATTTCATCTTTATAATAATGAGTTATTGCATATAGTTAAGTCTAGTTTACTTTTATATTGTTGTTCAGTTAAAGAAATTTAGCAAGAATTGATTGGAGATATTCTATGTTCTTTATTGCCTACTGGCTACAATTGTTTTCATTTTCATTGCCAGCTGGATGCTCTGATGGGAGTTGCGTTATCTGGGATTTTGAGACCAGGGGAATCGCAAAGGAGCTCCGGAATAAGGAATGCGTTGCTGCTATAACAAGTGTCTGTTGGTCAAAGTATGGTCATCGTATACTTGTGTCTGCTGCAGACAAGTCATTAACACTTTGGGATGTTCTCAACGGGGAGAAGATCACACGCATAGTTCTGCAGCAAACTCCATTACAAGCTCGTCTACATCCTGGTTCTTCTACTCCATCTCTCTGCTTGGCATGCCCTCTCTCATCTGCTCCCATGATTGTGGACCTAAATACAGGAGACACAAATATGCTTCCAGTTGCAGTTCCTGACATGGCTAATGGACTTGCTCCTCCATTGCGGAGCAAATACTCTGACGGAACTCCCCCTTTCACTCCTACTGCTGCATGCTTTAATAAGTATGGGGATCTTGTTTATGTGGGCAACTCCAAAGGGGAAATTCTTATTATAGATCACAAAAGCAATCAAGTGCGAGCCTTGGTTCCCATACCTGGGGGTGCTGTGATAAAAAATATAATATTCGGAAGGAATGGGCAGTATCTCCTCACAAATTCAAATGATCGGACTATCAGGATTTTTGACAATCTCCTGCCTGTGAAAAATGGACTAGGAACCCTTGACGACATAGATAAGGGCATTGATGAGCCAGATGTTGTTGAGAAGATGAAGATGGTTGGTTCTAAGTGCTTAGCACTTTTCCGTGAGTTTCAAGATTCCATTACAAAGATGCATTGGAAAGCTCCATGTTTCAGTGGTGACGGTGAGTGGGTAATTGGTGGTTCTGCAAGCAAAGGGGAGCACAAGATTTACATATGGGACAGGGCTGGGCATCTTGTGAAAATCCTTGAAGGGCCTAAAGAAGCGTTGATCGATTTGGCATGGCATCCAGTTCATCCCATTGTTGTCTCAGTTTCCTTGACTGGTTTGGTTTATATTTGGGCTAAAGATTACACAGAGAATTGGAGTGCATTTGCTCCTGATTTCAAAGAGCTTGAGGAAAACGAAGAATATGTAGAACGGGAAGATGAATTTGATTTGAATACTGAAACTGAAAAGGTGAATGAGAAAAACAGATTAGCCGAGCAGATTTATTGTTTCATTTCTTGTTTTTCAAAAAATATTTGTGTACATGCAGGTGAAAGAAACAGATATTAATGAAGATGATGAAGTTGATATTGTCACCATAGATAAGGATGTTTTCAGTGATTCAGATATGTCACAAGAAGAGCTGTGCTTCTTGCCTGCCGTTCCTTTTCCAGATGTTCCTGAGCAGCAAGACAAGTTTGTGGGGAGTTCTTCAAAGTTGATGGACGATAATCATTCTCGGTCCCCTCTTTCGGAGGAGGCTGCGCAAAATGGACAAGCAGCAAATCATGCATCCAGTCCACTTGAAGGTAACATCATGCATCATGCCTATTGCAGTGCTTTGATTTCAGCATTACCTTACTGCCGATTGATAAAGTCTGGTGAATGTGTTCTGAGCTCATAATTCACACAAAAATGCTAGAGTATGATGTTTCATATTGAGACTGAAACTTCAACATTTTCTTACCAACAGACACTGTTAATCTCATTAGTAGTTAAAAAATTTCCTAAAATCATAACTGTATATCAATTTCATAGGAAAAAAAACTGTGTGGGCATAGAAACTTTTAAATAATTTAGAAAAACTAGTGTGGGAATTCAAATATAGCAAAGTAGAATCTACAAGCAAACCTAGATCATGAAAGATAATAAATTAACCAAAAAACAAGTGTGGGAATATAAATACAGCAAAGTAGAATCTACACGCAAATCTAGAGCATGAAATATAACTAATTAACCAAGTAATACAATTTCAAGCTAGTATATGTTTGAATCTCAGAGACAAGTCTAGCAAAAAGATAAAAAGCCTTGGATTTTCAGCAAAGAGATTTAGAGAAATGAAGAAAGCAGTAGATAAGAGAAGCTGAGAGAAATTAGGGCCGAGGAGAGACTCTGCTGTGATGATATTATCTTCAATTTCCCAGTAATGCCTCAGGAAATACAAACCATACGTACATGTCAAAGCCTAAAAGTCTTTGTGAACAAAATTCTGGGTTCTGTGATTCTTGCCATGCCAGTAAACCTAGTTGGTTGAGAAATAATCATTTCTCCAAACATCAATTAGAAAAACGTAATAACCAAGATCCATAGACTCGTTATTAGAGTTTTGGAATTACAATAGATGTTTTCTTATAATCTGTTAGACCCGCTCATAATAGACCTACATTTTGTATGGCAATCGTTGGCGTTGGCATGATGCTTCTACCCCAGTTTTGTTTAATTTGGTTGGTTCTCTTTCGATCTGGTGGTGATACATCATTCTCTTTTCCCACAATCAACAACAAGAACGAAATAAAGCAACAGACAGAAAAATGGAAGGCAATGAAGGTTTCAAAGTTAATTTGCTATTAGATATCTGAATAACAAAAGTGTAGAAACATGAAAAATTACTCAGGTGATATACATCACTAGCAACAGCTGGGATTTTCTCTTGCACACTCCCTTTTCCCCCTCTATACAATATCCTCCCCTCAACATCCAGATATCCCCTGATATATATTTCTCCCCCACACCCCTCCCCCCGGTACAGATTTCTTTTTCCCTACATAATATTCTTGATAACAAACTTTTCCTATCACCTCCCCACGTCAGTTACCCATTTTGCCTCCTTATGTCCCCTTCCTTCTTCTTTCATATACCTGCTGAATTAGAGGTCTCCTAGATACTTGGGCTGGCATAACAAGGTTTGTCTGTGTTGTCTCCTCAGGCCCAAGTCCAGCTCCACCAGTTTTCTGCTCTGTTTCTGAAATTCCATCCCTAACAAGTGTCCAGCTAGGTCCTCTGCTTAGTGAACTTGCTCTTGGAGTGTCATCTTATTACTGTCAAAATCTTCTCTGGCACTGTAGACATAATGGATGAATTATCACATAATACTAATTACCCGATGGGGAAGTAAAACTGAATTGTTAATGGGTTCCATATGTTTTGGCCGATTATATATTTTAGTGCGAATTCTTCCTTTTCAATAACTCCAACCATTCAATGTACAACATTTTATCAAAGTGAAGAAATCTCGAGATTGTTTCTGACAAGAAGTTTCACTTTTCTGATGAGTACCCAACTCCAATGACTCTTATGCGGGGGGATGTTATGTGAGGAAACCTTTGCTTGAAATTGTTCTGATCTGGCTTTGCTCTTAGGATATTTTATCTGAGCTGAAAGTCTCAATTATCTTTCTTATTAACAAGAAAGGAGAAAATTGAGATTCAATATTTGGCATTATGGAAACTTTAGTCACTGCATGATAGCTTAACTTCATTTCAGATATGTTGAAAAAAGAGGTATAATTTTGCATTTTGTGTATACGTTGGTGCCATTACCCATTGATATTTGTATGCTTCCTCAATGTCTCAGCCTTTTGTTCTTGTCATTAGATTGTTATGTGCTATTTTCGTAACATTAGTCATTACTTTTTTCTTTTGACAAGAAACTAAATTACATTAAACAAAAAAACTGCTGATATCTGTTCTTTGGCGGATAATATGTTGCAGAGGATACTGGAGGCAAACGCTTAAAAAGGAAACGGAAACCTTCAGAGAAGGGGTTGGGATTGCGGGTGGAGAAGGTCAGAAAACCTTTGAAATCTTCTGGTAGATTGTCAAAAGTGAAAACTAAATCTATGGTAGAACAGGATATAAGTAACGGTGTATATGGGGATGATGTCTCTGATGAGTACCATTAAACTATTAATCTATATACTTTCATTTGTGCTAACAGGATTTCCTTTTTTCCAGCCGAACAACATAGAGTTGGTAATTAATTCATAGTATCTTTGGGTTGGCCAAATGTGGTTTTACTTGCGATTATCTTCTTTGCTCATTGTTTTCTCATTTTTATAGACCATTTTCTTTGCTATATAATTTGGCAGACCCAGTCTAATTGCCTGCTGGTTGAGGGTTTTTTTTTTTCCTTTTTTATAGAAATTTAATTGATGCAAAGAAGGATGAATTTTCTTTAGTATTGTTGTTGAGAATGTCTCCTTGGATTCTGGTGGGAAGCATTCTAGAGTCTGGAGTCTTGGATATTTGGTTCACGTCCTTGAAAATCTTCTTTTGGCAAGCCAGGCTTTAAAAATTTTTTTTTACTGGCTTGTCAAGATGCCAAAGTTCCTTGTAAATTCAATTTAGTTCTTAATTTGTTGATTGAGCTCAACTGCTTGTCTCTTCATTGGTGTTATTATGTGTAAGAAGGATGCTAAAAGCATTGATCATCCTTTTTTGTTGTCTTGCTGCATCGAGATGGCAGCTCTTAGCAATGAGGGAAGCCAAGTTGGTGTTTGTAGCGCCTTTTTCATGTATATTGATGCTTATGGAAGAATATGCTGCAACTCTGCTTTTGAGATGTATAGTGATGGCTGCTTTTTGATAGAATAGAAGGATTTAGTAATGTAGGAAATTGATTGTTCATTGTATCGAACTTACTTCTACGGATTCATTTTTTCCCTTCATTGTCGACATGGGTTTCTTATTAAGATATTACTGTCCTCGTCATTATTCCAGTGGTTAGTTAGTTCTGTTCTTTATGGTTTCCCTTTCAGTGTTTAGTGGACTGGTTCTCCCCTTGTATTTTTATTTCCTGTCATTAATTAATCTTTGTTTCTTTCTTCTCAAAGAAGAACCATTTGTTTTTGATATAGATCTTACTTACGATTTATTTGATTAAAACTGCAGTATCTGGAGAAGGCAATGTTTGTTTATTGTTATTTTTGTGAAATAATGGACATGCACATTGAGTATTTTTCTGGAATGCGAAGGTGACTTCCTTTGGTTCTTTAAGATCAATTGTGGATTATGAAACATAAATAGATTTTCTTTGGTAATTGTTATTTTAATAAGTAATCTGTCAATCCATGCTTCGTGTTTATGTAAATTATTTATTGAATTTTATATTTTATTATTTTTAATCCTAATAAACTCATAAACCCATTTCCTTTTTAATTGTCAGACTCACTTATAATAAATAAATATAAAATTAGAAATATTGGTCTTTAATTAGTTTTCTTCTTCAATGAAAGAGCACACTTTCAGAATGTAATGGAAGAAGTATACAATTATAATACATTACAGATGTTAACATGAACCCCTTTTACATTAACGTCTCAAGAATTGAGCTTTGGCAGCCATGGTCTCAAGACCAAAGCCAAATGGGAAGAGCGGATCGTAATTTTGATCACCAACATTCATAGGAAGTTGATCAACTCTTTTAAGCCAAGTTCTCGCCAACTTTCCCGTGAATGGATAATCGCCAAACAGAGCATCTGCGACACCTTGTCCTTCACTTCCAGGCAGCCATGCAGCCACCATAGCATCCATAACTCCCAGGTACGGCTCCATCACGAGTGGGCGGCCGGAAATCACGACAACGACACATTTTACGGCACCGCAAACGTTGTTGATTGTGTCTGGTCCAGGCCATGGCAGAGTAAGGTTTGTATTGTCACCCTTAGTTTCAGCATACGGCTGCTCTCCTACCACCACAATTGCATAGGAGAAATCGTTGGATTTGACAAAGTAGGAGTCCGGATTCTCATTGAATACTACTTTTGTTGTCGGATCAACTGTTGCATTGATTGCTTTAAGAATTGAAGTTCCTGTTTTCCAACATCAACTAACATTAATAAATAATCAAGTAAAATGGATGAGTCTTTTAGTTATTTTGAATTCATTAACTAAATTATTACACACACACACACACACATACATATACCTTCAGTGTAATTATTTCCACTGGCTCCTTGCCATTCAATGGTCCAACCACCGCATTGAAGGCCCAAATTATCAGCATGAGTTCCAGCAACAAGAATCTTTGGAGCTTTCTTTGGGAGTGGTAACAGAGGCTGATTCGGTGATTTTCCATTTTTCAATAGCACAAGTGATTTCCTCACTGCTTCTCTGGCTAACTCTCTGTGCTTCTGTATTCGTGTATTACAAATATATAAAAAAAAAAAAGGAACTGATCGAACGTCTGTATTTTATAAAATGCAAACTTATTTGTAATTCATGGATAGGTAATATTGCAAAGTACCTTGCATCCAAGCTTGCTAACAAGACTGTAATCAGCAAATGGGTTTTCGAAGAGTCCCATTGCAAACTTGACCCTCAAAATCCTGGTAACAGCATCGTCAATTCTGCTTATTGGAATCACCTTCTTATTCACCAGATCTGTCAGAATATTGATAAACTCCGGGTACTTGTATGGAATCATGATCTACTCGTCATCCCAAACAACAGAACCAAGTTAATCAATCAATTCAGAATTAATGAACCCTTGTCAATTTGACTTATTTTCATGCACTTACCATGTCAAGGCCAGCCAAAACTGATTCTTGAACCGAGTAAGTATAGTTGGCGTGTGGAGGATAAGTAATCCTGTCAATTCCTTCCCAATCAGAGATGGTGAAACCCTGTGACATATTTACATTTCAAACAATCCTTAAACAAATCCTTCAAGCATTCATATTAAAAGAAGTCTATTGATAATTCATTTCATTACCTTGAATTTAAGAGTGTCTTTTAGATAGCCAGTAACCAAATCTTTATTAGCATGCATCTTCTTTCCATTAATACTGGAATAAGAAATCATAACAGTGGATACACGTTGATCCATTGAATTAAAGTATGGAGGCATGTGAATGTTCATCAGCTGTTGCTGGGTAACAATTGTGTTATTTTCATTAATACCCTTATCCGTACCACCATCGCCCACAAAGTGCTTTGCACAAGCTGCCACTTTGTCCCTGTATATATTATGTATGTGTTAGAGAAAGTTATTAAGAGAAGTCAAATTAATAAATAAGGGATCGAATTTTGACATACTTTCCAGCAACAAATGGATACCCTTTCTCCACTTTTTCTGTAGGTGCATCTCCTTGTAAACCTGAGATTATTTCAGTCATTTGTTGAACAAGTTTAGTGTCTTCACTGTAGCTTTCATAACACCTTCCCCACCTCGGATCTCTGCAGACCTGTGTCATTAAGTTACAAGAAAAACAAATTATGTTATAACTTATATTCCAGGCATTCTGCAACCTTATTAATTGCTTATATTTCTATTTACCGCAACGCATGGAGCAAAAGCGTAAGGAATGCCAGTTGCTCGAACTTCCAGTGCAGTTGCAGCACCAATTCTTTTTACGAGTTTCGGATCCCTGCCGGAAATTATTCAACCGTTAGGAAGTAATGAAGAGAAATCATTATTAGGTAATGAACAGTTGGAAATTAATGTGAATGAACTTGCCTGGTGACACCAAGGCCAACATTATGTGGGAAAATGGTAGCTTTGTAAACATTGTTGTGACCATGAACAGCATCAATTCCATAAATCATTGGAATACCGAGACGTGTTGCCATTGCTCCCTTCTGAATTTCATTCACCATATCAACCCATTGCTGTGCTGTTGCATTTGGACCTGGAGTACTCCCTCCGCCGCTCAAAACGCTCCCTGAAATTACCATCCGAATCTCGTTCACATCAGAATTTACGAGAGATTGTTTTACATTTACATATAATGCAAGAATTTAAAAACGTACGTACCAATGTAGTCGTTCTTCATGACATCAAAAGTGGCATTAAGCCTTTCAATCTGGACCATCTGGCCAATCTTCTCAGCAAGAGTCATTCTCTTGAGCAAGTCTTCAACCCTAGCTTCCACAGACTGTTTAGGATCCTTGTAAATCATTTGATTTGGATCTGCATCATTAGTCTTTCTGTGTCCCCATTTTTTATTTGTGGCAACAGCCAGGGAAGCAAAGCAACACAAAGATATACACAGAATTCCCCCCAAGGGGATCAATTTTCTTGCACTAATCTTCATCTCGTAATATTCCAACCCTACGGAGCAACAAGTTCAGCACGGCTAGACCGTTGCTTGTATTTGAATCAGAAGAATGAGACACATATAAGAAATTTTTTAACCTAATTTTTACTATAAAAAAAATGAATGGATGTAATTCAGAATAAAATAGTAAACGATGAAGAATTGCCAAAATGGTAGTTCTCACATATTTTGTCTTCAAATATATGGATATATACTACAAACATATAACTATCTTTCGTTAGAATTCATCCATAGTAAAGCCATTAGATCAACAGATTGTAATGTTATGGTAATTTTACTGTATTTAGGCACCAATTTTGTCAAGGATGGTTCAAGTTAGTACAAATGACTAGTGGAGAAGGATGGCAAAACTGACAAAGTACCCCATTTTCAGCCAGGTTTGAATGGTTGTGAAGACATTCATTTTTAGAAACATAAGAATTTTAATGGTGCATTGGTGATTGTTGATGAAAGTTGAAGTTAATGAGCTATTAAATATTTGGACCATTTAATTTGAGGGAAAAGTTGGTAAAATGTCTCGAGGTGGGTAGAAGATGCAAGTCAATGAAGAAGAAAATAACCAATAGACGGTATAATGAAGAGACGTTTTCGATACCATGGAGGTTGAAAATGATAATAAGCCAACCAAGTAAATGCACTAGTAGAATCACCCAACAACAAAATACAATAAACATATACAATGTAAACATAGATACACCAGTCTCTTTTTGTTGTGAGGATGAAAATTTAATAACTTGTATAGAAGGAGAAAGTTTTAATTAAAACAGTTTTATTATCATTATTATTATTGTGGTGGGAAAGTCCTACTACCTTAGAATTATTGATGTGGTGAAATGGTCTAATCAATAAAATAAGAGAAATATATTTATTGATGATAAATAAAAAAATTTAAAAAAAAATTATTATTTAATTAATATAATGAAAGAAATTTTTAAAATTTTTTATTAATTTTTTCATCCACTACCAATAAATATATTCTCTTATTTCATTAATTTGATGATGCCACCACATCAGCAATACTAATATAATAGTATTGTTCCTCCATATTAGCAATGTTAATGTATTAAGAGCGTCTCACTTAAACTTTTTTCCGTATGTAATTGGCAGTCGTGGACAATCATGAATAAAAATCCTTTTGAATATGTTATATATGCCATTTTATATGACTGTTGCCCAGAAGATTGGCCGGATGGTCCATATTGAAAGAGTTTTCGATATCATTTTTACTTTCTTCCATGTTTTGAAATAGTGTATAAATGTAAATCAAATCTCTCATAAATTCTGATGTGAACGAGATACGAATGATAATTGCAGTGAGCGTTTTGAGCAGCGGGGGGAGTACGCCGGCCTGAATGCAACAGCACAGCAATGAGGTTGATATGGTGAATCATTTTCAGGACGGATCAATGTTATTCCAATGATTTGTTGTATTGATGCTGTTCATGGTCACAACAATGCTAACAAAGCCACCATTTTCCCACATAATGTTGGCCTTGGTGTCACCAGGCAAATTCATTTATATTAATTCATACCTATTTATTTAATAATTAACTCTATTCATCAAGTCCTGATGATTGAATAATTTGCTGCGTGAATTCGAAACTTGTAAAAACAAATTGGAGCTGCAACTGCACTTGAAGTTCGAGCAACTGGAATTCCTGATGCCATTATATGAATACAGGAGCATAGGGACTTAGCAAGAGAAGCAGTGAGGAAGTCATTTGTAATACTGAAAAATGGAAAATCATCAAATCAGCATCTATGACCCTCCCAAAGAAAGCTCCAAACATTCTTGATCCTGGAACTTTCTCTGGTGATAATTTGGGCCTTCAATGTGGTGGTTGGACTATTGAATGGCATGGCGCCAGTGGAAATAATTACCCTAAAGGTATAATAAATATAGTTCATAAATCCAAATTAATAACAAGATACATTCATTTTACTAACTATTGAATAATCTTATATTGATGTTGGAAAGCAGGAACTACAATTTTTAAAGCAACCGATGCAACAGTTGATCCAACCACAAAAGTAGTATTCAATGAGAATCAGACTCCAACTTTGTCAAATCCAGCGACTTCTCATATGCAATTGTGGTAGTAGGAGAGAAGCTGTATGCTGAAACTAAGGGTGACAATACAAACTTCACTCTTCCATGGCCTGGTCCAGATGCAATCAACAACGTTTGCGGTGCCGTACATGGGAGTGATGGATGAGCCTCTAGAATAATGAGGATTTTTAATTTATTTTTAATCAGGATTTTTTTCTGTAATAATATTAATATTATATGCAGTGATTTAAAGTAATGTGTCGTGGTATATCTGTTAATCTCATTAATGGATTCTCCATGTGAAATGGGGTTGCGTGCTCCATGTTTACAGCCAACTCCTGCTTGCAAAAAGATCACAGGGCGAACAAAGAATTATTCCACTTTATTTGTCGAAGAAGTTATACCTCACAAAAAGCCAATGGATTTCAGGCCCGGAAGACTTCGTTTTGACATAACCCAAGCCACCAAAAAAAGTATATGTCATTTTTAAGCAAGAACAATCAATCTCCCATTCACAAATATTTCTTCAGTCCTATAAAAGCACTTACACATTTTATCGATAGCTACATCGAAATTTTCTAATAGAAGAAAGCAAATCAACCAAACAAGAATTAAGTAATGGCTAAGAGACCACAATTTGATTTATCTACTGCCGATCTCTATGAGGATTTCAAGCCTTTGTCCGAATGGAAAGAAGAACCAGAAAATAATATCCTAGCGGTTTATCTTCCCGGTATGTCTCCTCCTGTCTTGCTCTTAATTATTAGTAGTGTTTGATCTCTTTTTTTTTTTTCCCTCTTAAGGTTTTGAAATAGAAGATTCTTAATTTGTGAAGGAAAATGGGAAGAACAATTTGCCAAGATTTTGATACATATTGTTTATACTTTTATGAATGTTTTTGTATAAAAACAAATATAGAATTTTGTTTTTATTAGCCAAGAAACTTAGAAAATTTAACTTGAACTTTAAGAAAATTCAGTGTATGCTTAACTCATGTTTATGCAGATTTCACGAAGGAGCGAATACATATTACGTGTGTGCGTACTTCCAGGATAGTTCGAGTTACCGGCGAGCGGCAACTTGCGAATAACAAATACAGCCGATGCAATCAAGCTTTTGAGATTCCGGAAAATTGTAAGATTGATAAGATCCACGCAAAGTGGCAGGATGGAGCTCTTACAATTACGATGCCAAAGGAAACTATAACACAGCCAGTTGAGAGGAAAAAGGAAACAAAGACGACCCAAGAAGTTCCAAAAGCAGCTTCTCAGCCGAGGCCTCCAAAGGATCATCGGCAAGCAGCAGCTTCTCCAAAAGAAGCTGATGACGAGGCAAAATCTACAAAGGATTACCAGCAATTAGCTTCTCCAAAAGCAGTCAATAAGGAGGCAAAATATCTGAAGGACCAGCAAGCTGCTGCTCCTGGAAAAACAGCAACAAGTCCTATCACTGAAAAGCAAAATGAGGTGAAGAAGGATGCTTCTTCAATAGCTACTTCAAGAATTCATGGTGAGAAAAAAACTGATGGGAAGTATATTGATGTTTTAAGTGCTAAAAAATCTGAGAAAGAGGATAAGCTGAAGAAGGATGAGCATCAAGAAGACAGCACTTTTCCAAAAGCTGCTTCAACTAAGACCAGTACCACGAAGCAATCGGATATAGGCAGTTTGGTTCCCATCGATGGATATATTCACCAGAGAAAGAAAGAAAGAATAAAACCGGTTGAGAATATTTTTACACAATCAAAAATGCCTGAAAAAGTTATCGGAAAAACCGCTCATGTTACAGAGAGCGCTTTTCCAAAGACTGCAGGGAAGGAGAAGGAAAGGAACGATAAATCTGCCGGTGAAGAGAAGAAGGAAAAGAAAGATTCCATAGCGGAAAAAACGGAGGAGAAGCAAAGCATAACCGCTGCCGCCAAGAAAGCTGTGAAAGGACTTGCAACGGAGCAAAATGAAGATAAAAAACTTGTGATAAACATTGGTGTGGCTGCTCTGGTGCTTGTGGCATTTGGGGCTTATGTTTCTTACAGCTTCTTATCGAAATCCAAAGACTAGTTCTTAGAAATTTCAAGCAAATTAATGTACCATTAAGTTCTGTATTTAAACAATGCCAAATACTTAAGAAAGAAAATTCTAATAATTACTTGCGAAGAACAACAACTATAAAAATAAATAAATAAACAAACAAATAATTCTCAAATTATTTTTTATTGTAAATTTTTAATGAAAAGATTAGTTTAATTAATGAAACATCAAGCAAAGAACTGGCTATATATATATACACACACGCTTTTCTATCTAAATTACCTTTAAAATAGACAAAAATAAATTATATTTTATTAAAAAATAATTAAATTAAAATTCTTTTTCATACAATAATTTTTTTCTATTTTTCAGTTAATCATGATTAGGAGCTGCACTCTAATAGAATTAGTGATTATTTACACAGTAATAAACCTATTATTCAAGAATTTCAAATGTCAGCATGATTAATTATAAAAAACGTATGGATTAATAATGTTCTAGAATTTGTATATCCTAAAATATAAACGTATTTTATTTAGCATAGGTTATTCATTATTTTGAAACATAAATATGACCAAAATATTTATAAAAAAAAATAGAAGAAAAGTAAGATTACAAAATTAATTGTGCATTATATGTGTGTGTATGTGTGTGTATTTTTGGAAAATGAATGAAGAGGGATTTACTCAAGAATTTATCTAAATATTTTCAGAAAAAAAATAAATATGTATGTTTATTAAAAATTCATTTTAAATATTTGCTCAATAAAACCTTAAACTAGAAATAACTCTTGGTTCTATAATAACTTATTAATTCAAAAACGAAATTGTATTTACTTGTGTGAGAACTCATATCAAGAAGGAATCCCTGAATAGTAATTGTATTCAAATCTTGATGTTCCTATATGCTTGTAAGTTCAAGAAACTGCAGCTAGAATGATTCTTTGTACTTGCTTGTAACTTCAACCCCTACATTCAAGTAATAGAATTGAAGGAGTACAGGGCAAATAAAGAACTTTCTTAGGAACAAGTTAAGGATATACAATAACTAGTTTGAATTCCCCCATGTAAAACCGAAGCAAGAAATAAAGGATAGCCTAATTGACGAGCTTGTTGCAGTCAAGGAAACCAAAACAATCAGAAAAAGAATAGCCTCACTGATACGATAATCAAATATATACCAAGACTCCAATCTCAAAACTTGTGACAAATATATGTATATACCGATGTGTTTGTGCGAAGATTAAGCATAAATTCGATACACATTTTCATTCATTCAACTTGACTTACAGAGAAGAAATAGCAATGAGGCGAGGACGTGGAATTGGTTACCAACCACGACAACCAATGCCTCCAACGTATGAGAATTTCAAGCCAAAATCGGAATGGAAATTTGAAGACGATGCTACTATATTGCTTATTCATCTATCTGGTATGTTAGATCTTAAATATTATTAGTGAATCTTTGTATGAATGCTGAAATTTTTAGGTTAAGTTAATTTTACATGCTGTGAATTGCAGGCTTTGTGAAGGAGCAGATAAGGCTGATGTTCACTTATATTGATAATGTCACACTTGCTGTCAAAGTTCAAGGCCAGCGTCCTCTTTTAGGAGGAAGATGGAGAAAATTCACTGAAACTTACAAAATTCCGGAAAATTGTGACATCAACAAAATCACCAGCAATTTTGAGCGTGGAGTTTTCACCGTTGTCATGCCAAAAACTGTTGAAGCTAAAGAGGTTTCTGCAGATAAAGAAGAGAATAAAGCAACTCTGGAGATTTCCAGCCCCCAAGAAAAAGCAGAAACTTCAGCTGTGGAGAAACAAAGAGAAGAAAAAAATGTTGAAACCTTAAGCAAGAAGAAAGTGACAGGTGAAGAAAAGTCTGAAAAGGGTCAAGAGGAAACTTCTTCAAAAACTGCTGCATTGATTGATACGGCGGAGAAAGTTGATGAAAAGAAAGCGGGATCGGGTAGTGAAAGTGCATATGAAAAAGCAGAGGGAAAGTCTGAAAAGCGTCAAGCTGAAGCTTCAAAAATAACTGTCGCATTGATTGACACGGTGGAGAAAATTGATGAGAAGGGAGCGGGATCGCGTAGTGAAAGTGCTTATGAAAAAGCAGAGGGAAAGTCTGAAAAGGGTCAAGCTGAAGCTTCAACAATAACTGTCGCATTGATTGACGCGGTCGAGAAAATTGATGAGAAGGAAGCGGGATCGGGTGGTGAAAGTGCTTTCAAAAAAACTGATGAAAAATTTGAAAAGGGTCAACATGAAGCTTCTACAAAAACTGCTACACTGGTTGATACGGCGGCGAGAAATGATGACAATAGAGTGGGATCGGGTGGTGAAAATGCTTATGATCAAAAGGCTGATGGAAAATCTGAAAAGGGTCCAGAAGAAGCTTCTCCAAAAACTGCTTCATTAGTTGATACGGCGGAGAAAATTGGTAAAAAGGGAGTGGTATCAAGCGGTGAAAGTGTTTACGAAAAAGCTGATGAAAAGAAGGAAAAGAGTGTAGAAACTGAGAAGGAGAAGGCAGCGGAAGCACAAAAACCTGAAAGCGGCGCTAAGAAAAGGAAAGAATTTTCAGCTGCAATGGAAGCAGTAGTTGCCCCCAACACTGAAAAGAAGTTAAAAACGGACAGCAAAAGTGAGAAATCAGTGGATTATCATCTTGAAGAAAAATGTAAAAAGGATACAATTGTTGGGAAATCAAAAGATGTAAAAGATGAAACTGCTTCTGCTTCTGCTTCGGAGAGCTCAACTGAGACGCACTTGTTAAACGTGGCAACTGCTGTGCTGGTGATTATGGTACTTGGGGCTTATATATTCTCCACTGCTGGTTTATTCGGAAAAGCCTAATAAAGGAAAAAAAAAATTAGGTTTTCTTAATTTCTAAAGGAATTGTATACTGTATATATTTCTCATGTTGTGTACACACGCTTGTGTTTGTGATTCGTATGAATGATATTGATTATTGCAATCTAGCTTCATAATAATGACTGATTTTTTCTTTAATGAAAGTAATGATTAAGTTTGGCTTTAAATGTTAGTTTTACTTAATGATTTAAGATTTTGAGTCGAAGAGTAATTTTCCTCGAGACATACATTAAAATTAGAATTAAGATTCATGCTTTCCGGCTCGTGGACCACATGATTGTCTCACTGCTCTGCAGCCCAATTATTTAGAAATGCTCTTTAATTATTAATCACAACACCATTCATAATTTCCTAGTACAATATTTTACGAAAAGACTAGCAAAAATAAGAAGACCAACCGCCCCACTCTCAAACTGAAAAGAACCAACCATGTAGTGGTTCTACTCCAAGAATATACAGAGAAAAAGAAACCGTGCACTAGCTTTTTCACCCACTACCCTGCTGTCTTATTCTCACCCATTTCTACGAGGAAAAAAAGCCCTCATTTCTGCTATCCCGTTTAGCTGAAAGGAACTAAAGTTGCTGTCTTTTTTATGGGAAAGTGAAGATGATGCGTGGGGCTTTGGTGGTTTTTGTCATTTTATTTATTTATTTATTTGTTGCTGTGCATTGCGTGGTTTGCACATGCAGAGTATGTGAAGTACAAGGATTCGAAGTAGCCGGTGGCTGTGCGGGGTAAGGACTTATTAAGTAGAATGCTACTGGAAGACAAGATTGGGGCAGATGGTTCAGATTGATAGAACTGTTGCCACCGCTCAAATGATGAAAGATTACTCTATTGGTACTTTCTTAATCACTGCTTTAACATTTTCTTTTAGCTCACCAATGTCAATGTGATCAGGGTAAATCTTGAAGTTTTTGTAGATCTTGTAGTTCTGCAATGGACTGTGATTGAGCACTTAATGGAAATGGGAAATGTTTGTTTTAGTTTAGTTCTGGAACTATGTTGATGAGTACATCTTTTTTTACGGTTATATTTTGTTCTATGATCCCAGTACTGAATCTTAATGGAGATGGGTAATTTTTGTCTGAGTTTGGAGCAGGAAGTGTGTTGACTGTCCGTATGAGTATGCCGCTTCCTCAGGCCAGTGCTGCGGATTGGGTGAGTAGGATAAATGGTTTTCAAAAGGGTTCTTTGTCTAGTCGTTTGGGGATTCCAATTATATATGGTATTGATGCTGTTCATGGTCACAACAATGTCTATAATGCTACTATTTTCCGCCATAATGTTGGCCTTGGAACTACCGGTTAAGTATCTTCCACTATATATGCATCATTAGTTTCCAGACCTTCTTGGGCATACATGTTTTCCGTTAACTTTTACCATATTCTTCTTCCAGGGAAAGAAGTAATCTAACTCATAATAGACTGTCAAGTAAATGGTGATTGAATTTGTTGCTCATAATCATATAACAACTGGACTGATCAAAGTTACTAAACTGCTGTTTGATGCAAAACTTTTGACTGAAGTTAGTTTAATTAAACCTAAGCTTGTGAAGGAACTCTTGAAATGCATCATATGTATCTTACGATTTTGATGAACTGTTAACATACAGGGATCCTGAACTGGTGAAGAGGATTGGCTGCTGCAACTAATCTTGAAGTTAGAGCTACAGAGATTCCTTGTCTTTGCTATAAATAATAATAATAAGAAGAAGAAGAATTTTTTATATTAATTTATGATATAAATAAATTGAAAAAAAAATAATATTAATTTTATGGCGTTTTTTCCCAAGTAGAGAGATTCGTTTCTTTTTTTTTAATTTATAAATATATATATATATATAAAATTTGCGCCATCTATCTTACTTTCTTTTTAAATAATAATAATAATAATAAAAATAAAAAATCAGTTTATTGGACGTTATTTTGTCGTGAAAAAACAGACTGCTGATGAAAAGAAAAGGACTAAATATAATAATCCCTTTTTCTTGGAATCACGCGTCGTTCATCTGGGGGAAGTTATACGCAGACAGTCTCTAATTCTCTGCCTCATTCCATTCATTCAGTTCTCTTCATAAACGCGGCTACGAAGAAATTTTTCCATTTTTTTGAAGCAATTGCTAATTATTTGGTATAATTCTTTCTCTGCTGCATTCGTGTGTGAGTGTTTTGGTTTGCCCTCTGCTGCAGCTTAAGTAGCAGCGAACTGTGAGCTTAATCTTATATGGGTTCTCTATCATACTGAATTCATGTAACATTCAAGCACGTTAGCATTGTTTTCATTGTGTTTTCAGTTGCTGTTGATTCATATTTTGAAATTTTTGTGTTTATTTTCACTGTTGTGCTTGATGCATGGACTTTAATGAAACCAAGAATAATCATTGAAGTTCATAGTGAAATCAGAATGAACTGATAGATTTCTTGCGTGGATCAAACTTGATTACTCATCGTATAGCAAAGAGATTCGAAGAAATGACCATTTAATCAGCTAGTCTGACATCATTTTGAGGAATCACTTGTCCAAATACTTAAGTTGAAAGATATGGTCCAACATTTATGTTTGAATTTTGGGATTGGTTATGGTACACTGGCTGTATCATTACAACCATTTTTTCAACTTTTGTGTTGTCATTACAAGTTTTTCATTCGTGTTACAAATACTATTTATGTGTTTCAAGTTTTCTGTTTATATTTCAAGTATTATTTATTTTTTATTTTATTTGTTTGAAATTTTCTGTGAAGCATTTTAAAATTTACGTTACAGTTATAAGTCTCGCTTTGATGGATGTATGGTACAGCGGCTGTACCATAACCGTTTCCTTGAATTTTAACTCTGTTATGGAATTAATGTGTGCACATGTGTGTGAAAGAACTCTTGGACCTGCTTTTCAATGTACATAATTGACAATTTGAGAATTTAGTTATGCTTATGATGGCACTATTACTATTTTTTTTTCTGTGCTCTTGTTCTGGGCTTAGTTGATGTAAGGTAACTGGTTTGGGTTTCACAGTTTGTGAGCTGGAACAATTATGGATCGTCTTGATGGTTCTGCACGTCTCATGATAGTTTCGGACCTTGACTATACAATGGTAATTTATTTGTGTTGATGGCATGTTGGTAGATGCATTATTTGTTCTCATCTTTGAGAAATTTTGATTGGAATGGTGGGGCTTGTTTTGATTGCAGGTAGATCATGATGATCAAGAGAATCTTTCTCTTCTTAGGTTTAATACCATATGGGAAGCCTATTACCGTCAAGATTCTCTGCTTGTTTTCTCAACTGGAAGGTCTCCTACAATTTACAGGCAGTTAAGGATAGAGAAGCCATTGTTGACTCCTGATATAGCTATAATGTCTGTGGGAACCGAGATAGCATATGGTGAATCAATGATACGAGATGAAGGCTGGGAGCAATATCTGAATCACAAGTGGGACAGAGACATAGTCATGGAGGAAACCTCCAAGTTTCCTGAACTTGCTCCTCAGGTGTGGTTTCTGGATTGACTTATAGTGGTTTGCTGGAATCATAAGTGCTTCCAAATTGTTCATTATTTGGTCTACTATATTTTCAGAGTAGTTGATTGCCTGACACTTTCAACAATCGGCTGCATGCCCAACAAATTTACAATTATTCTATGTTGGCATTGTATGGTGAAAGAATATGAACTTATCTATCAAGTAACACTGTGAACCATGCGTATTATTGAATTTTAATCTTTTTGATTTCTATGGGTTTGTTGCAGCCAGAAACTGAGCAACGACCCCACAAGGTCAGCTTCTTTGTGGAAAAGCTTAATGCCTTTGCAATAATGAAAGCTCTGTTCGAACGCTTGGAAAAACATGGGGTAAGATTGTACCTGTTGATGTTTCTCTTCTTGCAGTTCCATGCTATCTCAAATCAAAGCATTATTGTCAAACAGAAACATGTAAAAGGATTGCTTCTTTATATTTTGTACATTCATAACTAAGGTGCCTCTACTATTTGTTTACATGAATATCTTTTTTATCTCAATTTGTGGTTGGCCAGTTAGATGTAAAATTGATTTATAGTAGTGGGAAGGCTTTGGATGTGTTACCCAAAGGTGCTGGCAAAGGACAGGCTCTTGCATATTTGCTTAAAAAATTCAAAACTGATGGGAAGCTGCCAGTTAATACCCTTGTCTGCGGTGACTCTGGAAATGATGCTGAATTATTCAGCATTCCAGAAGTATATGGCGTGATGGTTTGTATCTCATAAACTTTTCTCTTTGTTCTTATTATCTCTGTTTTGTGTCATTGTCAGAAATTCTGATTTCATCTTATTTCCCAAAAAGAAAATAATGTGGACAATATTTATAGAGTTGCCCTCTACACCAAAAAGGAGAAGGAAACCTAAACATACAAGGAAATCTGCATAAACTATAACCTCAAAGAATAAGAAAGCCTATAGGTAACCTCAGTGAATGAAAAGAAAAGGATTTATCTTTTTATCTTGAGAATAAGAATTATGCCAAAATAAGAATTCTTCCAACAACTATCATCATCAATCTGATGTCGTTTATATTGTGAATATGCAGGTGAGCAACGCACAAGAAGAATTGTTGCAGTGGCTTGCAGAAAATGCTAAGAACAATCCCAATATAATTCATTCAACTGAGAGATGTGCAGCTGGGATCATACAAGCCATTGGTAATTTCAGTCTTGGTCCAAATGTATCTCCAAGAGATATTCGAGACTTTCAAAAATGCAAAGTGGACAATTTTAGTCCCGGTCATCAAATAGTTAACTTTTATTTGTCTTATGAGAGATGGCGGCGTGCAGAAGTTGAGAAATCTGAGCACTATATCAAAAGCTTAAGATTGGCCTTTGTAAGTTACTTTTGTCCCTTTTTTTTCCTTACAGAAGTTTTAGTTTCTTTTTGAAATTTTGATGAACTTGCATTTTATTAGGCATTGTAATACAGGAAGAATTTTTTCCTGCAGAGAGCCATTTTTAATTTCTTTGTCCCATATTGAGAAGATCAAAAAAGTGAGTTGAATTAAGTCGTGAGAATCAATGGTTAGTACTAATTCACTCGAGTCAAAAACATCGGTAGGACAATAATGTGAAACAGGTTCCTTGTGGGTGACATTAGAAGCTTTTAGTAATACGGAGATGTTTTTTGCTTGAGGTGGGAGAGTTGCCTTGTACAACAACAATGGGAGAATCAAAAGAGGGTTTCCAATGACCAAGAAATTTCAGGGATGAGCAAAAATGTTGGTAGTAGTCACTTGTGTACCACTATCGTGCTCCCAGTCCCATTCACATTCATGTAATCATGTTTGGTAGTCAAAGAATAGGTTAGTAATTATGTACAGCTACTTGATAGTGGTTTATAAATATTTAACCGCTTTTAAATACTTATGCTGATAAAATGTTAATTTTACCCACAGTATTCAATGGGTATTATTGTCCATCCCTCTGGAATCGAACGATCAATGCACCAATGCATAGATTTGATGGCAAATTTGTATGGTGATAATCAAGGAAAGCAATATCGAGTATGGGTGGATCGAGTTTCTGCAGCACAGATTGGCTCAGATGCTTGGCTTGTGAAGTTTGATAAGTGGGAGTCATGTGGTCAGTTTTCATATTATTATTATTATTACTTTTGGTCTAGTATTGTTACTTATTTATAGTTTGTGCTCTTCTAATATCTAAACTATTCTAACTTCTGTAGTGTAATCTATTGTTTACATTTAATTGATGAGTTTGGAAAAGGCCTAGATTTGCTCTGTTTTATTTAACTACACATACAATAAATCCAAAATCTGTTTTGGCATGAATTTAACCAAAATTTTGGTTGCTAATAACACCACAGTCAATTTGTTGGACTTGACCATTCTGGTGTAAACTCTAAAATCTTAGAAACTTCTGGTTTGTTCACTGGAAGGTGGTCTTAGCTTTAGCTTTGAGAAAGACAATTCGTAAAGTAAATGGAGAAAAATACTTAACCAAGGGATATTTGTTCTTGAATTAAGAAAAATCTTCTTGCCAGCTCCTTCCCAAAAGTGGTACCTGTTCTTATAACCATGATTGCAAGTGGCAGTTATAACCTTTACACGCTTTCCATTTCTGCTGCAATTTGGTAGAACTTTCATTTCCTCCCTTCAGCAATATCAGACCCGTTATCTCTAGTAATTTGTAAATCTATTAATATCTGTTCTATTTGTCCAAATCAAGCATAGTACTTGGGCATTGCTTGGCAGTACACATGAATTTAATCTAAATTGTTTGTTTCAACCATCAAGATATGTGAAATCTAGGAAAAGTAATAACTGTGGTGGCTACTGTCTGATTCAAGAAACAGTAATATATAATTCACAAGTATCACTTTTATTTATCAATATTTTGAAAAATGACAAATGTAGAGCTTCCAGTTCAATCCAAAACACGAGTAGTTCGTAGTATCAAAAAGCATTCATTATCTGACTCATTCTTGATTGAACTATTGTCATCCGCTGTCCTTCAGATTTTCTGCTACTGCAACAGAGACTCTGGATAGATTGCTGTTAATTGGAAACCTTGTTCTAGATTTCTAATTATTGAAGAAATCCAGCATCAGCTACATGTAAATTATTTGCTGATTGAGAGGGGTGACTAGTTTACCTCTTGGTTTCTGTTGTTTACAGTTTCCTTTCGGCTTCCCTGCTAGGCTGAAGATTGAGAGCCAATTGGTATTTCATTATGAGTGTGGCTAAAAGTGAAGTTTGATATAATTTCCTGAAACCATCATATACTTAGCTTTATTTTCATTTTTGCATCTGTAATGTGACAATTATTCTATGTTTCTCTCACTCTTTTGATCATTAAACATCTGCACAAACTAACACATGTTTAGTTCTGGGGTTATTTGATTATATTTCATGTCCATTCACAAATTTATCATATGAAGTCTTGCCATGTTGAGATTTTTTTCAATTACCTGGAATTTCTTTCATCTTTGGTCGTTGATGTTCTTATAGGAGAGGAGCGGCAATGCTGTTTGACCACAGTTTTAATGAGTCTGCAGGTACATCTAAATATTATTATCATTCTGTTAAATGTCATTTCCTCATTGTTTACTACCAGATCATATTACAAAGAAACACCCAAATCAGGTATTTGGTAACCAGTGTTTTCTTGTGGGTTTGAGCAGGCTGTAGTGCCTGATGGGTTCAAATGGATGCATATGCATCAGACTTGGTTGGAGGGTTCTGGAACAGGAGGTCAAGCTAGATGGGTTTTCTAGATTACCAAATAGGTAAATGTTCCTCTGTTTTACCTTCTTTGCTGAGCAAGATTTGTATCAAAGCCTAATTCATTCCCAACCCACTCCCTTAACTCTGAAATCCCCTTTCATGATGAATAAGAGATAATATCCCTTTTTAGGCAAAGGGTTATGAAACCTATAAGGTTGCACTCTGATGGGAATTCGAGTGTGCTGGTATGGAAATGAAGTGCAGATATGACTTTTACTATCAAATTATACTATTAGTTTGGGGATGCATTTGCCTTGTCATATTCGTAAACTTGTTTTTCCTTTCTGGGAATTGCTACAGCTACTTTATTTTGTTTACGACACTTCACTTAACTTTAATGAACACTAGTAATTTGTGATACCCAATGTTCTCATAGTGGAAACACTTAGTTAAATGTTCATAGAAGATGTAACTGAATGCTGCTATACCCCATTGTTTCTCTCTAGGGCAGACACATTTTGTGTCGAAGATCCCCGAAATATGTCTAGAGAAGAAAAAGAAAAAAGGAAAGTGTGTATTGATAAAATAGAAATCTCACATCATCTCTACAATTAAAACCAAATTCTTTCTACAAAATAAACGGAAAGATAGCCTTGATATTGGGAAAGTTTTCAAACTTGGAAATGTAATCTCCTAGTAGCATAACTCCTTCCCACTAAGTAGCAACTTACACCCAAAGCACAGCATACTGCATTTCAAGTTTAGCCAATGAAGAAAAATCCCCAAAACCCTAATAACTCAAATAAATAATGTGGGCATATCACTTTATCCAATAAACCACTTACAGGAATCTTGTATTCCTTTTGACCGTTTCCTCTCATTTCTGAAAGCAAGTAATGGTAGTAGAAGTTGCCATTTGCTCCCAACAAAATCAAAATCGTCCCAGAAAATTTCAAATCAATTGTTGGCGCTGGTAGACCTTGAGATAAATGTTGAACATATATCATTGTTGCAGTTGTGAAATAAATAATACTGATAAATTTGACAGAATCAAGAATCTTCCCACCACTATACTTGTGAATGAATATAACTTGTTGATTGTACAACAATTTATATGTCGAACGTTTCCAAATTTCATTTAGAAAATTAATATAACTAGCAGGAAATGAAGCACATTAGCCCAAATGTTCTTTTGAAGTAATGAAAGGTTGGAGCAGGAGTGAGGTGCAGAAATCTGAGACCCTCATCAGGAAAAAACCAGATGGATGCAAGGCCTGAAAAAAATGCAGGGGTGTAAAGAAAAAGCATGCCAGTTCTGCTAGAAATCTTAATCCCCTTCTTCGTAGGAGATTTCTCAGAGTTGGAAAACATAGAATATTTGATACGCTTCCCCGCAGTTTCTGGGTACCCAGCGTTGGCTGCTGATGCAAGATTCGACAGAGACATGGCTTTGATGAATAATGAAGGTGGAGCCAAGAAAAATCTGGACGTGGGAAACATGGCTTCTTTGAGTTTCTCTCTTTCTCTGTTAATCTCTGTATTAAGGAGAGATTTTGAAGAGGAAGAGACGTCCAAAACAATACCTTAACTATAGATTTCCATTGGAAAAATAAAGGGTCTCTACTTGTTAAAAGAAATTTTTCTGGTGGGTGTTATTACTATATGAAGCATGATCAGACAATTTAAGAGCAGAGCATCTGCGTGGCTATCGTACTCACGTCAATATTATTGTCCCCTAAATTTTAATATATAACAATTGGGTTGCTTTTGGGTCATGGAATCGTCATGAAACATTTTATTAACTTAATTTTCACATGATATTTGTGATCTCAACACTGATTTAGTGGGAAAAAAATTAAAAAGAAGAAATTGGGGTAATGTTTATTTTACTATTAGTAATTTCGTGTTACGACGGAGGTAGTTAGATATTAAGAGGATTGATTATTGAAATTGTTATCAACTATTGGGGATTGGGTATTTTGGATTATTGCTTTCGTCCAAATCTACAGGTTCATGCTGTGGTATTTTTCATTGTTGATTTTGTCCCATGAGATAAAAACTTATCTAATTTAGTATTTAGTGCTCAATTACTCGTACAAAAGTGTTTGATAATTTAACAAAATAAAACGACACGAGCACTTTCGTCCCTAACAATTGACTTTGTGTTCCAAATTTTGTAAGCATTTACTCCTATGTAGAAAATAGAAAAATTAAAGAACCAGATGTGACAATATTGTGCTTTGAGATGAGACTTGTGATCAAGTAATTTAATTAAATGTTGGCTTACAAAAACTATATGAAAGACGAATAACAATGCCAAGGGTACGCTGACCAGAATATCACATAGAAAAAAGTGGCCAAAATTTGTTATTGGCCCATTTATTCATAACAGGAGAAATAAAAAAAAAAAAAAAAAAAAACAATTGTTCACCGCAGAGCTTCGGCATGCCATTTAGAAAAGCGACTAACCAACTTGATTCACTTACAAGAATTTATGTCATTGCATTGCCAAGCACAATTTTGATCCCAAGTATATGGAAAAATTACCCGATACTTCCCAAAGGCAGCAACCCAAACGAATATTTTGTTTGGGTATATATCTCAAGGACTGCGAATGGAACATTATCAATTTGACTGATTGACAAGTTTCCAAATCCTTGTACAAAAAAACTACCATTAGAAAAATGTATACCAATCTTATTCTTTTTTTCTGAATTTCATACACAACAGTTAAAACTGTATAGCAGAGTTCCTATAGAGTTTCACAATAGAATTCATCAACTTCAAAGCGGCCAAAAGCAAGCAAAATCGGAACATCATCAACCAGCTACAGCATCTACTGCACAAATCCGGAAAGCCCCAGAAGTAACCAATGAAGACATTATACAGACTGTTCTCCCCATTGCCTACCACATCTACTAACAACACCAAGGGAGGATTCAATCATTTTAAAAAGTCTAGACATTTCCAAAACACACCTGTACCCTCTATACATCCCCCGCAACAAAATCATTTATGTACTAAAACTATAATGAAAATAAACCAGGAAGATAACCTACTCACCCCAGAAATGGGTGATAGAAGAGAGGCCAGAGATACCGAGAAGTTCCAGGTCTTCCCCATCCCTCTGGAAGAATCATACATGGAACTTAATTGATGATATCTTTTTTCACAACTGACTGCAAACCCTTATCAGTTTCTCTGCTTTTATCAAGGTTGAACATGCCACTGTAAATCATCCAACTCATCCTAATTGTAGATTTTTACGGGCTTCTCATATGTGTGACGATTCTGCAAAATCAAGGCTAAATTACCATATATAAATCACCAGAAATAAAAATTGACATTATTATTTTCCAACCTTATTGCTCAAGTAAATAAATTTTGGCTGTTCATTAAGGCCACAAAACAACCTTTCCTGTTGTCTAAGATCCAGCCCACAAAATCAACATACAATATTTGCCACCACAGAACGAACAAGAAAAAGCAATAGGATTCAGTCAAGACTCAATTTATGGAACAACTAGCATTGTTATTATTTTCGCCAACGATGATTCCACAACACCAAAATAATTAAAAAAATATATCAATAAATAAACCTATAGCATGTTGATACAGCCTCCAACAAATTTCACTCTTAAAATCTCCACCACAAATCATTTCAATAGCCAACATGGTTGAACTAATTCCAAACATTTCTGATACCTGATTGGCTGCATATGACCTCTTAGGGGCATTGTCTGTGTGTTCCAATCCAAGATACTGCTCCCAAGCACCATAGACATCCCTCCGCTGAAATCACAAAGCGGAAAATCATAGTTCGCAAAGTGGACTATATAAAATGTAAGCAATAATATGGTTTGTGGATGTGCAAGAGAAATGGAGAGAGGGAGAAGAGTATAGACACCTGAAAACGACTGGACACAACATCGGAGTCCTCAAGGTACTCAGGTCGACCCAATGACAAAAATGCAAACTTCCACTGAGTACAAATAAGTAAAAGGAAAAATTAAAACAGAAAGTTAATATATTTTAACAATACAGGAGTGCATTTGGTGAGAAAGTGCGATTTAATATTACTGATATTGGAAAAGGTCAACAAAATTCTATTTAAAATATGCACAAGCCTGACTAAAGTGAAATGAAGGGAGGATACCTTTGAGAATTCTTCATCAGGAACATGCAATTTTTTCTGAATCCGAACTTTAACATCACCTAATGTTTCACCCTCATGAATGACAAGGAAAAATGGTTCCCCAAAATTTTGAACCTGCTGTTAAGGACTAAAATATAAATGACTGATGCAGTCAAAAGACAGAAGAAGAAACAAAAGCTTCAGCGAACTTGCCAATTGGTTCTGAGTCGTGTCTTTCATAAAATGATAAACATGAATCAATCGATCATGAGGACCAAGGTTTTTCTCCTCCTCCGGAATCTGAGGGATAAATAAAAGTTGGAATTCTTGTGGTGAAAGTGGAGCAAAAAGCCATGTGTTCTTAATATAATGCATATAAACCATGAAAACAGGCCACAACTATTAAAATACCAGTTAAAAGAATAAAGCCATGCTCTTTTCCAGCCCAAAACTAAACAGAACAACAAAGTCAAAGCCATTCACTAATCCCGTGGGCATCACTCTGTTATTAGATAATCAAACACAAGGAAAGAAAATAGCAAAAGAAAAGTATATATACATATATTGGGAGGATGGTGGTTTGGAGTTACGTTAAAAGAAGTATACAATTGGCAACAATGTCCATTCAAGAAAAGCATGTAATACGATATAACTTTACATGCAGTCCTCACCAAGTTCAAGACCCAAGAAATAGCAATCTATCGTCATCAAACTTTCTAATTCTATGGATCTCTAGAAAAGCTTAACCAAAATTATCAGATAATTTGACAGACAAGAACAGCAAAACTGTTGCAGATTGAATGATGACTGACAAGCACTTGACTAAGTACATGCATTTCTTTTTGCCAAACAGTTACTAGGCCTTGGCCAGTCATGACTACAGTTTCAAGCTAAAGATCAACCACAAAGACGGAAATCCAGCAATCAACCAAATCAGGATTTAATGTTAAATAAGAGCATACTGAAACATAGATGAATTCTTAACAAGGTATAAAAACTTACCTCCTCAGCCCGTAATGTCCAGTATTGATCATTAATATTCTCAATCTTTTCATTGAGTGGGAAGATCTGCAAAAATAGTTGCAGAGTTACTCTCTTTCTCTCTCTTTTGACCATTGAGTAGCAGAATTACAGGCAAGACACCAAGAGAAATAAAAAGTGAAGCCAGATGAACTTGAAAACTTCAATAAAGCCCACAGCAAAATCTAAACGCAAGAAGCAGCAAATTGTTGCCCTTCTTTCCCAATTAAACACCAAAAAGCCACTTTGCTGATGTACACACTTTGCAGAAAACTGCAGTACAAGGAAAGCCCCCAATACCTCAGCAATTGCACTGAAGCTGCTACTTACTGATGGATGCAGCATTTTAATATACCAGAAAATATTTATTCAATATGTCGCTTTACTTTTTCAAAAAAAGGAAAAAGACCACAATAAGAGTCTGTAAAGCAACAGCAAAGAATAAACAGGATTATGATCAACTCCACAATGTCCATATCACAAGACTGATACTCCAAAAAGGAAGAACATTATGTCATAGTAGTTGAGACTTTAAATTCTTCTGAAAATTGACAAATAAACCATTGATACACAACTAAGAATTGAATTCAATTAAGTGACAAGGTGAAAAAATACAATAAAAAATTGTTGGGATATAATAAGACTGTTACGCATCTGATCGAGGTATGTGCCCTTGTTTTTTTTTTTTTTTCCTGTTGCTAGGAAGGTTAAGCAGGGTTGGTAATCAAGTCAGCCAAGTTCAACATTAAGTAATGGTCTCTCCTCGAGAAGAAGAAAATACCGCAATGAAAAAAAATAATAAAAAAAATTATTATTTCATACCTTGAAAATCTTGTGATAGAAAACTTCAAGCAATCTAAGTTCAGCAATGGGATTAGACAACTCAACCTGTTCCAGATTAAAGCAGAGAAAAGAGTAAATTCCATATATATACTCAACAAATAATTTAATCAAATAAAGATATAATATCTTCGCTATTAATTTTGTTGAATAAAATAAAGTTAAGAATGGGAAAGACATGGGAGAATTTTTAAGATAACATTAGACAATTTAGAATCTTATAAGAGCTCAAAACAATCTTCCAAGAGAAGTCCAAAATTTGAGCTTCTCCTATAGACGCTAGTTTTTCAGAAAATAAAAGGCACTTCTTAATTGCAGCAAAACCACTAAAAAGGAATATTAGGAAAAGCTTTTATTATATAGAAAAAAGAAACCATTTTAGCCATTCCAAATACAGTGTCATATAGAGGCTTGGAAAAAGAAATTGTTCAGGTGTAAAACACCAAAGCCACAGCAATTACCTTCGTCTTAAGGTCATCAAGTACATCGCCTACAGTGCTCTGTTTTGGCAATCTGATAGTATGAATTGCTACCTGAGAAAAGCAACTTTCTGTGAGAGGTACAAACTTAAAAGCACAATTTAAAATGAACAATAATAATAAAAAATAAAAAAAAAATACTTAGTTTCAGAATGTGCACTCACTTCATCCTTGGTAGCATGATGAAAAGCGACCTTCAATGTTTTCAGGCCTTGGAGTTCTGGCAGAGGAATATCCAGTACTTCATAGTATAGGATATCTGAAGTCTATCCAAACAAGATTAAAAATAATTTCTTTTCAGCTATTCAGCTCAGGTAATCAGAAATTTGTAAGGCATAATCAGTAATATCAAACAGAGACACTAGGATGATACTAACCTGATTGTAGTGTACTAGCATATCAAATAAGTGTTCCGCCCCACGGTACTTGATAGGTTGAGGTTTAGGTGTCTGGGAGTAACAGTTATGAGATGTAAGCCTAATTTTGGATGGATCATCCAAGCCAAGACGGCTAGCTACTCTCTCCACAACATCATCATAATTGTGAAACTTCGACCTAGACACATTACAAGAATTGTCTTAAAATCTCCTTTTTTTTTTTATAAGAAATGAGTGAACAAAAGTCAAAAAAATATATTCAGTGAACTGATTGTTCCAAGAATCACAAACTTACAACTCAAGTAAAAATTCATCCTCCTTTGGCTTCTCCAAAGATCTAAAGCGAACCACCTATTGATCGTCAAGTAACACAGAAACTTAATCATTTTAAATAAAATTTTATCTTTAAAACTTCGAACATACACCCTAAAATAGAATCTAAGCTCGTAACCCCATTGCAATCGTTCTCCAAATTTCCTAACTTGAACATTTAAATGGAAATCAAAGAAATTATGGCTATAAAATCTTGCACTTTAACATCTAACAAACTGTAAATTGAATGCTGAGAGTTAAAGAAATCAAACTATGATTCCCTGGTGTTACAGAACAGAAAATCAAAATAAAGCAGCAGAACAAAACTTTATTCTTCTGTATTCTTTCCCATTAAACTTTGTAGGGTTTCTATTACCTGTTATACCTGTAGCCCCCTATAAAACAACTAATTGCACAATTTAATAAAGAAAATACTATGACTAAATAAATAGTGAAATGCCAATTCTAGATATAACTGTTAAAAGAAAATAATGATAAGACCTCCCCTACCACTAGCTATCTATAACCAAAATTTTGGGAGCATATTCTGGCTTTCATAATTGTTGGTTTGTTTGACATGACATGAAAACAAATGTGTACAAGTACATATGCGCATATATACACTATGATTTTTTATCTAAGAGCTTATGCATACACTCTTAAGCTTCAAAATGGATACCATTTTACCCATCAGAAGCTATCACTTTACAATAGAAAGAAAAAATTAAGATTTCAATTTTCAATCATTTTATACATTTCAATTTATCATTTTACATTTGAGAACTAATAGCAATAATGAATTCATAAAATTAACAAGGCCAAAAATCCAAATGGAAATGAATTGCAAATACATTATTTGTTGATAGCATAAAGTAATTACGGGATTAATTTGATTTGTCTTATAACATGTCAATTCAACACTTAGCATGCCCCAATCAAATGCGCTGAGACGAAAGGAAAACTGAAATAAATATACTAAGGTAGCATTCAATAGCATAAGAACTTGGCAGCTCAAATCTTCCCATCGGAAAAGGATGAAAGTGTACCTGACTATTATGCACATAATCCAGAAATGTAGGAACATCAGGATAGCGGCATTGTTCATCATTTCCAGCTTGAGAAGATTTTTGGAAGCAAATAATGTCACCATCTTCAAGCTACAGTGAGAATTGAACAATAAAAAATGATAGGGAAAAGAAAAGAATATTGATACAGAAGATGCAGCTTAAAACATCAAAATAGACTGTGACTCTCAAATATAAACAATAACATGGGACAGCTTTTGAATCTTTGATTTCAGTGGCTTTCTTGCAAACTAAATGCAGTCAAATTGATTAAGGGTTGATTTCATGGTAATAAGAGATTGATAAAAGTAAAGCTGGAACATAGGATTAAGCAAGTAGAAGTCTCATGTAACTGCATAGATTTAAGGAAAGAAGGGAGATGCACATCAAGTGAGTTATGGATGCAAAAGAAAGAGGGAGAGAGAGAGCGTTGGGCAGATATATCTTCACTAACAAACCACAAATCTCAATATTCTGTAAATCAAAAACTCTAGGAAAAAAATATAATGAGAGAAGTATGCAGGAACAGCAGAAGGGCTCTACAGGACAAGAACCAGAAGTTTCCATGGATAAGATTTCAAGAAAGTCCATCTCTTCCATGGCTACATAAGACACATTATACTTTCCCAAAAAAGGATATAGTACTCAAGAAGCAATTTACAACAAAAGCCATCCTCAACAATGATTTTGCATACCTGACAAGCACGAAATGTAAGCTTCTTGTCTATGGGTTCACACATAACATTGGGTTCAAATTTTATTTCCTGTCATAGAGAAATATGGGGTAAGATAACAGTTGGAAATAAAGCTTGATTGATACAAGAGAATGTAATATTGAAATGCAGACAAATAACCTCATAAAGGTCAATTTCTTCATCAGGAACAAAACCAGCCATTTCATTTAGTTTTTCCAATATTTCTTCTGGCTTTCCAGTACCCTTCACAAACAGCCTCCCAGCATACCTGACATCATGGAAGAAGGCCTATCTAATAATGACTCATACCTAATTATTACCCAAAGAGAAACAAGAAAAAGAAAAATACCTGAACTCCACTGTCAAAGGATCATAGAGTTTAAAGAATAGAAGAATATCCTCTTTAGTTTTCTCAGGCAGAGGGAGAGGCCTCAAATCCTGGATAATTGTAGAGACCAATAATGAAGCAATACAGAAATATCTCCAAACCAGCAAGAACAAATCACTAGGAGAAACTAAAAAATTATCAAATTTTGACTTCAACATGCATTAGGAAAGACGGAGAAAAGCACTAGAGAGAATTACCGGCCCAAGTTCTATTTCCAGAAACAACTTTAGCTCTGCATTATTAGCCTTATTCGAAACCTCTCTCAATTGTCCAACCTACAATGTTAGAAGAGTTATTACGAACATAAACATGCATGCCACAATAATCAAGCTAAGGCCCCAACCATCAGAGCTTATGCACATGGACATAGATAAGTCATGTGAATAAATAGAACAATGGAACACTGGTTATAAAATTCATCAAATATACCAACACAAGCAGTGAAGTCGCACAATGGTAAAACCATATCATGCCAATCCAATCCCACCTTCAACAGGAACGTAAGCATGGTATACAGGGAAAGGAACATTTACCCCTTGTTGGCTAACTTGATCATGAGAAGTAAAAAAAAATGTGGTAGAATATAATGGCCAAGAATCTATTTGTACTATAAATGGATCTCAACTGAGAATTTATGTTTTATCTTTATTTTTTTACTTTTGATAAGAAACAAACAAATTAAACCTTACCTAACATTGAAAAATAATTAAAGAAAAAACCTTTTCAAGACAAACCCAATAACTTGTCATATTTAAAAAATAAAAAATTAAATAAATAAATAGAACAAAGAAAAGAATACACACACTATGAACACTCATCGCCATATTGTAGGAATGACACAGCTGAAGGAACCTAGAAACAAAACCACTGATCCATAACTTGCTGACTTATATGTACAGACAACACTATTCCTAAGATAATAGAGATAGACAAAAAGGAAGCATCATGTCAGAGATTTAAGAAAGATGAATACTGTCTATCAGCTCTGCGATTCTTGTAGAATACATATTAGCAGCATTTGTTACAAATCAAAGTATAAGAAGTCAAAAGTTTCTTACTGATTGTACTTCCTCCTGAGGCGTCAGTGGTCGATTTGGACGATAAGTATGGTTTTGGCGCTTTGCCCACAGCCAGAAACGCTGATATTGCACTGGTATACCAAATTCCTTGGCGACTTCTTCCTAAGAAAAAGCTTAATAATCAGCAGACAAGGATTATAAGTATCTAAGGAAATGGAACTTCAGAAGACGAGGTCTAATTGTTGATTTTATAGTATAGGAAGAAAGCAAGCAATAAATGTTAACAACACATAATGCATAAAGCTTAAAAAAATGCAACATTCTCAGAAACAATGGACAGCAACAAATGCATAATATGACTTCTTAATAAAAACTAACAAACCCATATGCAAAATCCCTGGTGACTGCTGCTCCAAAAACATCATATTGCATGTTCAAGAATGGGAACAGCAAAGAACTCAGAACTCTTAACTGAAAGCCAGATTGATGAAACAAAATTAAATAACATAATCTCCCACTTGCAAGCAGTACAAACTTGTACTTTTATATTACACACCCAATGAAGGGCATAAGGAAAAAATTGCTTCATTGCACCAATGTTAATGCGAAGGAACTTGCACTTCGTATGGACTGTTATGGTGAACTTTAAACAAAACTCTTACCTTGATAAATGTTAATTGTCACACCAAAACTTTATCCATATTTACAAATAATGCAATAAGCAGTGATCAGAACATCTCCTCATGCTTCATATTCTCCGTTCATTCTACTAAAGAAATTCATTAATGTTTCTTAAGTTTTATATTTCCTTGATCACACAAGAACTTCTTAAACTTAAGGAACTTCAACTATAATACAGGAAAACATTAGATTACAAAATGATATATATAAACAATAATAATCACAATTGCCCGTCGAGTTGAGAGAAGATTCATATTCCATCAATTCATATCCCAAGATTTTTGTCTCCTTGTATTGCACCCATTCAAGTGGATATTGCACCTCAAGAAGTGAAAATAACGAATATTCTTCATAATATAATAGCACTCCTAAGGATGTTTCTCTTTACCAACCAATCGTTGACTTTAGGTCGGAGAACAGATGGTGGACCCAAAGACAGGAAAGGGCCTTATTCTCTTCCCCTACATTCAAAGTTATCCCATATTTGCATTATCCTTTTCTTTCCCTACCCCTAATTTTTACCTCAAACAAAATAAAGTGTTAATCTATGAATCTTGCACCCTATGGTTTTAAGCAAACCATTCACTAACCGTAACTGAAACAAACAGTGAATATGCAGTGTAACTTAACAGTATACCTGTATGATTTGTGCTGCTAACATGTCTTAATAAATCATGGTATTCCATATCAATGGTTCATCTCAACAAGTGGAACACCATCATTAATTTTGAAGCATGAAAAATAGCCACTCGGTCAATGCATAAGCTAATGTACAAAAGTTCTCTAAAAAATCTCTAAGAAAACACACTATCTGTTGCAACAAATGCTGTTGCTCATCAAAACAAATAATGATAATAATGCTACTGCATGCTGACGAATCAAAAAACCAATCAGGAGTAACAAAGTTGATTTTGCAATGACCCAAACTTCTTCACAGCTAACAACAAAAAGTAGACCATGAGCTAAGATTTTACTTATGTAGATAATTGTTCATTTAAATTCATCTTAGTCATCACAAAAGTCCATCCAAAGCTACTTCTCTTCATATTTAATAGAATTTAAATTATTGTCAGAATTAGCTATTGTGGGTGAAATTGCCCATTCCAAAAACAAAAAAAACAAAAATGCGTGGATGCCTCAAGATTCACCACAAATATCGTCATAGGAAACTCATTACGGAGCCTTATGCAGATCTTCAAACTAAACTTAACAAAAATCATCCTACTCCAATAATTCATAAGGTGTAGTAGTCAGTTAAGGAAGGCAACAAGTTTCCTTTTATTTCATTTTTTTTATTCTTTGATAAGAAACTCTGATGGAGGCAACAAAATTCAATTAGAAAAGCCACCCAATGGCTAAACTGATGCCGCTGCTACAAGCAAAAGAAATTTTCAAAAGAGCATTAACTAAACAACAAATAGTACCTTAAAAACACTGAAGAGCGTTTGCTTTTGAATTCGAAAACTAGGAACCTTCTCGTGATCTACAAGGTCAAAATATATATCCTTTCCCACCTGTTCAAGTATGTCCTCACTACGCGCAACCTGAAGGCATAAATTAACTGCATTAGTGACTAGTGTTCCATAACAAATAACTTTCACACCTTACTAAACAATAAAAATGATTAAAGGGAGAGACACAAGAGAAGAGATGATTTGTCAAGTCATAACCTTTATAAGTGTATAAAGGTGTGCTTCTGCTTTTTCCTTTCTCTTTTGCTCCTTTTCTTCTTGTTCTTTCTTCAACCTTGCCTGGAATGCCATTTGCAAAATTAAGAGCACAACTTAGTTGAGAACTGTAAATAAAATTTTCATACAGTTAACAAACATCTCACCCTAAGGTGCTCAGCAATATCCTTCTCATCCACATTACAGACTATTTTGTCCTTGTCACTTTCTCGTACATACACAAGCATATACGCATTTGAGTATTTTGTGAATTTAAATGGAGAGTTGTTGAACCCAGGATTTGTATGAGGTAACTGTCAGATGTAAATCCAAACATAAACAAGCATCATTTCAGAAGAAGAGAAGCATAAAATTAAATCAAAAACCTTTGATGTAAAGCTCAGAACACCACTACCTCTTCCTCACCACCATACTGCTCCTCTAATGCCCTCTTCATGTCTTCTTTTGTTACCCGTTCATCATCAAATCTGAACCTATACATGAGCAATCCAAAGAAAGAGTTACAATGTAACAGAAATGAATAGAATTAGACAACAAGAGAGAGAAAGAGAAGAATAGATAAAACTTGATCCAAGGAAAAAAAAAAAAAGCATAATCAAATTTATCTTTCATTTTCTTTTTGAAATGAATGCACTACTGCCTAATGTTGCATAGAACTTCATAATTGCAAAACTAATATTAATCTGAACCAAAGCAAACAAAGTTTTCGTGAAGAACATATTGGAGAAAAAATAAAGACAAATCTATTCACCAATGCTTAAAAAAGAAATAGATTAAGCTCACATATTGCTAAATAAAGAACAACAAAGATATGCTTTATCACTTTTTCATTCTATTCCCATATGTCAAATTCAACACTTGGGAGACATTTATACATGACACGGACATATAACCATTTCATACCATTGATCTGAAAGGGTTGGCCTGATATAGGCATAGTAGTGCCCACCATGCACTCCACCGCTATGAACCAAAACACTGCAAGCAAACAGTAAATTGAAATACAAAGTAAGCATCCAAATAAGTGACTCTCCCCTTCAAGATGTGTGATAGTTATGAGACTTCCAATCATTTGTTTCTTTATTCTAGTGCTGGTTCCAGAGCGTGGGAAATATAAAGCCAAGAGGCTAAGACGTCTTGGGCCATGCCATGCTCTTGTGATTCTTCGTTAATGGAGGACATGTTTTCTTTCAGAAGAGGGATAAAAGCCAAGACAGAATAGAGATGTGCTGTTTCAAGTGATGTGGAGTGTAAAAACAATCAAAACTTTGAAGAAGAGGGAGAGGACAACATTGATGGCTTGTGGGATAGAGTTTTCCTTTTTGCTTTGCTTTGGGCTGTGGTTTCTGAGGGGTTCTAGGATACCTCTTTTTCTTCATTTATTTTAATTTGGGGAGCTTTTTTGGAGTCAAGAGTTGTTCCATAGTGTACAGGGGTGGGTGGTTTCATGGGAATCAAAACAGATTTTTGGGTGATGTTGGCTCTTTTTTGTACAGGCTTGCTCTGTTTCTCTACAGTCTTTGTTTTTTTGTAGACACCTGCTCCTTTACATACTTGTATTACTTTCAAAACATTTCAATAAAATTTCTTAAACAAAAAGTTTTTATCAATTTTCCAAAAGATAACAGAACTTACCACAACAATCATAACTTAAACCAAAATGGTATATTAATTACCTCGAAGAATAAAGGTGATTTGAGCAATTTTAATATTAAAGAACTGGGATCGTGTGGTTCATAATCTGATGAGCTTATATTTTCCTTGCATTTTTAGTGCTTGAAAAGGTATTTAGTTTAATGATAAGGATTAGCCCAGATATGAATCCTACAGAATGATTATTTGTAATAAATAATACCTGTGTAAAGTGTAAAGATTGCGAACACTTCTATCTGCTTCAGGTGATAAATATTTTCCATTCTCTCTATCAAGATCAAGTTGCAGAGGAAACTCATATCGGTCATTTATCTGTTGACAATCAGCAATAAGAATGATTCGTAGTTGCACAAAAAGAATACAATAAGAATAAATAATTATTGATGTATCACATTGTGTGCATACCAAAAAGATAAGTCAGTTGATAACCATGCTTTGACCAAATATTTCAGACCTCTCACAATGATTGTGTATTTAAGACACATACATACATACATAAATATATATACAATATATATCAGCACATGCACACATATTTCTGACAATACTTATTTTAGAGCGTGGGTGTGTAGACATATCCTGTCTAGAATTTGAGGTTTTCAGCAGACACCTCATGTCCACATTGAAGTCCAAAATCCATGTATGCACCTACCAACATGGTCAAACCAAGTCTCTATCCTAACAAAAAGTGCAAGAATCAAACAGAACAATAAAGGCAGAACAAAGAAATTTAACCAGCAGAATAATATCCCCAGCCAAAAGTAATACCAGTCTATAAGAAATAAAATCTGCAATGTCAACAGCGATCCCAACATTAGAAAGGCCAAGAATTATCCAAACTACTAACCTTAACCATAGTATCTCGCATAAAATCGTACTCAAATCGTTTTAACTGAAGTTGAAGGACAGGGGGAAAATCAATGAACAGAACACCTTTCCTAGCATCCTGAAAAGACCCCAACTTATATCATCAAAAATTGTTTTCAAAAAAAGTGTACATTCAAGCAAAAGCCAGAAACAGGTGGAGACAAAACCATTCAGTGATTCAATAGGAGAGGTTATAAACCAAGGTAAACCACAAAATGCACGAGGTAGAAAACAGCAAGACTGGCACGATAAGCCTCCCAAAAACAAATAGACGTACAATCAACAGGTCAAATCCTTTAGGTCAGTTAAATTATGCATCTAGATTGTTTGAAGATTTTTAAACAAGTTAATACAAACAATTTTTCCCGTCTCAAAGGCATCTCACCTGTAACCCATGCTGTTCAGCATGATATTTATTATCACCCTCGAGATGTTCCACTTCCACGTATTTGTCAAAAGAAGCATAAACATCTCGACAGCCTTTGACATCAAGCTGAAGATCTAAACTTCAAATACAATAAATTCCATTAGTTCCAAAAATTAATTTGCACTAATTTTGTAACCCATCATAACATCAAAAAATGAAAACCCAACATAACCTCAAAAACGTACCATAGAAAGATTCCTTTCTTGTTGATTTATAATCCACGTTGATGCATTCAATATAGTTCATGTGGTGTCCTTCAAATAATTGTTGTATTGTACCCTCCACAACAGTTCCCTGAGTCAGAAAGAAAGAAATTTCAAACATAATTATAATCCACAAAAAAAAAAAAGTAGAAATCCATAACCAAAAAACACTAATACCTTCATTTTATCTTCAAGTTTTTCACAAAGAACCCTATTAAGTTCTTGAACATCATGCTGCATGAATGAATCATATGCATCCCATCCAAAAGACTTGGTCAACTCTTTTGTTGCTACACTAGTATCACTATACTGGAGCTTATAAAATAGACATTGCAAAGCCAGAGGTATGCTTCCTGATGGCATGTCGTTCTCAGTTGTTGGCATATGATACACAGCCTGAAATAAACAAGATATAGGGCTTTCTTGGTAATCACATAGATATAAACATTTATGAGTAGTAAATTTGCTAACCTTTCTGATGTAAGGAATATGATAGAGTGTTTGAAGAAGAGAGTTCATGTAGCAAGTAGCTCCTTGGTTCTTAAGTCCAACATAACCAGTCTCCTTTTTGGAGTCATGTGACCAATAATCCACAACCCTACGGACAGCAACATCAGCTTCAACTACACATGTATCATTCACAAGATAACCTCTGCTGGGGTCATACAATTCACCAAGGGGCATAAACGAAGTAAAACCCCAATCACTCTCACGTGCATTAAACTGATGTTGTGTGTCTGCAAAAGCAAGCAACAAAATCATCACCAACATACAAGTGGCATCATATATAGTCAGCAGCACTACACTGCAGTTAAGAAGGGGCAAGCCTTGACACCAAATCAACTGTGGCTTGCCATCATTGCTATCTTATTTTTATTTTTCACAAAGCCATTAATAAACTTGATTTATACTGTAAAGCATATCATGCAAAAAATTCATGTTTCCTGTTGAGCTTATCCCAAGTTACAACCACCCTTGAGCCTTTACTCCTTGAAACATGGCTCAATAGAACATACACCATATATGTTTCCCACTTTTGTGTGGACTCCTCGTCTCTTTTATCCTCTCATTAATGATTTCAGTTTATTACCCAAAAGTATTTCATGCATGCATATTGTTTGCAAGTATCAAAATAATGTATATCACAAAAATATCCAGCACCAACGTCATACACCAATTTTGTTTTCCTACAAAAACATTATCTGAAACATTGCTCGCTTGTAAACAGTATGACATATAGCAGAGATTGTTAAAGATCAATTGGTGTTTGGCTCACTAAGAAATGGACAGAGGATGAGCTACTCAAACCAGATGATTTTAGATGCCTGTCTAGTTCACAAGGTTTAGAAACAGGGGATAGCTTGGTCATATGAAACTATCAACAGTAACAAAAATCATGCAAAAAATAATATGCCTGATTCATGGCAAAAGGGCAAAAATTTCACCAAAACTATTTTATCTACCGGGTATGATTGTTGCCTGAAAATATGAATGGAGGATTTTAATTCCAACTGCTAACTCAAACTAGAATTGTTGTTGGATACCATATCTGATGCAAAAAGAAGTTCTAGAATCAGATCTTTAAAAGATCTATAAAAAAATAAAATAAAAGAGAAGAAGCTTCCTAGGATATTAATTTCATCTAGGACATAGAGTTATGATGCACAATTATGTAGCTAACAGGTCAACTTTTTGTTTAAACCCAAAAATACCTCAGCCTTTCTTACGAGTTCGCTGAGTTTTCCATTATGGACTGCCATTCGACTAAATAATCTTGATAGTCAGAAAACCTATAGGATATAATATCCCAAGTAGGCTGCTGAAGGCTCCAAAGGCACTTGAACCCCTCATCTAACTGATCAATTATATTAAGCTAAAAATCTGGTGGGTTGTTAAAATGCAGCAAACAGGAAATAGACTACAACAAGCTGACAAAGGGAATACAGAACCAAGGAAACACACCTAGGGCTCTTGAGAATCATACCCTGTTAAAAAAACAAAAAATCAGAACCATCAAATACCCCTCATGGGCATCAGACAAAAAGAGCTAAATAAGTTTCTGTATTCATTCACTTTCAAAATAAGAAGTTACACGACATAAAATGCATGGAATTGAAAGATTTGATGGGGCAAGTATACTCCATCACAAGCATACTTGCTAGGCAAGACTTGAGCTAGTCAGAACAAAACACTGACAAAGTTGAACACTACTACTAAGTACACCTACTTAAAAAATATTAAATCTTACTAAAACTTCTGGGCCCAAAGAGAGGAAATGAAGACAGTGCTCTTCAACACAAGATAAAAATACCAATGTTTTATTAACAGGCAACTTCTATCATTATACTTTTTCTATTTTATGGCAGAAGCGGCAGAAAAAAATTCTATAGTTTAACTATTAAGACCATAACTACTCAGCTTCCAAGTCATTACAGAAGTCCAACCAATACTCCATACTGGAATTCTTTAAATATGATGTCCCCGTGGCTTTTTGAACCCTGCATCACTGTTTTATATCATCTGATTGGTTTTGTTCTGGCTAATGCAGTCAGGAAAGAGCAGATCAAGAACCCAAGCAACTAGGAGCTCACTCCCAATACTTTCCAAACAACGGCATGGTCAATTCTGAATATGTATTATCTTATAGTTCCGCTGCAGCTTGTTTGCTTTGTTATGTTTATTTGATTTTTGTAGTCTTAAGGAAATTCTGTAATTTCCAGGTTTGCTATAATCGGTTATAACAACAACTAATAAGTATTTGATTTCAACACTCCCAACAACATAGTAATACAGTGTTTAATTAGTCTAGTCATGAGTATGGGACCTTTCTGTAGTCCTCTTCCAATAATAAATTAATAGATTTCTAGCAGCTCATATAAAAGCCTAGTAAAATAATAAATTTAAGAATCCAAAGAAAAAGATTTTCAGAAAGCTTTTAGAGTTCCCACAAAGGAGTCATTGCTCAACAAACCTAAGTATGTTGCCCAGATGGCTAGGTTCGTCTTTTTTTCTGATTCTCATTTGGCTTCTTTCATACTTATATTTTGGGATTATACCCAACCCAAACTTCATTTCCATACTGCTGTTGCAAGTTCCTGCAATCAGCCCCATTTCATCCAACAGTTAAATAGCACTAGACTTCTTTTCCTTACTGCTGTTGCAAATTTCTGCAATCAGTCCCATTACAACCAACGCTTAAATAACAAAGAAATCAAACCCTTTCACCTCAAACTACTCTCAATTCTCCCGATGACAATCCCATACCCTACTCAAGACAACCATGTATGACATACACAATGATATTGTTTCGTATGAAGTGAATGTCTTCGTTACACAAGAAAACAAGAAAATGAAGCAATAACCACATAACAAAATAATTTTCTAAATTAACAAAATCTACAAAAACAACATAAGCTATGAAGAGCATGGGATAATGATGACCACCTCTGTTCTATGCAGAAGATTTTCCCAACTAGGGGAAGAAAATATTTTACTGCCTAAATCATTTTTATCCTAGAGCACATGCCGAAGGCATTTTACCTGAAGAAGATGAAAGCAAAGTTTTTTATGGCATACGTAACAAATAATGGAGAGAGTACCTTTTCTGATTGAATACTTGCTATGAATTTGATTGGCAACAGCTAAGCTGAACTGTGCGTATCTACTCCAACCATATGGCAAATTTGTTGAATCTGCAACATCTAAATACATTGACAAGTGATCCACATTGTTTCCCTTTGGAAAAATAAGAATCCGCCTGAGAAATGCAATTCAAGAAAAGATCTTCCTGATCAACCATAGCAAAAAGGATCGACAACCCTATACATAACTGTGAAACAAAAGTAGAAGAAAGAAATTATACCATTTAAAACCACCAACCAAGAAAACATCAGAATAAAGTTTCTTGGTGTTAAGCCTTGAAAATTTCTCAATTGTCCATGTAAATCTTGCTGATGGTGGATCATCTACTGCCTGAGCATCCACTGAACTCGCACTATCTGCTTGTGCCACTAAATAATTAACCAGTCAAAACAGATTACGACTGCAATACTCCATTCACTCACTAAATATGCATCAGAAAAAAATAATAATAATGTTACTAAAAGCTCTACTCAACCACTACTTAGAACAATATTTTATTCAGAAAACTTTGAGTTTCAATTTTAAGTTAATATTTTCTCGTTCCTCCGTAAATCAAATAAATACACAGTCATTCTAATCATCATTAAGTCCAGTTTCCATTCATTATCAACAAATTAAAAGCAAACAACTATTATTTAGCGTATAATTTTAATCTGATTTCGTTTTCCACAAAATTGATCGGGAACCAAACGGAAAAGATAATTGAATTGCACTAAAACCTTCCATTGGCTGAGGACCTTCGACGAAGTCTGAGTTTGGCACCAACATCTCATCGTCCTCCTGTCGCTACACAAAACAATTTAAAAAGAAAAAGAAAAAAACATAAATCAATACGAAAGACAGCTTCGATCTACAAATTAAAATCACAGAAGCGAAACACCGACTGTAGTCAACTGAGACAGACATCGAGCGGCTTGAAATGGCGGAATAAAATCAAATTGAACTGACAAAGAGAATGAACGAAGGAAACAGAAATAGAGGAAGAACTTACGTCCAGCGGTGGAGGAGTCATCACAGTCATAGTTGGCCGTACGATCGACTGATGAATCGAAGAGAAGTCTGGAAGTAAGAAAAAACGAGAGGGGAGAGAAAGAGAGAGACGAATGGGCGTGGAAATGCAGAGTACGGACTTTTGTACGAGGAAAGGGCAATTCTGGTATTTGATAGAAAAGTTTTTTAAGGCAATTAAGTAAAGCAAGGCCAAACCGCGGAGGAGGGGCAATGGTTAAAAGTGCTTTTTACGTTAATATGATATTTATTATTATATATTAAAAAAAATTGACCCCCACGTAATCTTAAAAATTTATTTTTCAAATAATTTATTTACTTTTTTAATTAATAATTTATTAAAATTTTAATAAATAATTTATAATAATAAATTGAAGAATATTTTCATCATGTATCAAATTAATATAATATTTTTATATTTTTTATATTAAAAAAAATTAAGTCCATCTCCTTTTTCTTTATAAACTTTAAAATAAAAAATTATGTTTAAATTTTATGACTCATAAAGTCTCTATCCAAAATTAATTATACTTAGTATATCCTACCATTTATAAAGACATGTATAAATCTAATATTATGTATGGAAAGTGTGTTGATTTTTACTTCTTCGTGACCAAAATTTTATGATTAAAGAGAAAAAGGAACGGACATTCAAAATTTTATTAAATACCAATAAATTATAAAAATATCATAAAATTTAATAGGAATCATGCAAATATTTTTATGTTTTCTTTATCCTAATATTTAATGTCTAATTTTTAATTTAAACATTAAGAGATTATTATTAAATTTTTTAAATTTTGTCTCACTTGAATCATAAAATTTCATTTCATAAATTGATCCCTCAACTTTTTCTTAATTTTTTAAAAGCTAACACATTTCTTATTATTTCTACCAAAATCTTTGACATCTTATCATTAACACATATTTTATTATTTGTAACACACACACACACACACACATTATTATATTTTAACAAAAAAATTATATTTCACATTTAAATTAATTACGATATATTAAATTTATATTAAAATAATATTTAAAATTTTAATAGAAAATTAAAAAGATATTTATCTTTTTAATAATACGAGTGCTTGCTTGTATACACTTTTGTGTGTGTAATTGGATTTTGAATTTTTGGTCGGCCCAACAATTTTATTTGAAATGACTTGGATTTCAACAAAGGGCTGGGCCTTGGTTGTTAAAGAGTATATGACGGTTCAAAACCGGGCCGGAAATTTCAGGAGCAAGTTCTAATGTAAGAATAAATAAAAGTAACCATACGTCGGCTTAGCTTATAGACTCGTAACTCATTGTCTTTAATTATTTTATTTTATTTTATTTTTTATCTGACATTAGACACAAAAGAATTTACTTCTTATTTTATTTCATAATATTTTCCCACATACATTTTGTCTACTCTTTTATTCAGTGGGATGCCCACACGTGGACTCTTCTTTTCTGTTAATCTAAAATACATCACACCAAATTAATCCCCTGCTCAAACTCCTTTATCACCAACCAATCAACAATGGACAGCTCATCACCACCATATTACACACAAAAATACTAGAAAGTAAAAAAAAAATCATGTACCTTTCAAGGGTAACTATAACTAGTAATGACAGCAGAGCAGACCTCCTTTTTTTTCCTTTTAAATCTCCATTCCATGCAATCATATCACACCAAATGCCAAAATACTTTGCTTGCGGCCCCAAATTTTCCCCTTTCTGAATCTTGACTGATTTGCATTGCAGCTTTCCTTCAATTTGAAAAAAATTTAAGAGAAGCAAGAAGTCACATCTTACACCAAAGAGAAAAAAAGCTTTTTACATTGTTGGGTACCTGCAATATTGAGTTTACGACAAGATACAGATTAAAATTATAAGATCTCATTAAAACTTCACAATTCATCATAAACATCTACCTCCGAGTATTCACAAAGTTTATTGAAAACATTGTTGTAATAGGGTTTTCTGGTTATTAGTTACAATCAGGTTAAAAATAAGAGAGATACTACCTACCTACCTACTTTTATATTAGATGGTTTTTTCATGGTTTGGTAGAAAGGGATAAAACTAAGACTTTGAAACAAAGTTTCTTAGTACGCTTTTGACAGGTTTCTCTACCTCCCAGTGATGGAGCTGTTAAATAATCTAAGGCAAGACGTGTCCCGAGAAGAGTTAGCAGAATTTTAATGAAATTTGCAACTACGGGCAGTTAATATCAAATCCTTCCTCAGTTGACCTCTAAAACAATACTGTAAAACTGAAACTATTTGTCCATTTTATTTGGTTCAACTACAAAAAGTTTACGAGATGGTACAAGAGTCTGTTCGAATCCCACCCCCCTAAATTTTTTAGCTCAAGAAAGAAATAAAAAAAAATTGTAGCAGATTTATTATAATCGGAATAAGAATATCTATCTACCTTTGTCCTTATTTGAAGTTTTGCTTTGGTTGAAGGGAATGAGGTTTATTTTCACTGGCATGTGGTGAAACGGGAATCTTGTCCAAAGGCACCAAGCATCTGGCATGCTACTTCAAGCAATTTTCCTGCCAAACAAACAACATTAGGCCATACACACACACACACATATATATATATATATATTCTCTTGAAATCAAATACTACAAGTACAAAACAAATCAACAGATGGAAAGCAACTTATTAACTTCCAATATTAGTTGATGAAAGCCACTTTCCAACAACAAAAACTCACAATATATATGTATATAACAGTAAATATAATCCTCCAGCAATTTAATAATTTAAAAACTACATCTTTTAGATATTTTATCAGTTCTATGTCGACTAGTTTGTAATTCGAATGCTACAATTTTATTATGCGGAGTTCAATAAGATTGGATTCATTTCTAACAAGAAGAAAATAATGGAAGACTTAGCAAAACAGAGAGAGATTTAATGCTGGATGGGGTGATCAAATACTTGTTTGCATATAATTTACTTTTGGTTTGAATTTTAACAAGAAATTAACTTGGCACTCGGCACGAGTGTGTGCCTGTATGTGTACATTGACAGGATACCTGACGGGATACTCCACCTATATGGATCCAGTTCCATATCTTATTAATTTAATAGATCTCCACAATTAAATAATCATAATATGAACAAAACCAAATCATGCACGAAAATTATTTTGAAGTATAAAAATAATTGGAGGGGGAAATAAAACAAATAGGCAGCCAAGCTGCCGTTTTTAGTTAAGGAGTAGGAAGAAAGTAAGTCAAGATTCCTAAAACAACTTTAGTATTAATTCCAGGCCCCCGCCAACAGTTTCTTCGAATTTCAGAGTCACATTTGCAGCCAGAGTTTTTGACTTTGCCGAAAGTTTCTATTTTACGAGTATTTTCAACTGTTTACACCTCACAACAGCAAGGATTCTATGCACGGCAGAATTTTCTCTCAAATAATATTGACTTAAAATCCATCTTAAGTAATAACAGTTATATTTACATAACAAAACAGGTGTCGTGTTATTATTTCCGTATTGTTCTTTTGGGCCTCGCTAAAAGCACTTAAATGCAAAGCGGGCAGTGCATTATACAGCTTTTAGAAAAGGCATATACAATACTTTTAGGCCAAGGCAATACCAACAGAGCTTTTGGCTTCTAGATTATTGCACAAGGAAAAGCATCGAAGGCCACTAATTTTCTTTTTTTTTTTTAGTATCATTTCCTATGAAATTATTGAAAAATGAAAACCATGACCCTATCCTGGAAAGTGCTTATGAAAACGACATAAGCACAGAAAATGACCTACTCTTGACCCACCGACAACTCTCCTTTCCCGCAACACTAATACTAAACCCCCAAACCAACCCGCCCCATGTCCGATATTTCCTTTTTCCATTCATAGTAAATCCTCCGAAATTCTAATAATAATCGTGTTTCGGATTCAAATTACCAATTTCTAATAACTAATTATTTTCGATTTTTTTACCATAACTGTTTTAGTGTTTTACCTTCAATGATATCAATATTGAAGATTAAATAATTAAATGCTTAGTAATTAATAAATAAGTAACTAAATACTGAGTTAAGGAAAAAAAAAAGGGTCAGTAAGACATACCTCTTTTAGGTTTTACTGCGACTTTAACGCTTTTTTTACTGTCCGATTTCGTCGACTTTTCATCTGGCGGGAACAAGACCCCATCGATTCCCTGAACCGAAATTCGGCCGTCGGTATAAATATCGGGATCAAACAAGTAGGCCGATCCGTCACCCTGACCGAATTTCACAGACCCATCAGCTTCCTCTGCCATCATTTTATGCGGCAAACGCAGCGTATCGTACGAAATTTTCCCGAATCTTCTCACTGCGTTGTACATACTCTCCTCAGTCTGGTACTCGGGAATCACATGGTAATAAATAATCTGCTCCGGCGCGCCCGGCTCGCTCAGCTGGTCCGTCGTCAGCTTAGCCATTGCCTCGTCGTTGGGCGCCAAAACGGTTAAAACGTAACCCTCCGATACGAGCCGGCCCATTTCGGTCGCGAGGGATGTGAGATTCACTAAGATATCGGCCATTTCGTTATATCCACCGTAAAGCAAGAGTGTCTGAATGAAATCCTTCACTTGCTTCTCCCCGTTGAAATGGTGGTGTGGCCCACCTGGTCCTGGTGCCGGAGCCGGAGCTAGTGACGGACCGGGAGCCATTGCGTAGTAAATAGGAAGGGCGGGTGGTGAACCCGGCTTAGCCGGTGGTGCCGGTTTTTTCAATCGGTTCGTTCTCGGGTCGATCTCTGGCGCTCCTTCCGGTTTAACGGCGGAGATTGATCGCAGACTTCGGCGATTGTTGAAATCTTGCTGTACAGATCGAGGGATTAGAAGCCGTTCGATGCCGTGTATCACTCCATCTGGACGGTCGACGGCATTTAGGTGTAAAATCTTCGATTTACTTATAAATTTGTCACCGGAATCTTGACTAGTTAACTCGACCGGGTGACTCGAGAGCGTGTGATGCCGAGTGGACTCGGTGGCTTTAACAGGCCATTGGTGCACTTCAATTCTTCCGGGTACAATGTGATGAAGCAGAAGCGTCTGGAGAGACTTCAAATTCCCCGGTTCGAGTAAGAACCGCTTGAACTCAGGATCGAGATCGCGTTCAAGAGCTTCATTCTTAGGAGCGAAAATGGTGATGTTATGCTTGCCGACAGCGTCTTCAAGAGTCTGCAACAGAAGCGCTTTTTCAACCAGCTCGGCGAGTTCAGTGTAATGCGAGTCGAGAAGCGCAACCAGGACTGAGTTGGAGTTGATTTGGCCGGAATGAACAGGGGTTTCCTGCACCGAAACAGCGAGTTGAAGACCGACAAGAAACAGAAGAAATGCAAATAGCTTCCGAAGTTCGGCCATTGAAAAGAAAGGAAGGAATAACGATTGACGAAGATTTCGGTTTCTTGTTCAGATATGATATAAACACTTTGAGCTTTATTTCCTTCAAAGGCCAGTCATCTTCTTCATCTCCTTCCCTCTGCCTTTGTTGCTTTTAATTTTACTGTTCTTTCAGGTGTTAAACTATTCAATGATTGCGCGAAGGAGAAAGGAAGATGAATTGAGATTGGCTTGGTAGAAGGTAGAAAAAGCGTCGGTTGCGGGTTAGAAGGAAAGGCAAACACGTGGGATTTTCCTTTAAGAAAATGAAGGTTGCCGGCGTCTGAAGTTTTAAGGGAAAAGAAAATTCCTTCGTGACAGTAATTTTTTTGGCCTGGACTTGATTAAATATACCATCATATCAAGCAAGCAGCAATTCTAAAATGTAATCGCTTAAAATTTGGACAAATAGTATCTGTACAAACTTATACTTCGGTTAAAGTGTCATTTCATGTATTATTTATCTAGTTCAAATATTACTATCAAACTATTGCACTAATTTTAAAATAAAATTAATTGCGATTTGTTGACTCTTAAGGTGCAAACAAACAAAACTTATCTTCTCCGCCTCTTAGTTTTCTTATTTTTTGTAAAATAAATTAAATATTAAATATGTCGGTGTAATTGACAATAATTCTTTAATGTTTAAATTAAAAAAAAATATTCAGATAAAATGATTTTAGTATAAATAATGCATTAAAATTATTTAATTAATAAAAAATATATTTAGTAGACATGAATAATAAAAATTAAAAGTAAATTTTATTTTTAATTAATATGATAATAAAAATATAAAATTTAATTTTTTATTTATTACTAATAAATAATTTTTACTTTTTTTTGTTAATTAGAAAGTATTATCGTATCACCTATACTGATATAATAAAATCATGCTATCTAAAACTGTATTCTTAAATTAATTGTGATTAATTAAACTAATAATTATGGATAAAAAAATTAAATTGAAACACAAACAATCTCTTTTTTTACTTACTATTTTTGTGTATTATTCTTTATATATGTATATATATAGCTAAACGTAATAATTATAAATTATTAATTTTATAATAATTTTTTTATTTTTGAGTTGATTGTTTAAGTAATGGACAATTAAGCAAATCTATGTGTTGTTAAAAATGGCTAATGATTTATATTGAGAGCGTGTATTTTTATTCCCCATTAAATTTTTAAATTTTTGAAACATGTTGGCAGATAAATTGTTATTATGCTTGATTCTAAACTATTGAGAAATTATAAGAGAATAGTTGTTATTATAGTATTGACAAATTACGCGGATGACATAAATTAGTATACAAATTTTATGTTCTAATTTTACATGCATGGGTATGGTTACGTGCATAGGTATGGTATCATTTTAAAATTTTATACAAATTATTATAATTACCTTATGATTGTATGTATAAACATGAATGTAATATTTATATTAATTATTATTATTGCAAATATTAACTCACCCAATTGATAAACTATTCCCCGTCGAAATTAGGTGTTGTAAAGAGATTGACCATTGGAAAAATAAAATGTCAACGTGGCTATATAAATTAATTATTTATTTACATGATACAACATTAACTTTTTATTAATAATTTTTAGACGAATTTTTATACTTAATTAAGAATTGGAAAATTTTATTAATAATGTTGAGGATTTGTAACATACGATGGGCTATAGACCATGTATCCATGACATTAAAATTGGGCCTGCCCTACCCGGACCGGCCCACATTTTGACACATAAATTCTGTTTCCTGCAAACCTCACCGGAGCTACTGACGCCGAGGAAGACGAGGAAAGCTGTCTCATTGCGGAATTAAAGATTAAAATGTTTGATGTAATAATTACTCCAGCATCAACAACTCCTGCTGTGAGGGCTGCAGTTCTCCCATGCAAGACCAGTTCGTCTACCATTAAATTTACATTTTCACCATCTAAGTCTTTCGTATTTAGACCTCCTGCCCTTCGCCATCTCCGTCTCTTCTCAAAGTCAAACCACCCCCGTCTGTCTCTCATCCGCGTTACAGCCACCCTCTCCGCGGTCGATTCTCCCTCGAAATCTTCAGCTGATGGCCAAAATGAGAAAAATCGGCCTCTGCTTCAAGTCACTGATTTAACTGCTGTGATTGCTGAAACCAAACAGGAAATTCTCAAGGGCGTCAACCTTTCGGTTAACGAAGGAGAGGTCAGTTTAAATTTTAGCCTCCTCAGTTAATTTAAACTAATCTCGATTATGAAAACCAATCTGAGACATGTGTGATTTTGAACGATAGATTCATGCGATAATGGGAAAGAATGGTTCTGGAAAGAGCACTCTTTCAAAGGTTAATTATTTTTTTTCTTTTTCGCTGTTATTTCATTATTTTACTGGAGAAATTAAAAATAATGCTGAATTTAGGGGCGAATGATGTACAGGTTCTCGTTGGGCATCCGGATTATGAAGTTACAGGGGGGAGTGCCCTTTTTAAGGGGGAAAATTTGCTTGAAATGGAGCCGGAGGAACGCTCACTTGCTGGACTTTTTATGAGTTTTCAGTCTCCAGTTGAGATTCCAGGAGTCAACAATATTGACTTTCTTCATATGGCCTATAATGCTCGAAGAAGAAAGCTTGGTCAGCCGGAGCTTGGACCGATTGAGGTTTGAAGTAATTTCTAGTGTGTTTGGGAGTGTATTTGGTTGGCATAAAAGCGCTTTCAAAAAATTAAAGAAGTGCTTTGTACTTGATAGTCAAATTTAAGTTCTGTCAAGTTCTTTGTCGAAGCACTTCTAAACACACTCGTAGATTATCTTCTGTTTATGTTCAATTGAATTGATTTATTTTCAATGTTGTTTTGCGCTTGCAGTTCTATGCTTACATATATCCTAAACTAGAACTCGTGAGCATGAAGACTGACTTTCTTAATAGAAATGTTAATGAAGGATTTAGTGGCGGTGAAAGGAAACGCAATGAGATTTTGCAGCTTGCGGTATGGATGTACTTTCTTGCTTTATGTCTGATGTGTTTCCTGTAGGTAAATATTTTGACGGTACTGGGAGGTCCCTGGGTTGCTTACTTGATATGCCTGTCATAATAGTACATATAACAGAGAAACTATCCGTCATAACATCTCATTGAATTTTTAAGTTGGAGTTTTAGATGGCCAATAACTTTTATAGGGCTGAAACTGCTGAGAAGAAATTATTTTTGCCGTTACTGGGTTGTTAAGTCTTCACTTTCTATATTTTTATATTGAGATTTGAGGAATTTTTTGTATCTTTAAATGGATGAAAATGGAGTTAAAAATTGATTGATAGCTATATGTAGGTTCTGTGCACATTTGAGTTACCATAGTTTGGGAAAGTTGAGATGAGAATCAATATTGGAAAAGCAACCTCCTTGCAAATGCTTAAATTCCCCTTTTCTCATCTATGTGTTTGCCTCTGTGTATTACAGGTTCTGGGAGCAGACTTGGCTATATTAGACGAAATTGATTCTGGATTAGATGTCGATGCACTTAGAGATGTAGCAAAAGCAGTGAATGGGCTTTTGACTCCACAGAATTCTGTGCTGATGATAACTCATTATAGGCGGCTTTTGGAATTTATAAAACCTACATTTATCCATATCATGGTGAGTCAGTTGGAAAGTTAGAAAATAACAATATGATTTTTTGTTTGTGGTGGAATTTAGTTATTAAAATAGAATTTTCATACTAACTGAGATGACCTTGTCAACTACATGTCAGGGATCTCACATATGATAACATGAAATGATATAGTTGTGGTATAACTTACTTGGTAATGGAGGGTTATATGTTTACTTCTTCAAAAACCATAAAAATGCAAATTTTATCATTTAGTTCATTTTGGAGGCTAAAACATTAAAGGATCTCTGAATGCTTTACCCTTAAAAGTCAGGCAGATATTTACAGCGCTTGTAAATGTGAAAAAAGGTTTTCGTTCTTGTTGAATTTCTATATAATATTTATTTCTATGGTCCTTTAGGATGATGGAAGAATCATAAAGACGGGGGATATTTCCATAGCAACAATTCTTGAGGAAGGTGGCTATAAAGCAATCTCTGATACATAAATGTAGATCATTGGTAACTGATACTCTCTAAATATAATTTAGTCGACTGTATTTCTAATTCGACTTCTGTTGTAGTGAAATTTACTGTGTATCTTCTGCCCCATTCAATTGATCTTTGTCATCTCTAATTGTTTGTTGATTCAGAGATCTACCGAGGCTAGTTTAGAGTGTATTGCTCATTTTGAGATATAATAAACTTCTTTTAATATTACATTGCCATGGCCCTGGATTTCCAAGCAGTGTGAATATTCCCAGCACCAAGTACCACTATACTTGTTCATTGTAGTTTTGTGCTCAGCATATCCTTTATAAGTTGGGTTCAATAAATTGCACAATAAGAGGCAAAACTGTATGTGCTGGCTATGTTCATACACCATGAATGCTGTTTGTAAATTCAAGCAGCTTTTTATGGTTTTTTTACCAGCCAGCAGGTGTTATCCATCACTGAACCATACAACTGTTTTATTTCATTGAAAGTGCTGTTGAACTTTCTACAATTTCTACACTCTTACCTTAGATACAAAGGAAAAGAAACAAAAAGAGGAAAGAAGGGGGAAACATAAGACATACAGCAGCAAAAGAAAACGGAGCATTGTTGTTGTATCTTTCGTAATTGTGTTTGCATTTGTAAAAAGTTGAAATATAACCCTGCAACAAAAATCAATACACTTGTATTTACACCTTTGAATTTCTAATATATTTGTTTGTATGTTCAACATGCAAGACACTTGTAGAGTTTATGGACTAAAGTTGGAATTGGGACATTGTTGGGACAAGGAGAAACTGAAGGTATATATGTCATCTCCTAAGATTCAAGTGATTTTCCTTATAGGAGGCTTGGTTTCATGATTTTTTTCTTCTCTCTCTCTCTCTCTGTGCGTCATTCCCATTCTGTTGCTTTCTTTTGTTTTCTAATTCCACAATTATTCAGTTTTGAGCTGGTTTTAGTAAATACAAATCTGAAAATGGCCTTATTAGAGAGGGAGCCAATGTCCACATTTTCTATTCCAATAATTTTACAATACCCTCAATCAAATTCATGGCATTCCTATGACATTTTTTCTTTCCTAGATATGCTGCCTTAATTTGTTTTTGTACTCATAACTGATGCGTAGAGCTCCATGCCAGTCATGATGTGAGCTCTGTTTTTGAAGTCCTAATGCTAGTAATGTCTACATTTGTGTCAACTAGGAAGAAAAAGAAAATTGTTTTTTTAATAGCTATATCCAGTAGATTTCACATTGCCTTTTCATATTTGGGTGCAAGAGTTATGCATGTTCTTCTTGAGTTTTTTCCGTAGTGCTAGGAAAGTCTCTTCTATGCTGTAGTAGGTTGTCTTTGCAGATTTTCTGCTTTTCTGTCTTTGTAGAGATTCAAGGGACTATAATTTAATCTACTTGAAGTTTCTGTAGGCCTGGAGGAACTAAATTTTCTCTAAGTTGTCAATGGAAGTGCAAAGTTTGTAAATTACTATTAGATCTCAAATAATTGATTTATGAATGAGGAAAGCTGTGCATTGTCAAGATAACTGGTCTCATTGTCTCTGTGGCCGGACGTGAGAGTACGACACATCCACATTTGGGAAGATTTTGAAGTTATTTATTTCTTTTTCAATGCATGACATCCATAGGGCCATCCAAACTCATCATACCATATCCATTTTTGGGCACTGAACCTGGTGGGTATAGTGTCGGAGTGTTAAATGGTTGGGAAGAGATGGGCACAGAATAATTTGGATGCCCTCTGTGTATCAGTTGTTCTTTTTTCTTTCTTCCCCACTGTACACTCCCTCCCCCACCCCCTCCTTTTTTTTCTTCTTTTCATCTTTAAATCTGTCATTTTGGTTTCTTGGCTCAATTATGAAACAAGAAGACCTAGGATGTAGAAAATCATGAATTGTACAAAAAGATTTGGCGCTGGCCATGTATGGATTGGAATACGATGACATAACAATATTACAGAAAAATAAAATTTCACTGATATATGAGGTTTGTCTTGTGGTCTTGTGGATGAAAAGGTAAGCCACATTAAAAAGTTTGAAGTGCAAAATGAGTATAGTTATTATACTATGAGGTTTTGAGTTCGGTTTTTTACATCTGAAGATTTTTTATGTGCTAAAGTTAGATGGTTGGATCAGTTGGATCAAAGCTCTAAGTTATTAATCTGTCCACGGTCTAGTTTCTTCCTGCATTGTAATTGGACTTTCATCGTAGTCAATTGAGACAAGAAACTCTTGTTGTGATGGAAAATACGGTGGATTAATTTTAGCATTCCTGCTTGGAAAAAGCTATACTTGAAAATTGGTTTCTGTCACAGGCCGATAGTTTTCTATTGATTACCGATTGAAGAGTTGTTATGGCCCTGCATAACTCCCTTTTTTTAGAGCTTTCTGGTATTACTTTTTTTCTTCTTAAAAAGAATGAATTGTTAATTGTTTCTGTCATTGTCACTATCCACAGAGTCTGCATGAAAAACAAAAAAGAATGAATTGTTAATTGTTTCTGTCATTCTCACTATCCACGGAGTCTGCATGCTTCCATTACAATGATAGATGGAAAAGAACGTTAAGTTTTTAGAATTCACAGATACACATATATGACCAAATAACTGCATCTAAATTTGGCAGAGCTGCTATTTTCTGAGGGCCTTGTTTCCTCCATGGATCAATGAATACTTTGATGTTGTCTGTTAGGGGAGTTTCCATATAGCTGAGGTTTGGTGCAATTGGAATTTGTGTTACATATCTTTGAACAAATTTTTGTTTGGTCTTGGATGAATTGGCTGGTTTAGATTTGCACTTTAAATTTTCTTGTGCTAATCTATACTCTTGTTTTCTTGTCCTTGCGTATGAATCTTATTGGTTCCTCTTCTTTTCAATCGTTTGCCAACTATTCAGCAGTGCTGTGAGCTACTCAGCTTCAGGACATGAGAAGATGGTATGTTTGGAAAACATGGAATTACTGCAAGGAAAACACCTGAGGTATGGCTTGGTAAACATGTTGATTTGTGAATGACTTATTTCAAAACAATTAAAATGGTGAACTGAAAGAGAGGACTAATTTAATGTCATCTGGACTAAGAAGGAACTAAGAGAAAAGGGAAACAGTGAAACGTAAGGAGAGAAGAACCTGTGACAAAATTTCCGGGCCTATGACATGGCTAGAACCTTGCAAGAAAATGAGAAATGAAGCAGTGTTTGTAGGTCGTGTACATAAATAAATGTTAGAAGTTTTTTTTTTTTGTGTGTGTTTTATTGTTGCTGCAGATTCTTTAGCTTCTTCCAAAAAAGATGGTTGCCCCATATTGTTTTTCATGTCAAAAGGAAAGAAATTGCTGAATGTTCTTTTAATAATTTATATATCTCTAGATGGGAATTCCTTTGGTTAATGAATCAGTAGATTTTTTTAAAGTTTCTTTGACATCCTCTTTACCTTTTGTTTTATTTTATTTTTTCAAATGAATTTTGTTATTTACATTTCTAAGATTTACATTGTATACAAGACTTAAAAAATCCACTATAATTATAATTGTTTAACTTTATAATCACCATATTTTTTATTTTTCAGTTTGATAGATTTATGTTCAATTGCATTATAGAAATTAACTCGGTTAGTTAGACAATTTATATTGTATTGTACAAGAATAAATATTTACTTCTAAACTTCTTGATTTTTATACCGTAGCCATTAATGTAATTTATTTAGTCAAATTTTTTTTTAACTTTTATACCATTAAAGTTTCAAGAAAGTTTTAGATGGTACGGTAATTAATGTGATGGGATTACTTAATTAATAAAATAAAAAATTTATTTATTAGTAATAAATAAAAAAATTAAAAGAAAATTTTATTTAGTATAGTTAAAAAAAAGAATTATTATTATTTTTTATTAATTAAATGGTCTTATCATTATAGCAAGTTTGTCACATTTAACACTCTTTTAGAGTATTTATTTAACTATTAAATATTTATTACTTAGTTATTACTTACAGTAAAAAAATTTTAATTGTTTATTTTAATGAATTGCCTAATTGAAATAAATGAGAATGGTATAATATTTATTTATTTTTAAATTAGCCCATTGATTGGGTGGATTGTAGGTATATGATTTTTATTTTTACAAAATTATTAACATTACTAATTATTATTGGTACTAAATTAATATAAATATATAATTATTTTTAAAAAAAAATTCCACCAACTCACCCACCATTGTCCGATATTGCCGACCACCAAAAGTCCGCGATTGAAAGTGTTGGAACTTTTCGGTGGACATAATAAATAATATTTGCTTTGTTTGTTGTTGGGTGATGGAATTAATTTAAATATTATTATATAAAATAATATTTCAGAGCAATCGAACAGAGTCTGTGAACAGTTTCTTTTGTCTCATAATTGATGGCGGTGACATTCGACCAACTCCATTAATTATTTATCATCTTCTTCTTCCTGCGTTGTTCTACACCTTCTTCCTACTGTAATCATGCGTCCTTCGCCCCACCCTGCTTAATTAAGTAATTTGTTGTATAAATTAAGGTTTTGACATGTCTTAAATCAAATAATTGATACAGTTTCCAGCCATTGGATGATTGAACAGACATTTGGATTTGCTTTTATAAATCAAAATTATGTCTCCCACAACGAGAGTATCATTCACACCTTCTTTTGTTTTTATATAATACAGAGACAGAAGGAGAGGGAGAGCACTAAGGAGAATGATAAGAGGGGGACAGTAAGCGGTATTATCGTTTGTTGCATAGATTTAAAATGATGTAATTTGTATTTTACCAGCTGAAGGATAAGGATGCAGACTCGAGCAAAGGAAAAACGTGTATTTATATATAAATATGCCCGCCGGCATGTGCACTGCTTTGGAGTTGAGACATCTGAAACTGTAACCACGCATCCTAATTTACATTTATGTGTCACCATTTCAGCAGTCGCAGCAGCAGCAAACTCTTTGGCATCTTCATTCCTGTGCTGTAATTCCTGTTCGTCTCATCAATGCAGTCAAAGAACACTATTAGAGGTGTTCATGATTGAATCCACGATATGCACATGTTTGATTTTTGGAGCAGCTCAGGCATCTAATTTCCTCGAAATTCGAAATCTGTCATCTACTAAAAAGCGCATGTATTATTTTCTGGTCCGCTTCGGATGACTGTTTGACCACCGAGCTACCATTATAAAGCCGACTACATTTACTTCCCTACCCCAAGCTCGAAGCAGTACTACAAACACTTTGAAGTAACCAAATATGAAGGTTTCTGTTGCAGCTAAGGTGTCTGCCCTAGTACTTTTTAGCTTCCTCTTAGCAGCCAAGGCTTCCACTTCTCAGCCATCGTCTCATTCTATCATCATCGTCGGCGCCGGAATGTCAGGTGATTGATTGATATTATCTATCTGTGCATGATTTGTATATAACTAACATATTAATACTTGGGTTGGTTTTTTGTTTGCTTGTTTTGTTCAGGAATTATGGCAGCAAAAACACTCCAGGACGCCGGTTACAAAGATTTCTTAATATTAGAAGCAAGTTCCAGGATTGGCGGCCGGATTTACAGAGGAAATATCAGTGGACACACAGTTGAATTGGGTGCCAATTGGCTTTTTAGTGGGGGTCCAAAGACTAGTCCTTCGCTACAAATTGCTAAGCAAATCAAGCTCAAGAGCGCCTTCTCAGACTATGCAAATCTCTCATCAAACACATACAAACAAGAGTACCCAATCATCTTTCAACTCTTTTTTTCTGGTACATTACTGTTTAGTATTATAAACTAACACTTGCACGCACAGGGGTGGATTATACGAGAAGCGTGTGGTGGAATCTGCAATACAAATTGCCGATGAAAGAGATGATTTTGCCACAAATCTATCAAAAATCTTGTCTTCTGAAAAGGCAAGGAAAGACGATGACGTCTCAATTCTGGGATCACAACGTCTATTCAAACAGTATGAACTAAAACACATACATTTGGGTATATATACAATATTTGTTAAGAAATTTATCTAAAAATAAAAACGAAGTTGGGATTTGTCTGCATGCAGGGTGCCGACGACTCCACTAGAAATGGCGATTGATTATTTTTACAATGACTATGAAGATGCGGAGCCACCGAGAATTACAAGTCTGAAGACGACATTTCCTCGACACGCGGATTTTGGAGAAGATTCTTACTTTGTTGCTGATTCTAGAGGCTTTCAAAGTGTAGTTCATCATATTGCCAGAGGATTCCTCTCCCTCAAGGGTAAAAGGATCAGGGATCCAAGGATCAAATTAAACAAGGTAACAATGCCGAATTTCTCAATAACAAATAGCAGATAAACACAGAAAATAATATTCTAAATATTACAGGTAGTGAGCAAGATCAGTTACTCAAAGAATAAAGTAACAATAAAAACAGAAGATGGTTCTGTATACCAAGCTAAATATGCCATTATTTCTGTAAGCATCGGAGTTCTTCAAAACAATCTCATTGAATTCATCCCAAATTTTCCTGTAAGCTACCCTTTTTTCTTACTCTTTCATTTAAATTGTTATTAATTCACAATTGATGGAGTTGACTAGTTGATTTATTAATATCTTTTACGATATTATTTTGTTTTAATTAGCTATGGAAAACTCTGGCAATCAACAACTTTGACATGGCGGTGTATACAAAGATATTTCTGAAATTTCCGCACACCTTCTGGCCTACCGGACCAGGCACTGAGTTCTTCCTCTATGTTCATGAAAGACGTGGGTACTATCCCATTTGGCAGGTAACATTCATTACATTTTTCCTTTCAACAGCAAACAATCAAACCAATGCAACTTGCAGTATATAATAATGAAACTCTGAATCGTTACAGCATTTGGAGAATGAAATACCAGGATCAAACATTCTATTTGTAACAGTAACAGATGAAGAATCAAGAAGAATAGAGAAACAATCAGATGAAAAAACAAAGGAAGAGGTTATGGATGTGCTGCGGAAATTATTAGGAAACAAAATTCCAGAGCCAGAAAGCATTCTTGTTCCGAAATGGCTGTCAAATAGATTCTACGTGGGCAGCTACTCCAATTGGCCCAATGGCTTCAGCCAGCAAAGTTACAACGATTTAAAGGAACCAGTTGGTCCGATTTACTTCACCGGGGAGCATACCAATTCATCATATTTGGGATATACGGATGGAGCTTATTTTGCAGGTTCTTCATTTTATCTTCTTTAATTTTCTCAAACAAATGCCCACATGTTTAACTTGATTTAATTTTTTTCCTTTTTCTGTTCCAATGTTGACAGGTATTAATACTGCAAATGATTTGATCAAGTGTCTCAAACAATCTTGCCAACAACGTCATACATAGCAAACGCGGAGGGATTGAGCAATCATAATTGAGTTTTCTCATCGATTGTTTCAATAATTGACTTTCGTATTTGAAATTAGCTTTCATAGTTTATAATTTTCATTGCGCAAATTGTATGTGTAATTATTTTTTGAAATTTAATAAAATAAAAATATATTGAAGTCTATATTTACGTCCCCTCAATTTAAATTCATTCGGTATAAATTATTGTGATAAACTATTGCGACGATGTTTTATCATTGTCCTGTGTTATCTCATCTCGTATTTAGATTAAAATGAAATATAAGACTCTTTTAACAATTTAAAATAATAAATAAGAATAAAGTTGATGTTTAATAAATATATCAATATTATATTTTTAATTAGTTAAATGGTGAATTAAGGAGGATATAATTGTCAAAATACATGCCTTTAATCTCTATTATCACTGTGTTTAAGGGTTCAATCATTTAAATGATATTTGTAACATTAAGTGAAAATAGGATAATTTTATTGATTTTTTAACGGGTTTTCAACATAATTATGATCAATAATTTTTATATAATTTTAAAAATTTAGGGCATCTATCCTCACGGGGCTCCTTCTTTTAATTCACGTGGCACTTATTGAATAGAATATATTTGAAAGTTAGTCTTCTACAACTTGTATATTATTAGTTTCAACTTGTCTTAATCTTATTAGGAGGAAGACTTTAGTTCGTAATTAGTTTTATATTAACAATGACTAAATTCTTTTTTATATTATACACATAAAATTAAAGTTATACTCGTTATTTATCCATCAATTAATATTTTTAAAATTAAGGGTGTGACATCTATCTTCTCTTAATATTGATGATGTCTAAGTCTAAATTAAAGTATGATTATGATAAATTTCAAGATTAAAAATATAATTAATTAAAATAATAATAAAATAATTTCTATTTCACCTACTAAAATTTTTAAAGTAGGTGGAAATTTGATCGATTGACCATTTGTCCTTACTCTTTTGGCTTAAGACTTTTCCACTCAATTAATATCACCGCAACATCAATTATTATAAATTAATTATTATTTTATTTTATTTTAATTACCACATTTTACATACTAACACAAATTATATTATATTATATATTATTTTTCAAAGTCATAAAGTAAATAAATTGCCATGATCAAAATGTGTTATTTCACTAATACGATTAAATTTCAATTAGAAATAATTATTTTTTTTTAAAAAAGGATTAGGTATGATGTACCCATCAACTGTTAGAAATAGAAGTTAGGTTAATTTCATATTACCCCTAACTACCATTAAAAATCTTCATTGTGCCCTCAATTTTATTAATTCCCCAAAATCCAATTAACTTTTGTAATCATAATAATCAAAACCAATTTAATAATACTAGTAAATTTTAAAAATCTAAAAGCATAACTTTAAAAAAATCCAAAAATTTTCTGTGGAATTTGTAAATTGGAAAAGAAATCTTTATTGATTCTGCCTTCTATTTTTCATGAAGAGTAGATATAAAGAAAAATAAAATGAAATATTAATTAATTTAAAACTAAAATAACTGTAAATTTTTTTTATAATAATAATAATAATAATATTTAAGGATAAAATTATATTTCTAGTGATCCAACCAAATTAATAGTGAAAGATTACTATTATTTGATTAATTTTTGTGTTGGTCAAAATTCGTGAGCTCTTATGCATTTTAAAAAATTCTTTAAGATAAAAATGACTCTATTTTAATATTATATTATAACATATTTATCATGTGAAATATTATAGTTGTAAAGTATTGAGCTGTAATATAATCGACCTTTAATTAGAAATAATAATGGTTGATTAATCTGTCACTAACTTTATAAATAGTTCAAGGTTAATTAGTTTCTATCAATGAGATTCACATGTTTCTTTTATCTTATTCAAATAATTTTAGGGATATTTTAGTCATTGAAATAAAAAAAAAAAAACCTCAACCTATTATAGGTGTAATGATCATTTATATTTCATTACCTTATTAAATTATTTTGAAGACTAAGGGCATTAAAATTTTGTACATAAAATTTTACTATTTGATTGATGGTGTTTAGAGGTGATATGGAGGATAGCTGATAAAGATAATTGACATAATAAAATTTAATTTAATATTAAAATCGATAAAATATATGTTTTAATAATTATTTTGAACTATTTAAAAATTTCAGAAAAATTTACAGCCACCTTATGATGGTATCATTTTTCATTTTTTAATACCTATTTACAGCTAATTCATTTTATAAAATTATGAAGTAAATTTTATATTAATATAGTCTGAAACATGAATGGGTATCACATGCTTTCACACCAAAAAAGGTATGCAAACTTTTTGCAAATGGTGGGCTTAATTATTCTCCTGATGTGGATTATTGCTTGGAGCTGCATTATAAAAGCCAACTTCATCTACTCATATGAGCACAGCACAAGCACTCACAAAACCTTCAGAAAAAAAAAAAAAAAAATGAAGGTCTCAGCAGCCATGGTGTTTGTCTTTGCCCTAGTTTCTCATTTCTTCTTGGTCACAGCAGCTTCCGCGTCTCCACCGGCGTCTAGTCCTATCATCATCGTCGGCGCCGGGATGTCAGGTGATCGATCGATGAAAATTTGTGCATGCAACTACTATCTAAATATCACATGTGGGTTTTGTTTGCTTACAGGAATTATGGCAGCAAAAACACTTGAAGAAGCTGGATACAAAGATTTCATAATATTAGAAGCAACTTCCAGGATTGGTGGGAGGATTCACAGAGGAAATATCGGTGGAAACCCAGTTGAAATGGGTGCCAACTGGCTTTTTAGTGGAGGTCCAAAGACCAGTCCTACACTTGCTGTTGCTAGGAAAATCAACCTCAGGAGATTCTACTCTGACTTTGCAAATATCTCCTCAAACGTTTACAAACAAGAGTATAATAATTATCTCAACACTTTTATCTCTCCCCCCCCTCTACTTTTACTTATTTATTATAACTATGCAATAGTAAGATATGCTACTATTCTAAACATCCATCCATATATACATGCTTGCATACACACACAATCATTGTAAAATATTTATAAAAAGAGTTGAAATTACGAATTAACAAGATAATTTTAAGTAATATTTATTGAATATAATTCGAGAATATCACTTATTAGAATAATTTTTATAAATTATAATGTATTTCGTACCTAAAGAACAAAAATAAATCAAAATTGACTCTTTTTTAAGGTCGGTGTGAGGCAAGATTAGTGTGAAAAAAATTCAATTCATTAACTTTTATTTATACTAAATAAAAATTTAATAATTAACCAATAATGTAATTTTTTAAAAGATGTATGTAATTATTAATAATTTTTTTCGTCAAGTTTATTTATTTTTTATTATTATAATTTTTTTTTCAGTAAAACTCGGATAACTAAAAGTTTAAAAAAAAAATAATAGCAAAATATATTATATTAATTAATGATACAATTTATCTATTTATGCTAAATATATCCTTTGCCTTCTTATAATTGAGCTTGTATTCTTCTATAATGCTAATGAATTGAGCTTGTATTCTTCTATAATGCTAATGACTTGTTCAATCATGATACTTTATATGGATAAAAATCAATTTTACCAAAATATTTCAAAATATATTACTATTTACATAAACCTGAAAGTAAGTTGTTAATTAATCTCTCTTTCTCTTTCTCTTTCTCTTCTTGATGTACGTACAGTGGTGGATTGTACCAAAAGGATGTGGTTGATTCTGAGATGAAGATTGCTGATGAAAGAGATGAATTTGGCTCAGAGTTATCAAAAACTTTATCGAATGAAACAGCAAGGGATGACGATGTCTCAGTTTTGGGATCACAACGCCTGTTCAAAAAGTAAGCAAATTTACATGTTGAGGTGTGGCAGGTTCCTGCCTTTATTTGCAGTAATAATATTTATCGATGGTTTGATGCAGGGTTCCGAGGACTCCACTGGAAATGGTGGTTGATTTCTTTTATAATGATTTTGAAGAGGCAGAGCCAACGAGGATTACAAGTTTGAAGAATACATTTCCTCGGCAATTAATGGAAGATTTTGGGGAAGATTCATACTTTGTGGCTGATCCCAGAGGCTTTCAGAGTGTCGTTCATTATATTGCCAAGCAGTTTCTTTACACTAAGAACAATAGGATTAAGGATCCCCGGCTCAAGCTAAAAAAGGTAGCACACACTACATAACCAATAGTGGCTACAAGTAATTGAAATATGTTTTAAGGTAATTTATAGATAAGAGATTAATTCAAACCACGAAATGCAATTACAGGTGGTGAGAAAGATCAGTTACTCGAAGGAGAAAGTAATAGTTAGTACAGAAGATGGATCCACATACCAAGCAAGCCACGCAATTATCACTGCAAGTATTGGTGTTCTTCAAAGCAGTCTCATTGAATTTGTCCCAGAATTGCCTGTATGTTCTTTCTCTCTTTCATTTTGTTTTTCAATTTGCGTATATAATGAATCCTACCCATCAATTTTAAGTAGCTATGGAAGAGACTGGCGATCACCAACTTCGACATGGCAGTGTATACAAAGATATTTCTGAAATTCCCTTACAAATTCTGGCCTACTGGCCCAGGCACTGAGTTCTTCCTCTATGCCCATCAAAGACGTGGATATCTTCCAATCTGGCAGCATGTGGAGAATGAATATCCAGGATCAAACATTCTGTTTGCAACAGTAACAGACGAAGAATCAAGAAGAATAGAGAAACAATCAGATGAACAGACAAAAGCAGAGCTAATGCAAGTTCTGAAAAAACTATTTGGCAATAAAATTCCAGAACCACAAAGCATTCTTGTTCCGAGATGGTGGTCTAACAGGTTCTACAGAGGCACCTACTCCAATTGGCCCAATGGTTACACCCAACAACGTTACCATGAATTAAAGGTTGTCAGCATTTCTAAATTTAATTTATTTGATCTTGTTAAGTCAAGCAATCTGAAACCATAATTGTTTTCTGAAATCCAGGAACCAATTGGTCCAATTTACTTCGCAGGGGAGCACACCAATTCAACATATATAGGATATACAGATGGTGCTTATTTTTCAGGTTTTATTTTTTTTCCCTTCCACTTTCTCTATTTAATTATTGTTTATTTTGAAATAAATATTTACGTTAATATTTTTTAAAATTATTATTATTATTGTTTTTTTTTTATTATTTATGCATGCAGGTATTAACACTGCTAACGATTTGATCAAGTGCCTCAAAGAATCTTGCAAAGGACGTCATGTATAGCATGCACGACGGATGAAGGGAGGAACTAAAATCGAGCTTCTTCCTTATTAGTAGATTTCTTAGAAGTGAAGTGTTACAAATTATTACATGTAATGATAGTTTAATCTCTTGAATTCAGTGACTTTGATTATTAAAACTCTCGATTATGAGTCCGGGTACGAACTATCCGAACCAGACTTAAGAGGGTCATCCAGACAAGCTAATCATTAATCAGTGGAAAAAAAATTCGGAAGAATTCAATTAAATCTGTAATATCCGTACATGTCCGGTGGATATTGAGTCACAACGACGCTACCTACCTTTACAAAAATGAAGGCTTCGGCAGCCGTGGGTGTTTGTCCTAAATTTACGTTTCTCATCAGCAGCAAGCTTCCAGGTCGCCGCCGGCATCAAATTCTGTTATCATTATCGGCGCCGGAATGTCAGCCGGTAATGGATGAAAAGAAAATAGTCATGCAGTTTTTTTCCGACAGTTTCTTTCACCTCACGTCTGCGCCGGCAATTTTATTAAGAAATAAAGTTTCCCTTTTTCCATTTTCCTTTTCTTTGTTATGATCCCTGGTTTCTTCCCCGACAGGATTCCCAGCACTCACATGAAATAAATTATTATTATTTTTATGATATTTATGTCTAAATTAAAAAAGATTAAAAATTTATAATAAATGTTTATAAATATTTTAATATATCTAATAAATTCATTGATTAAATATTTTAATTTTTATAATAAATCTTTCCTTATCCATGTTAGAAAAGGAGCAATGAATTCGTGGGGCCTATGGTAGTTAACACTTCCAGCGCTCCAATCGACCCAAATCCACGGGATTTGTAGTATCATCGACCAAATTCTCAGCCAACGCGTTTTCTTCTCGCCCTGCTTCATAGTCTCCTTAACAATAACAAAACATTATAATCTCTCTCAAATGGTACAATCTTGATTAATTAATTAGTTTATTTGTTTAAAGTCTGCACTACCAGTCGATTGTTTAGATATAAACTAAGCCATGACTTCGCACATACAGTTTACAGATGCAGACGCATCATAACCCAACATTTTTTTCTTCTTCTTCTCCAAAGTTTTCAACCAAGTCAACTGAGCCGGTAAAACAAAACCTGTTCTTCTTATAAGATCTCGATGTTTCTTCATTTTACTCATCTGGGTATTTTTAGTTTTTGTCTGCTTTCATTTCTTTGGTGGTTGAATTATTTTATTTTTCTTAGCCCCGTGTTTTTTCTTGCTTTTTAAGCAGACTTTTCCTAGTTAATCTGTATTTGTTGTTATTGGTGTTGTAGTAAGGTGGATTTGGTCACTGATCGAAGATTAAGTTGACTTTTTTGGGTTGTTTATTTGTTGTATTTTGTTGAATACTTCTCGTTTATAATTTAATATGTGCTGCTAAGTTGATGATTATTGTCATTTTGGTTCTATAATTGTTATAGATAAGAATTATTACACGAATTTGGTGTAGTTTACTTCTGTCTTGAATTTTGTTATAAATTCTATTTCATTGGATAAGATACTGTTCAAGCTTTAAAGTTGTTCAAAGTTTTGTAAAGTTCGCGTTGGGATTTGAGAAGTCGGATCTATTGTAAGCTGTGTGAACATACGTGTGTGTAGAACTAGATCTTGATGCAGAAAGTAGTGGAAGAGTTTAGGGAAAATTGAGGGTAGGTTCAAATGGGGAATACTTGTGTAGGACCAGCCATCAAAAATGGTTTTTTTCAATCGGTTTCAGCTGCAGTGTGGCGGACCCGATCACCAGATGACTTAGTTTCTAATCATACCCGTACTACTGAAGAAATTCTGGCTGAGGCAACGGCTAAAGAACCCGAACCACCCTTGCCAGTTCAAAACAAACCGCCAGAACAGTTGACAATGCCTAAACCAGAGGCTATACCCGAAACTACACCAGAACCCAAACCAGAAACTAAACCAGAACCCAAACCAGAAACTAAACCACAACAACACAAAAATCCCAAGAAACCTCTTCAAATGAAGAGGGTTTCTAGCGCAGGACTCAGGACTGAATTGGTTTTACAGACAAAAACAGGTAACTTTAAGGAATATTACAGTTTGGGGAGGAGACTAGGGCAAGGTCAGTTTGGGACTACATTTCTTTGTGTGGAAAAGGGTACTGGGAAGGAGTATGCCTGTAAATCAATTGCAAAGAGGAAGTTATTAACTGATGAGGATGTCGAGGATGTACGAAGAGAAATCCAGATAATGCATCACTTGGCTGGGCATCCAAATGTTGTATCTATCAAAGGTGCTTACGAGGATGCGGTGGCAGTCCATGTTGTTATGGAACTATGTGCAGGTGGTGAGCTTTTTGATAGAATTATCCAGCGTGGGCATTATACAGAAAGAAAGGCCGCTGAGCTTACAAGGACTATTGTGGGGGTCGTGGAATCTTGCCATTCTTTGGGGGTTATGCATCGTGACCTTAAGCCTGAGAATTTTCTTTTCATCAGTCCAGAGGAGGATTCACATCTCAAGACAATTGACTTTGGATTATCAATATTCTTCAAACCAGGTCTATACCAACTGTTGTTCTGAAAATAATTGGAATTCTTTTGTGATGTCTATTTCATTTGTCATTTTGTTAGTCATTAACTTGCCGAGCAGATTTTATGGTATGATATTTAAAAACATGTATAATACAAGCTTTATTTAAACAACTTATGATCATTTTCATCATGCACTCTTATGTCTAAACTTTCAAGATTTGGATCTAGCCTCAAAGGCTGCCTAAAATTGACTTTGAATCCAGCATGGGGGATTATGACGGGCTTAAAATGGGCATCTATTGAAGCAGAATGTTGCTTGAATAAGCATTACTTGAAAACGTGAAAACCAAAGATTTTGTTGGTTCTTATCTAATTGGTTTAAATAATGGGTTTCTTTTAATTAATTCACATCCATGGATCCAGTTTCTAGCACTTTATTGCTTCTAATCCTATGGTTCCACTTCTCTTCCTTTTGCTTCTTTTACATGTCATAGAACTAGAAGTAGATTTAGCTCTTCAACACTTAATCGAGAATTCATGATATCTCCACGTAGGCGAAAAATTTAATGGCGTAGTTGGGAGCCCTTATTATGTTGCCCCAGAAGTTCTTCGAAAGCGTTATGGTCCAGAAGCAGATGTTTGGAGTGCTGGTGTGATCCTTTACATACTGTTAAGTGGAGTACCTCCTTTTTGGGCGGGTGAGGTTTATTTCCTAGTTTAAGTTCTACTGTTGCAAGTGTTCAGATCCTGATATGATCTGAAGTTGACTGATTGTGATTAACTTCCAATTTGCTCGTATCACACAGAAAGTGAACAAGGGATATTTGAACAAGTCCTGCATGGTGATCTTGACTTTTCATCGGCCCCTTGGCCCAGTATCTCTGAAAGTGCAAAAGATTTAGTGAGGAGAATGCTTGTTCGAGACCCTAGAAGGCGGCTGACTGCACATGAAGTTTTGTGTATGTTCTTTTTTGTTGTCTTCTTCTTTATTGTGGGTTATGACATATGAGCATTACTTGATTACACCTTGCGATGTGCTCGATTGGAATCTTTTTCACCTTGAGGTAAACATGTCATAAGATCTTGATGTGCACCATGAAATTGATTCTATAGGAGATACAACGCCCAGATTGTTTCTTCTTCACCAACATTGGATTCTGTGTTTTAGTAATGCTTTCTGCCCAACTGAAATAAAGAATGAAAGAGGATATGAGAGCTTGGAGAACGACAGACAATATTCTTAATGCTAAATTAATCCTTTTGTTGTTTACTGATGTGGCTTTTATGGTGAACCCTACTTCAGAATGCTCATTTGTCTGTTCGGAATGTTTTTTGTTGTCTTCTCATTGATGAGATGTTTAATTCCTGTAAAGCAATCTCTAGTATTTTTCGAAATACTGGGACCTTTATAATGTAGTTGTATTAACTTAAGCATGACATGTTATCTCCACTTGGATCGCTTTTATGTACATTTAAATGTGAAACTGTGGTCCTCTTATCACTTACACTTGGCATGGTCCTTGCTGGCTTTTTTTCCATTCCTCTCAGGCTTGCTGTCTTTTAGAATTAATTATATTCATTCTAAATTTATTTATTACTTAGGCTGAAGCTGGAATTTTTTCTATTTTGTTTCTGATGTGGAAAATAAATTCCTTGCAGGCCACCCTTGGGTACAAATAGATGGTGTGGCTCCTGACAAGCCTCTAGATTCTGCAGTCCTTAGTCGATTGAAACAGTTTTCTGCTATGAATAAGCTCAAGAAAATGGCACTTCGAGTGAGTCTCAAGCATCTGAAAATATCATCATTACAGGGCTTTATACTTGGATTTTATCCATAATTCCCTTATTTATTACATCATTTAGCTTGGAACTATTATCTTTAGGTTAACTGAAGGATGAATTTCTTCCCTTCTTTCACTACAGGTCATTGCAGAGAGCCTATCCGAAGAAGAAATAGCAGGCCTGAAAGAAATGTTCAAGATGATAGATGCAGACAGCAGTGGACAAATCACTTTTGAAGAACTCAAGGCTGGATTAAAAAGAGTTGGAGCTAACCTTAAGGAGTCTGAAATTTATGATCTAATGCAAGCGGTAAGTATCGGATAACATTTTAGAGATAAGATTTCAAAATCTTTTTCTATTTTCTGCCAAAAAGAAATGGATTTGTTAGCTTTGAATAGTGGAGCACTACCTCTGACAGTGAAGCCAAAGGATCTAAATGGTCAAATGAGTGATGATTTTGTTTTGTTTTCTTATTTTCTAATTTTTTGTTGCCAAAAGAATATGAACAAATTGATATGCATTAAAGTGTGTCTTTTCAACCTCATGTTCTTAAATTGCAGGCCGATGTTGATAACAGTGGAACAATTGATTATGGAGAGTTTGTAGCTGCAACATTGCATCTAAACAAAATTGAGAGAGAAGATCATCTATTTGCAGCCTTTTCCTATTTTGACAAGGATGGAAGTGGCTATATTACTCCAGACGAGCTTCAACAAGCTTGTGAGGAATTTGGCATAGAGGATGTTCGTTTGGAAGAAATGATCCGAGAAGTTGATCAAGATAATGTAAGTGATGTTTTGCATTTTCATAGGACATTGCACAAAATTAAGGAAAAGAAAAAGGTGAAAGAACAATCCATTTTAGAAGTGTGCTTTAAATCTTGGACACGCATGACCACTTTTTTAAATCTCCTAGTTGACGTTAGGTTGGTTTGGCTAATTTAGCCAAGATTTTAGTTCAGTTGTTATTCTTTTTGGTGACTACATAAATACATATTTAAGAGCAAGTTAGTTGATCAATTATATCTCTAATTGAGTGGTTGAAGGTTATGTTTGGGATTAAAGTGTTATGGTTTTAAAGCTACAGTTGATGTGGGATGGAATCACCAAATATCAAATGTAAGTGGAAAAATAGGTGGCTGCAGTAAACTTGGTATTTACCAAACATTTAACAATTGTGTTTTTGAAGTTAAGTAGAAGCACAACAGTAACTAACATAGCTGAAGTCTAGTCGGCTTTTGAGTCGCAGTTCTTCTTGTGGTAAGTTAAGGGGAGTGATAATGCTAAGGCTAATCTTTTCAGAGCTGTGAAAACTTGAAATGCATTCGAATTGGGGGCTTTATGGTTTAGACCTAAAACACTGGTTCTATTTTTGGCATAATCTAGTCCAACTTATGTGGAATAATCCCTAATGATAGTATCTCTCTATTGATTTTGCAGGACGGACGGATAGATTACTATGAATTCGTGGCCATGATGCAAAAAGGAAATGTTGCAGCACCCCCTAAGAAAGGCCTCCAAAATAGTTTCAGCATTAACTTTGGAGAAGCTCTAAAACTCTAGCAGCATAAGCAGCGGCAGATTTCTCCTTCCAATCATGGTTAGTTTTTGAAGAACTAAGGTCGGTATAGTGAGGACCGTTAAGCGCTTATCTGAGAAGCAGTTAGTCCTTTTCCAGCATTGACCAGTTGAATCTGTTCAAAATTTTTGTTTCATATGAGTTTTGCGATGGAAATCGGCACACCATTATCAAATATCATCATTTATTCTTTCTGGACAGAGAACTTAAGCTGTTCTTATCATTTTATTTTTTCAGCCATGAAACTCATGTTGGATATATAGTCTGTTGATTTATGCCCAAAGAAGCTGCAATTTGGTTGCTCAGGATTTCAGCTTTGGCTTGTGTTTTTGATTTTTTCCTTCTTAATCGAAGAAGAAACAGTCACAACACAGATTTTTGTTCTGGCAATTTACAAGGAATCTAACATCCACCATATCCTGTTTCATGGGCCATTCCCCCAGTTCTAACTAATTGCTCTAATACACAATTCTAAATAACCCACAGAGCACCCCACTCAGCTTAGGTCACCACAACAGAATTGATGGTCCTACTTCGTTTGTCACTCTATAAAAAATCACCGCTGTGTTATTTTAGCATCATTTTAAAGCACGTACTGACGCTCCTCCCTCCTCATAATATTCTCGAAATTTTTTAATGCAATTTCCAATGTTCTTTCGCTGGACAATAAAAACCCTAATCAGCGCCTTCTCTCTCTTTTTCCCCCAAAAATCTCAAACCCTAATTTTCTCTCGCCTCTCTGATGGCGACGGCGCGAGAAGAGAGCGGTTACGGAGCGGGAGGGAAGTTTAAAAAGCGCCCGTTTCGGAGGTCCACGCAAACGACGCCGTACGATCGACCAACCACGGCTCTGAGAAATACTCCCAATATCAATATCAATAACCATAATAATGGTTGGTTGTCAAAATTGGTTGATCCAGCGCAGAGACTCATTGTTTCCAGCGCTCACCGACTCTTCGGTTCTGTTTTTCGTAAGCGGCTGCCTCCACCGCCTCCACAGCCGTCCGAACCAGGTTAGGGTTTCTGTTCTTTGGGAACATTTTTCTGTCGGGAAGCTGATTTTTTCTGTTGTAATTACGGTTCGTGGATTAATGACTTGTGCTCGGTTGTTGCTTATACTGTTTGCTCTAATTGGCGGCAATTATCTGCTCTTAGCGTTGATTTGAGAAGTTAGGGATTCTTTTTTTTTTTTTTTAATGCATTTGATAAATTATTAAGCTTACAAGTTCTTACAAGCACGAGGAAGACCTAGAAAATGTGTATTTTACTTCGTTTCGTGGACTTATATTATGTGATGGATATGCATTGTTATTTTATTCCGTTTTAGATAACTAATTTCAGGATTAATTGGCCCATCCAGTAAAAGATAAATTTTCATTTTGCCATGGTGTGAATTTGTTAAATGCAGTGCTGTAACTCTTTTAACTTTTTAGTTGCAAATGAACCCGTGTTGTGCTCAATTATGGCATGGGATGCTCTTTCTTGTACTTATAAAAGAGTGGTTACACTAAGCTTTATTCTTCTTTTGTGTCTTTAGTTCTATTAGTGATTATATATGCGTCATATTCTGTGGAATGATGTGTTGTTGTTCATTGATTGCTATTCTTTCTTTGTTTACTGTTTGTGTTATTGACATCTTGTCAATTGCCTTGTTTTGGTTTATAAACTTGTGGAGTGCATTTTTTCCCATTCAGTTATGCTGCGGTTATTTTACCCTATCATATTTGAAGCAGATTAAGGGGATCTTGATAACATATTTATTCATAATTTTAACAGAAGCAAACAATGAAGAAAAAGACATGGACCAAGAACAAGTCACTGCAGTAAGTTTGCTTGCTTCACGTATTTTCGATTTTTTTTTTACCTTCCTCCCCATCTCTTTTCAGAATAGAGTTTATTAATGAGTTGTCTTTTGAGCATCAAGTGGCTCTTAGATCATGTTATCATTCACTGTATGTTTTAAGTCCTTGGCATATTCATTTTTCATTTTCTTTTTGGATAAGCTTGTTGAGTAAAGATTTGGTGTTGAAATGGTGTGTTTTGTACACATCTTTTGAAGTCTGGTTCATGCTCCAAAATTTGCTGGTTAAAGTAGTTTTTTGGACGGTAGAATTGTTCAGTTGTGCTTTTTTTAACCACAGATTGACCATCTTTAAGCTTCAAAGTATATATTACAGAATTTATAACGTTGACATGGGGGTATGTACATCTCTACTGCATCCTTTCATATGATTTTCTGGTGGAAGATTCCTAAATTTTTGGTTTAATCGGTTGTCATTGATCTTTTCTAACATTTTTTCCCCTTTTACTTACGGGTTTTGGAACGATAAGCGGCCTTTTGTTGTAGTGTGTGTCTAATTGTGTGACAGTTTATTTTACTCTTGATGTTTGTCTGATATTCTTATGTTGTATGCAAATGTGCTATAAAGGATCATCCTGATGTTCAAGGAGCCATTAGTGGTCATGATGGTCTTAACAGTAATTCTGATAGAGGTGGGCTTACCAAGCTGGAACAAATTTTGAAGCAGAAAACGTTTTCGAGGCAAGTCTCTCTCAGAAAATTTTTAATTTCACCTCAAATGGAAGCTCTTAATTAAATAGAACATCCATGCACAACGGGAATTTTAATTTCTTGTAATTGTTTGTACTACCCTAGTTTCTTTCTCCGCGAAGGTAACATTTTCCATAATGCTCATATATTAAACGTTGATATATTATTGTGGAGGAATCTGTTAACCCTTTTTTGTAGGCTTCCTATGACACTGTGTACTTTCTTTCCATGTATGCACCCTCAACCCCTTCAACTTCTCCATCCCAAACATAAACACCTATGCCAACACCAATGTTCAAGGGTAAAAAAAAAGAGGAAGAACACAAGAGTTTAAAAAAGAGACCATCTTCACCTTTTAAGTGCTTTATCGTATTAGTTCTTATCAATGAAGTTTGTGGCCACCCTGAGGTTTTTACCTTGGACTTTTTTTATGATGCCAAATAGAATGAATTCTGACTTGTCCACAGATCGGAGATTGATCGATTGACTGCCCTTCTGCATTCAAAAACTGCTGATATGCCTGTTGGGGATGAGCAGAAAAGCCCTGAAGTGAACGCTTCAGAACCTGTGGCGCTTGATAGCAGAAAGGAGGCATCCTTAGATACTCCACTTAAAGATAATGGAATTGGGGGCCAACTCATTTCTACTCCTGTCGTGAGTTCAACTGTATAAAGCTTGCCCGTGCCTTTTCTCTTCTGATTTACTTAATAGCAAGTGGCTTTTGGTAGTTTTGATGATCCCTTTATTTCTAAAGAAACTAATAAAATTGCATTAATAGAGAAAAAAAAAAACTGGTTTCAATGATCTTGTTTTCACCTTTTGGTGGCTGAAATGTCTCTAGGTCCTTGATGAGGATATTGCCTCACCTGCAGAGCTTGCAAAAGCTTTCATGGGCAGTAGGCCTTCCAGAGTTTCACCATCAATGCTTGGTGTGCGTGGTCAGGCATTCAGGGAAGGGTCAACTGTGTTGAACAAACCATCACTTCCTTCTGCATTACCTGTTACGTCACTTGTTCCAAGATCTTCAGGCCATGTTGGGGTTTTGGAAAATGGTTTTCTGACTCCAAGAAGTCGAGGCAGGTCTGCCATATACAGCATGGCTCGAACACCATATTCCAGAGTCCAGTTAACTTCTACCTTCAAGGTCTATATGCTGCTGAAGTGTACATCTGATTAGAGTTTTGATGTTATTTAAAATTCAAGTATTTTTTTCTTCTTCCTGTTTTACAGGGTTCTGGGCTTGCACATGATTCTGGTGCTGGACCATCATCTCAGAGCATGTGGGAGCAAAACAGACTGGCTGATTCTAAAGCAGGGGTAAAAATCATTTGCTGGTCTCTGTGGTTGGAATCCACCTTTTGGCTAATATCAGTTACTAATTTGCTTCTTTCTTTTGCAGACTCTAAAACGCCGGAGTTCAGTTCTAGACAGTGGTATAGGCTCTGTCGGTCCTATACGTAGAATTCGCCAGAAACCTAACATTCTTTCGTCAAAAAGCTCAAGCTTGCTAGCTTCTGGAAGTACTCTGTGTGTGCGAGGAAGTGCTGTTGCTGATGCTGTTCAATACCCTTCGTCCTTGCAACAGATGCCATTGTTATCAGGTGAAGGAAAGCATAGTCGTACAAAAATGTTAACAGAAAATGGGGGTAATAGCATTCCTAGTACCAGTTCTATCCCCGTTCCCTCCAAGTCAAGTGAGATGGCTTCAAAAATATTGCAGCAGCTTGATAAGTTGGTCTCTTCGAGGGAGAAATCACCTACAAAGTTGTCACCTTCCATGCTACGTGGAACAACTCTAAAAAGCGTTGAGAATGTCGATTCATCAATATTTCTGGAAAACATTCAAGATAATAATAGGTCAAATGATTTGCTTGACACTTCATTATCTGATGTTAGAGATTCTACATGGCAGAAGGGGGACAAGGTTGACGAAACTGTTCCAACCAAGTTCATTTCTACTTCTGACAAGTCGAATATGGCAATGAATGGTGTAGATGCTGCTGGAATCATTAAGGCTAATGTGCCTGGTACTAAAACTACAGATACTGCTTTGGCAAAATCAATTGTGCATTCACATCCACAAAAGAAACAGGCTTTCCAGATGAGTGCGCATGAGGTTTGTTTTGTTTTATGTTTGACGTCTGTGTTGGCCCTTTTTATTCTGTTCCATCTGCCAATTTATCAGATCTGTGGTTGCACTGTCTAATTCATTTTCATTCTTTTAAGTTATTTGTTCACGCACTTCAGATCCTAAGTCTTGTTTATAGCAGACCAAAATTTAATTTTTTAGCCATCCTGAGGTTACTAATTATTGATGAATGAACAATACCAATGATGATCCCTTATTCAATTTGACGTGTGATGCTTTCTTACTCAATAGCTCATGAAGTTGGGCCATCATGTGACTAGGCCTAAATTGTTCTGATTTTGCCAATGGGTTCTGAGGATGTGAAAATAGTATTATCCTCTAGTTGAGGGATCGGAGGAGACTGGGCAAGTAGGATTGCAACATCAGGGAAAGAAATAATTATATTTGTGATTTTTTTTTTTTGATAATCAAAGTCGTGTTCCACCTCTTTAGGATTATCTGGAACTGGATGATGATGAAAATTCTAATGGGCCTGCATCTATGCCTTTGGTTGATGGGAGAGACAAGCCGAATGCCTCTTTGGATAATGGGACCACTGCTGCTGACGTCATCACAGTAGAGAAGTCTGCAGCTCATTCTGATGTCAAGCCCCCAAGTCCTGAATTAAACAAAGTATCTGATAAGGAAAATGATGATGGAGCTGTGATTACTGGAAAGAGCCCTGTGTTAACCTTTTCAACTGTGCATTCCCCCAGCATATCTGCACACCCAGCTGAGATAGCGACTCTATCAACCTTGACTTCTAATAAAGCTGCAAATGAATCAAGTGCTGCTCCTATATTTAGCTTCGGTGAGAAAGTCTCTGCCCCCAAGGAATCAAACACAGTTTCTCCCATATTTAGTGCTAGCACAGTAAATGTTGATAAGGGACCACAGTTCACTAGTGCTGTCTCATCGTCAGTAGTTAGTGAATCTTCAGCCTTTAAATTCGGTACTCCTTTGAATACAAAGCCAGATAGCTCTACCAGGTGAGTACACGTCTTAGTATTTATGCCTAGAAAGTCATAATTGTATGTCATGTTTATTGGTTCTTGTTAAATTATTCATAATTTGGTGGAAAGTGTGCTTGAGCTTTCTGGAATCTGTTTTTTCTTTGATTTTGTTTTGCATTCAATGTTTGAAGATATAGGTTTTTTTTTTTTTTTTTTTGGAGATGATGAAAAAAAAGAGGAAAAGAAAGAGGAAGGCTAAATAGTCATTCAGTTAATCTTAAAAAAATTAAAAACAAAACTATTCTTGTGAGCCTACGAAGTAAAATGGTTTGAATTAAGTTAATGGGATTATTTTGAAAGACCTTAAACAGCTGCTTTCAACAGGATTTCGGAACATTGAATTACTAGTTATCCTGCAGAAAATTTTGTTGAAAGCATGACAAAATTGTCAGCTGCCTGTGAACTGAAAGTGCCATTATAACATAGGTTAGATAATGTGATGATACTACACATAAGTGTTGCTGTTGAGAACCTAAATAGGCAGGATCCTCACGCGCAGCAAGCAGCAAGAAGGCATTGCGAGAAAATGGGCGCGCCAGGCACCACACAGGCCCGCGATCCAGCGAAGGAGGAAGCCCATCGAGAGATTGGCCTTGCCCGCGAAGGAATTCTACAGCAAATGGAGTTCCAGCGACAGCAGGACTTTGCCAACAACAGAGTTCGACAGCAAGTAGGACACAGCAAGCCAGAGTTCGATGTCCACTAGGACACAGTATTTAAGCAGAACTAGAAGACTTATAAGATTAGGAAACAATAAGATAGGATAAGATTTATCCTTGTTTAGTCATAGATAACTTAGGAATCCTTTTCATAGTCGAATTAGGAGTTTATCTTAGAGTCAAACAAGGCTGCTATCATTATAAATACAGTCATTCATCATGTAATTTAGTTTAGGCTTTCAGATATTATTTGATTATCAATAAAATAATAGATTGATCAGCACAATTGCTGTCATTCTTTATTTTCGGTTATCCTTCAAGAGTTTTCTTAGGATTAACTTGGGCTTAGGCTAAGGTTAAGAGTTGTCTTCCTTGCCTAGGAGCTGCGGCAGAGATTAAGAGTTGTCTTTCTCAGCCAAGGCGAGTTGCGGAAGGGTTAAGAGTTGTCTTCCTTTTCCAACATATCCGTCCATTGCATATATCATCGAGCGACTGAGCGCGAAATAAGAGTTTAGGGGCGAAATATCGAGGGACTCAAGTTTTAAGCATCAGAGCAGCAACTACGCACGTGAACAGTAATCATCGGCGCCCCTAGACCGCGGAAAATTTGGAGGCCGAAAATTCGGACCCCAACAACTGGTGCTCTCGTTGAGAGGTGTCATTGACAGACTCGTGGAGAAGTTGTCATTGACTGGTTCATTGAGAAGTTTCGTTGGACAGCAAATTCCAACAGTTGCTGCATGGGGTGTGTGGGTGTGGGTGTGTGTGTGTGTGTGATAAGTTAGATACTGTGATGATACTACACATAAGTGTGGCCGCATGGGGTGTGTATGTACTGTGATGATACTACACATAAGTGTTGCTGTATGGTGTGTGTGTGTGTGTGTGTGATAAGTTAGATACTGTGATAATGCTACACATAAGTGTTGCTGCATGGGGTGGGTGTGTGTGTGTGTGTGTGTGTGATAAGTTAGATACTGTGATGATACTACACATAAGTGTTGCTGCATTGTTACCTCCTCTTCTTACCAGAATAGCATGTTCTGAATAATTTTTTTTAATGTGTGGTCGTAATTTAGGTAGGTTTTTTTATTTTGATGACCAGGGCAAAAAACTTTAGAAACTTCAATTGAAACCTTTTTTCTTTCTTCATGTGCAGCTTGGCTTCTGTTGCTGTTGGATCAATTGATTCTGTGACAAAAGTGCCTGAATCAAATAAAGCTGATAATAAAGTCTTTTTTAGGACACCTGAAACTTCACTTCCTTCAGCTGCAACCACATCATCCTCAACTGCTAGTGTATTTTCCTTTGGTGCTCCTGCAAATAGCTTAAGTTTGAACAATGGATCCCTTGCTTCGGGCCCATCTTCAACCTCTTCCCCTTCACCGCCATTTTCCAGCACTGGTTTTAATAAAAACTTGTTTAGCAGCTCGACCACATCTTTTGCCACCACCAACAGTAGTGCCACTTCCATAACCAGTACCTCAGCTACAATGCCTTCTACAGATGATCCTATTTTCAAGTTTGGATCATCTGCAGTTCCATCAACCTGTGGCTCGCCAATATCAGCAACATCTGGTGTAGAATCAACAGAAGTCAAGAAAAATGATACAACCTTGGGCAGTTCTGCTGGCATGCTCTTTGGGGATTCATCTGTTTTTGCTGGGACAGGGAGTGGTACATCCGGTGCCACATCATTGGCAAATGCAGGCACAGGAAGAAGCATTTTTGGTGGTACGTTGCCTGCCTTTACCACTGGAAGTAGCATTTTTGCTGGTACATCGCCAGCGATTACAAGCTCTGGAAGTAGCTCATTTGGTGTTACTCCTCCACCAATTACTAGTGTGGGTAGTAGTAGTTTTGGTGGTACATCTGCAGTTGCAAACACTGGAAGTAGCATTTTTGGATTCAGTGCTGGAACCTCTTCTTCAGTTGCTGTGACCAGTCAGGCTCAAGCATCTAACCCTTTTACTGTTGGTAGTGCGCAGGCATCTGTCAATGCAACCGGTGTTGTGACTACAATTCAGAGCATGCCAACTCAGTTTGGTTCATCTTCATCATCTACATCATTTGGGTTGGCTGGGAATCCAACCTTTTCCTCAAGCAGTTCTTTATTTGGTTCTTCAACTCCTGTGATTAAACCATTTGGTTCAGCTCCTTCATTTGGAGTGAGTTCTACTTCCTCATCTGGGGCTAACTCAATTAGCTCCAGTAGTGGGACTACAGCCAGTGTGTTTGGTGCCAGTTGGCAAGCCCCCCAGACTCCCCCATTATTTGGTTCCACATATAACTCTACATCTGCCTCAACTGTATTCTCATTTGGTGCATCAGCTTCATCTGCTGCTAGTAGCACAACTCCTGTGTTTGGGTCATCCACCAATGGTTCATCGAGTTCCATTTTTTCATTTTCTTCTGCGGCAGCCACCTCATCCCAGCCTGCCTTTGGTAATGTAAATTCTGTGTTTGCCTTCGGTTCTATGCCCTCAAACAATAATGATCAGATGAGTATGGAAGACAGCATGGCTGAGGACACAGTTCCTTCATCCACGCCTGCAATTCCAGCATTTGGTCAGCAGCCCGTCTCACCTATATCTAGCTTTGTGTTTGATTCGGCTGCTCCATCTGGAGCAAATCCCTTCCAATTTGGAAGCCAACAAAATATGGCAACTCCCCAAAACCCTTCTCCCTTCCAAGCTTCTGGTAGTTTAGACTACAATGCTGGGGGAAGCTTCTCATTGGGCACTGGTGGTACTGACAAGTCTCAGAGGAAAATTGTAAAACTCAACCGTAAGCCACGGAAGAAGTAATACATTAGTTCCAGTGGGTAATTCGTTTTCCTTGTTGGAGACTTTGGCTATTTGCAATTGTTGGAATAACAATTAACGGTGATGATTAACCATGAGTGGGTTAGTCACCGGGTGGTGGTAAACGTAGTCTAGCTGCTTCAGGCTCTGGTAATTTGCCAATTCTGTTATCTCCTTTACAGCTTTCTTTATGGTTGCAATGCCTATGTGAGTCACAATTTTGTATCAGTCATCTTAGGAAATCTAAGAACATTTGTGGGGTAGTAAATTTAGTTGATGATAGGTTTCAGGTTGGGCAGATGTATCGTAGATCCCCTTTTTTGTGCTCTTGTTATGTGTAACATAAAAGCAATGGACATGATTTTTAGTTTGCTTTTCTGCCCGTGGGCAAATTTTTTCTCTCTTTCAGATTCATGTATGGATGAATTCATCTGTCTGTCACTTGAGTGCTAATGCAAAATCACCAGATTATGTTAAATGCAGGAGCTGGCCTGACCGAATTCCTTGGGTTGTTTTCTGGGTTTTTCTTTCTTTCTTTATTTTTTATTTATTGAATATATCCTTGGAAAATGACAAGAAGCTAAGCCAATTTTGTGGTCTAAAATTTAAAGCACATTTATGCAAAGCTTTTGCCATCGCTATTTCAAGCAACGCAGAATTCGCATGCCATCCTCTTTTTTGAAGCGTGGTCGTGCCCCTGTACAAGAAAATTGAGTCCGTGCTACGTTTACATCCTTTGTTCATGTTTTATAATGGCCAATTAGAAAATAAACAATGTTATGGGGGCATTTCATTTACGTTTCAGATGCGGTACAAATTTCCACCAGGCTCAACAAATATATGATAAACGTTTTACATCACGTTCAACAGGCTTGCCAAGTTAAATTCCTGAATTCAGAAGAGAATCTCCTGCCAAATAAAATGTCCAAGAATATTTCTTCACTAAAAATACCCAAATCTCTGGTTGACACGACGGATTGAGACATTTGAGTCGAGGATCTCTCTACGATGGACATCCACTTCAGTGAAGTTGTTGGGGTCCGGATTCTCGGCCCCCAAATTTTTCGCGGTCTAGGGGTGTCGAAAGTTACTGTTCACGTGCGTCTTTGCTGTCCGTTTGCTTAAAACTTGAGTCCCTCGATGTTTCGCCCCTAAACTCTTATTTCGCGCTCAGTCGCTCAATGGTATATGCGATGGATGGATATGTTGGAAAGGGAAGACAACTCTTAACCCTTCCGCAACTCGCCTTGGCTGAGAAAGACAACTCTTAATCTCTGCTGCAGCTCCTAGGCAAGGAAAACAACTCTTGACCTTAGTCTAAGCCCAAGTTAATCCTAAGAAAACTCTTGAAGGATAACCGAAGATAAAGAATGACAGCAATTGTGCTGATCAATCTATTATTTTATTGATAATCAAATAATATCTGAAAGCTCAAATTGAATTACATGATGAATGGTTGTATTTATAATGATAGCAGTCTTGTTTGACTCTAAGATAAACTCCTAATTCGACTACGAAAAGGATTACTAAGTTATCTATGATTAAACAAGGGTAAATCTTATCCTATCTTATTGTTTCCTAATCCTATAAGTTTCCTAATTCTGCATAAATACGAATTGTCGCCTTGCTGTGTCTTAGTGGACATCAAACTCTGGCTTGCTGTCGAACTCTATTGTTGGCGAAGTTCTGTTATCGCTAGAACTCTATTTGCTGCAGAATTCTCTTGCCTTCGCGGACAGGGCCAATCTCTCGATGGGCTTCCTCGCTCGCTGGATCGCGGGCCTCTGCAGTGCTTGGCGCGCCCATTTCCTCACAATGCCTTTCTGCCTACTTAGGTTCTCAACAATCCCCCTTTCTTGGTGAATTACCTTGTCCTCAAGGTAATGCATTGAGTAACAATGTGCCCTTTTGTCGGAAGATTTCTCGATGGTATTGTCCATGCAAGGGTGTTTTGTTGCTGGAGCCATTGCCTTCCATGTGTGCTGTTTGCTGTTCTAATTGAAATGCATGGTCATTGTGCTATAATCGTGTGTGATTCTTCCAACGGATTTGAGCCAAACATTGCCTAACACAATGTCGAGCCTTACCAAGACTAGAACATGTAGTTCCGCTTTGATGTCAACACCTTGAATCTTCAATTTTGTTGCTTTGATCACTTGGGAACATAAAAGTTTCTGCCCATTAGCGACTTTAACCTCGAATGGCACAATGCTCTTGGGTGTCAACTTAAGCTTTTCGTCAAGCTTATTGTTGATGTAGTTGTGGGTGGCTCCATTGTCTACCAACACAAGTGCATCTTTTCCGCCAATGGTTGCCATGAGTCTCATAGTTGTGGGCTTAGTCACTGCACATTCTATATTGAAAGTAATTGCTCCTTCTGTCACATGTTCCAGCGAGTATATTCCTTCTGCATCTCTCTCGCTATTTGTAGATGTTGCTTGATCTTCTTCGCTGTTGGATGATGGTCCCTTAGCCATGATGTCTTCGTTGTTGTTTTCTGCAGGTTGGTTGGCCAGTGGGTGGTTGTAATTGGGTGATGTCTCTCTGCTATTGCCCATGCTTGCTTGTAGACTTCTCCTCCCTTGAGAAGGTAGTTGCTCGCGACTTATCTCCTCCTCATTCTCCTGAGGCTTTACAATCTCGGATTTGATTTGCCAAGATGGCAGTTGCAGTATTTTGCTCCTTAAACTTGTTCGTCGATACCCCCTTTCTTGAGCAAGAAGATGGTCGCGGTAAGTTTCTTCTTCACGCTCATAGGACCTTATTATTTTGGATGACAGCCTTCTATGTGGTTGGGGCAGTGCGTCATTCCTTCTTGTGTCCTCCTGGCGTTGTTTGCTGGTTTTTCTGGACATGTCCCTCTTTAATTGATCCAAAGAATGAATGACGAAAGTAAGTTGCTGTTGCAAATTGCTTAACTGCTCAATGTTAGTGCGATGGTCTCTTTCGAGGGCCATAATTCTGCCTCGATTGGTTAGAGAAAAATTCTCATCAGGGAATTCTTGTTGCGATGATGGGTGAAGCGGTTGATGTTGCTGGAATGTCATGGTGATGACGCCAAGTCTCTCCACGAATAATAATAGCACCAGTTGTTGGAGCTTGCTGCCCAGCAAAACCTCTCAACAAAGTTTTTTAACGATTCTGTCAAGGACAACTTCTCAACGATCTGTCAATGACAACTTCTCAATGAGTCTGTCAATGACACTTCTCAACGAGAGCACCAGTTGTTGGGGTCCGAATTTTCGGCCTCCAAATTTTCCGCAGTCTAGGGGTATCGAAAGTTACTGTTCACATGCGTCTTTGCTGCCCGTTTGCTTAAAACTTGAGTCCCTCGATGTTTCGCCCCTAAACTCTTGTTTCGCGCTCAGTCGCTCAATGGTATATGCGATGGATGGATATGTTGGAAAGGGAAGACAACTCTTAACCCTTCCGCAACTCGTCTTGGCTGAGAAAGACAACTCTTAATCTCTGCTGCAGCTCCTAGGCAAGGAAGACAACTCTTGACCTTAGTCTAAGCCCAAGTTAATCTTAAGAAAACTCTTGAAGGATAACTGAAGATAAAGAATGACAGCAATTGTGCTGATCAATCTATTATTTTATTGATAATCAAATAATATCTGAAAGCTCAAATTAAATTACATGATGAATGACTGTATTTATAATGATAGCAGTCTTGTTTGACTCTAAGATAAACTCCTAATTCAACTACGAAAAGGATTACTAAGTTATCTATGATTAAACAAGGGTAAATCTTATCCTATCTTATTGTTTCCTAATCCTATAAGTTTCCTAATTCTGCATAAATATGAATTGTCGCCTTACTGTATCTTAGTGGACATCAAACTCTGGCTTGCTGTCGAACTCTATTGTTGGCGAAGTCCTGCTATCGCTAGAACTCCATTTGCTGCAGAATTCTCTTGCCTTCGCGGACAGGGCCAATCTCTCAATGGGCTTCCTCGCTCGCTGGATCGCGGGCCTCTGCAGTGCTTGGCGCGCCCATTTCCTCACAATGCCTTTCTGCCTACTTAGGTTCTCAACAGAAATGCTGGAGCAACCAACAAATCTTTATTTTCCCTTTTCAGCTAACTGGCATAGTCATCGATAATAATGGATACCAGTGTTGCTTGACGGCCCTGCGTATACTGAACCCTTGAATCAGATACTTGAGCCCTCCCGCTGCCCAACTGACCAGCAATATAAGCTCGATGTCCTTCTCCAGCAGAAACGGCAACTGCTGCGCCCCCATAATTGTGACCATCTAGCAAGCCAGTGTATGGGAATTGGCTTACTCCAGCTTGCTGATATAGTTTTTAACAGTGCTTTTAATGCCTTGCGGAGGAATGCTTCTCTTCGATTTGCTTGATGAGCTCGAAGTACTTCCAATTCCTCCCGATACTTGATACTGATCTCAATAATAATAATAATAATAATAATAATAATAATAATAATAATAATAATAGTAGTACTAGTAGTAGTAATTATTATTGTTTTATAATAATAGTAATTATTATTTTCAATCTTTGTCATCCTGTTTGGAATTTTTCAAATCATGTTCATGTCTTGGGGTGAATGACAGAAAGCAGCCTGAAAGGATGTTTGCCTGCTTTCCTCCATTGTTACACATGACCTTGAAACCTTGTTGAAGCCTTCTAGAAGAATCATATCAGGAGGAGATTCCCTATACCAATTGATTGCTTTGATTCCCGATATTTGAGTAGAATCATCGTGAAGATTGAATCTCATTGTTATTTATGGCAAATAATTTCTGCCTTCCACCTGAGATTTCAGGCCTAATTGATAATAGTTCTTCAATACATTTCTTTTCAAGCCAGAAGATGGATTTGTTTTAATACACTATCTTGCCCTGTAAATGCTTCTCCAATTTATTCTAGTTGTCTTTGTCCAGTATCTGAGTGGGTGGAGGGAGAGGCGAGCTTTGTGTTTCCGATTTCAGCGTAATTATAGTGTTATTTATCTCTATTGCTGAAAGAAAAATGCATCAGGAAGCTAACCCTCAGGGGTGTATTTGCAGCGGACCCTTGAAAAACTTATAGTATCCTCTTGTGAGGAAATTCAGGTCCTTGGAAGGGGGTACATACAAGTATATTTGGCCATTGGAGAAAAAGCTGTGATTCTTCATTGACATATTTTTACGTTAAGCTAAAAAAGAAAGTTTCTTAGCACTGATGTACAATATAGATTGTGGGTTTAGAAAGAGGGGAGGTGGATATTTTAGCTTCCTTGGTTCAATAGCACAAGTCTGGTAGCTTAACGTGCCCTTTGGTATTGGTTTCTATTTAGAGCAGCGGCATTAATAAGTTGTTTGAATTCTGCAAGTTCTTTAACTCCTCCAAGGTTGTCGTGAGAGAGATAACCAACTAGAGGATCCTCCTGGTAATGCCCGTAAACTTTACTTGCTTATAGGTGAGTTTACGTAAAGGATTCTACTTGGGTTATTCTCGCATTCACGAAAAAGTACAGTTCTCGGCTCAAGAAAACCATAGATCCTCCGAGTACAAAGCAAATCCTCATGTAATATTGGTAAAACCCTAGATGAAGTTGGTAATGAATATTGCCCTAAATCGTTTGTCAACATTTCAGTCATCGACCTTCACATGACCCATATCCTAATGGAGTCATTTGCATAAACAAAAGAGCACTCGGGTTCTTCTTTTTATAATGGCTTATACACTTAATGTAACTTGAATGATTGCACCAGCAATGATTCAATTTACATGGACACAAATTGAAGACAAATGGTTGCAAGCCGCAAGTTATGTTTTGTATTATTAGTAAACCAGCCCCTAAAATGATTCGATTGATAATGGCTTGTTAAGTCAACCAATTTTCCATTTATTTTTGCATTGACAATTCAAGAGAAATGGGTCATCTACGTTCTCTGGTATGTGCTGGCCTTGAATAATTGTTAAACTTTCCTCCAATTTGCTTCAAAGTTCCTTCTGTTTTGTCAACTTCGAATTATGAGTTACAATAGAACAAATTTCATTGATGATCAAAATCTATTTATGTTGATGTTGAATCAAGAGGCAAGAAACATGGGAGCATTGCATTAGCACAATGACTCGTTTCACTATAGATAAAACATAAATTAATTTAAATATATAATATTATATTTCATATCAAATAAAATATAAATTCAAATTAAATTTATAAAAATGAATAAGTAATAAAATTTATAAGAATAAATAAATAATATTATTTAATAAATAAGTATTTTAGTTTGATCGCAAGCATTTGGTAAGACTTAGTATGATTGTGGCGGGTGGTGGCGATCATGCAAAAATGGTCGGCTCTTGTTTATTCAACATTATTTTGTATGGTTTTCTTAATCATTTGCCTAATTAAAAAGAAATCCAAAGACACTTGTATATATGTGTCCCAATTTTATAAGTTTGGAGGCGCCACAATCCACATGCATGCATAGACACTATGGCTATTTTAATAAATAAATAAATTAATTAATTAATTATTAAGTCATAACATAATTAATTAGCTTATAATTAAGTGACCAAGTTTATTGGTCTCTTTCCACACCCTTAATTGATTAGGTTAAACTTCATTGCGCAATCACAATTAGATATTGCTTTAATCAATTCATGCTATGTATATTCTTTTTATGTTATTTTTCTTCTATGAATTAATCAAACCCCATTCATTTGATTCTAATCAAATACATATTTTAATTACTTAATTGGGTAATTAGTAAACAATTTAGTCTAAGTCCTACTTACTACTTGTTTTGGTGTACAATTATTGAAATTGAACTTAATCTCCACCACAAAACAATCTTGTTTAGGTAGACAAAAAGATAGATTTTCTATTCATTTTTTTTATTAATTATTATTATTATTATTTAAATTAATGGGTTTATTTATTTATTTAAAAATAGGAATTACGTATGAAAGTAAACTTTTTCAATTTTATTAATGATTAATGTTTGAATGGTCTTAATCCAACCTAACTTCATTCTTAATTTTCTTAATTTATATATTTATTTACATATAAAAATGTGATTAATCTTTGACTATTCTTTTCATTTCACTTGAATTATTAATTTAAATATATATAATTTTATTTGATTATAATTTGAATATATATAAATGTATTAATTAATTTTTGTATATAAAAATATTAAATGTTATTTTATTTAATTTTTTAAGTAAAAATATCTATAAATTATAATATATTTTTAAAAATATTTATTTGGATTCAAATAAAATAATGTTATACATCTTTAAATATGGTGCATTAAATTAGTAATATAATTATTCTAGAAGACAATTGAAAGTCAAGATGAACAAAAATGTAAGAGCAAATAAATTAATTTCAAATTTTAGTTAATTCCACTCCAATTGTACTATTTTTAGAATTAAAATTTTCAATTAATGTAAAAATAAAATAAAATAAAACAAAAATATTAGAGATTTTTTAAGACTCTTGTATATATAATGACTAATTTATAATAAAATCTTTAATATTTAATTTATAATATAATAAAAAATATATTTAAAAAAATAAAAAATAAAAAATATTAAATATTATAATAAATGCACGTCATATTTATTGTAACATGTGTCTTGGGTTGCCTTCTATATCAGAAATCTTGCATTCTCAACAAGAAAATCCATTGGAATTACAGAGAAGAAACCAAGAAAATAAAAATTATTAATTAGAAAGACACCATAAGGAAGCTGGACAAGGACATGAGAGCAAAAGCACTTTTGGGGGTAGAAGGCAAAAGAGACGTTAGTTCTTAGGTTTGCTTGATAAATTTAACTGCTGGCCGTGTTCTCTTTTTAAAAGTGCTTTTGTATATCCTGTAAACCACAAGGTGCATATTCCTCCATATATATTTATATATATGCATGTACAATAGTCAATATCATCACAACTTCTGCTTTATTTTCTCAATTCTCTTTCACCTTCAATCTCCGAAATCTTGTTGAATTCTGTTACAATCTCTCCACAAAATCTTCAATTCTCCATTCTCTCGGTATCTCAATCTCCATATCCACCGTATCTCAAACCATACCGTAGACAAGTGTTGTTTGTAAACAAGTCAAACTTGGTGCTATAATATCAACAAAATCTTCAATCCCCATCCTTTTAATTTGTATTTATAGTTTATACAATTAAAATCATAACATAACCATCTGATTCTTTTGTCTCTTCTTTTAGCGAGAAGTGATTTTCTCTCTGTGTTTTTTTAATGAGTTTTTCCATATAAAGACTTGTTTTTCTGTGCAATTTCTGCGTATTCTCCAATACCCATATCTCCAAAATCTTCATATTTTCCAACAAAGTTTCGGCTTTTTGGCCTCTCAATGGTGGCGAAATTGTGGTGGCCACCGTCGCCACCTTTTCGTTATGTATCAAGGAAATATGAAGCAGTTATTGTTATTCATAGACTTGAAGGACTGAATTTGAAAAAATTTGATTATGTGAAGAACAAAAAATTGGTGGTCGAGATAAAGTGGAAGGGTCAAACTATTTTTCCTCTCCTTGGTGGTCTGAGAAGAAAGATTTTGAAGAGGAATTGCACAGAGGAAGGTGGGTTTTATGGCAATGGAGTTGTTGAATGGAATGAAGAGTTTCAGTGTTTCTGCAACTTTTCTGGCTACATGGATGATTTCTTTTTTCCATGGGAGGTTGAATTTACTGTTTTCGATGTGAGTATTGTCTTCTTCTCTCTTGCTTTTATTTGATTGTGGGGTTCTGATGGAATTTATTGACTTTGGTTTCTAACCTTTCGTGGTCTTTGTTTTGTTTGCTTTCCTTGTCATGGGTTTGACTCACTGTTTCAAGGAAAACATTTCATCTCAAATGGTTTTTGTTACTGTGCTGCGCTTTCTAGATTTCAATATCAAATTTGATGTTCACAATTGAAAATTTTGTTTTTTGGTTGAGTGTGAATATTGTTTTCTGTCCAGTTTGATGGAAAATGTTTCTAGGAAAGTGTGATCTAAATGCTGTTACGACTGATCAAATAAAAAAATTGAATCTCTCTATGGTAAATGTTTGCAAAATGTTCTTATTTTTCTAGTATTCGTCTAAGATAAAATAGACCTGTGCATCGTCACTAATGGTCAGAATTCATTCATCTTTTTGATCATCTGCAGTCCCTGAGTCTGGTTATTGCAACTATAATGTTTAATTGATGGGTTTTATGCGGAATATTGTTACTTGTGTTGTAAGTCGCATCAGATGTTTTTCGATCATTTAGAATCTTGTCAATTTTTGTCATTGTCATTCATGAATCTAAACAGTGAAAAATTTCAATATCTTTAAAGGGAATGTGCTTGATATTTTTCACTGCTAGTGAAGTTCAATCACTTTGTGCTGCATCATTGAAGATAGCCAAATGTAATCTTCTCACTCTCTTACTCTTATTTTTATGTGGGATAATTTAGGGCTTGAAACAAGGGCAGAAAAAGAAGGTCCCTGCCGTTGGAACTGCATTATTAAACTTGACCAAATTTGCTAGCTCAGCTAAGGAGAAAGAGCTTGATATTAATCTTCCTCTTACACTTTCCAGTGACAACATTGAAGTTGCTCCGACTCTTTGTGTGAGTTCCTTTTAATATTACTTTTCCCACTTGTAACTTACTTAATATTGCCAGTCATATATACATTGGTTTTAATTCATTGTGGAAATCGACCCTGATCACAAGTTAAACTGTATTCCAGTTATCTATCAGGTTAACAGAGTCGGGAATTGCTCAAGAATCCTCAGAGGCAAGGCAGAGTTCAATAATGCCTCTTACATCTCCACCTCGTTCAGCAGAAGCTCTCTCAAAAGAAAAAGATGAATTTTCTGCAGTAAAAGCAGGCTTGCGAAAAGTGAAAACCTTCAAAGATTACATCTCAGGGCGAAGAGTGAAAAAGACAAGCTCTGAAGAAGAGTCCACTGATGGTAGAGGTTCTGTTAGAAGCAATGATGCTGGGTGTGATTTTCTATCTGACACAGATTCACTTGCTGATGCTGAGGGGGAATTAGACTTGAACCAGGATAAGGCTATTGTTCAGCATTCATTCAGTTATGAAACATTGGCCTCCGCCAACTGGGCTAGAGGATTATGTTATGCCAATACAATAACTAACCCTGAAGATGAAGGTTGGATCTACTACAGCAACCGCAAATTGTATCGTGTTGAGAATTTGACCATGGTTGCCTTTGAGCAGTCTTTGCAGCAAAGTCTTAAGCGCATAATCCTACCTTGGAGTAAGAGGAAACTGGGGTTCAAATCTCCTAAAACCAAAGGGGAGCCACTTCTGAAGAAAGATTATGGAGAAGAGGGTGGGGATGATATTGACTTTGATCGCAGGCAGCTTAGCTCCTCTGATGAGTCCAGTTTTGGGGTATATATCCAGCCTTTTAGATTTAACTTTTTTGTTTACTCTTTTCTTTTTGACATGAAAATTTTAAGTTTTTTTCTCTCTAATATTGGGTTATTTGGCAGTGGAAATCAGAAGGTTCCCCAACAAGTCGATCATCATTGTCCGAATTTGGGGATGACAATTTTTCCGTGGGCCACTGGGAAAGAAAGGAAGTAATTAGCCGTGATGGAAACATGAAGCTACAGGCTCAAGTATTCTTTGCTTCCATAGATCAAAGAAGCGAACGTGCTGCAGGTGAAAGTGCATGTACAGCACTTGTTGCGGTCATAGCTAATTGGTTGCAATCCAATCGAGATGAAATGCCAATTAAGTCTGAATTCGATAATCTAATTAGAGAAGGGTCTTTAGAGTGGAGAAATCTCTGTGAGAATGAGGAATATATACGCCAGTTCCCTGACAAGCACTTTGATCTCGAGACTGTCCTTCAAGCTAAAATCCGGCCTCTTTCTGTGATCCCAGAGAAGTCATTTGTTGGGTTTTTCCATCCAGAAGGCCTGGAAGGAGGAGATTTTGACATCCTTCATGGCGCAATGTCATTTGACAGTATATGGGAGGAGATCATCCGTTATGGATCTGACTTGTCTGGTGATGCTGACTCTTTGATCTACATTGTAAGTTGGAACGACCATTTTTTTGTGCTGAAGGTTGAGCAGGATGCTTACTACATCATCGACACTTTAGGAGAGAGGCTTTATGAGGGTTGTAACCAGGCTTACGTCCTGAAATTTGACAAAGACGCAATTATACAGCGAATGCCAAAAGAGACCAAGCCACCAGATGAAAAAACTGCTACTGATAAAGCACAGGCAAATCCACCCAAGGAAACTTCAGCCCAGGAAATTTGCGTAGTTAGCCAGAATGAGTTGGGAAACTGCAAGGAAGAAGATGTGTGTAGAGGTAAGGAGTCATGCAAAGAGTATATCAAGAGCTTCTTGGCTGCAATTCCTATTCGGGAATTGCAGGCTGATATCAAGAAGGGATTGATGGCATCGACTCCTCTACATCATCGGCTACAAATAGAATTCCAATATACCCGCTGGTTGCAGCCTGTGGCTGAATTCACTGCTCAGGAAATAACCGCTGATAATGCACCACCGCAGTCGGCAGTGGCTGAATTCGCGGATGAGGAGAAGATAGTTGGTGCACCGGCATTGCCAATTTCGTTGGCTGCTGCATAGGTGCCACATCACCATAGAGTTCAGTAATTTTGCGGTAATTGTAATTATTCTAACCCATTTTGTCTGAATATGTTGATATATATTTCGGTGAACGAACAATATATGAATATGAAGTAGCCATTTTAGTGTTTTATGCAGGACTGCATTCGTTGCTACTTTGTACAGCATGGAATGAATGCATCTTATTCTCTCAGAGCACAATTTCAAACTCTGGCTGATTTCCTTTAAGTATCCAATTTTGATCCATAATAGAGGGCTCACGATCTTCACAACTCTTAATTCTTTTCCTACAACATTCTGTTACAAAAGAATAATACTAATAGCTATAAATCCCAATTTTTTTATATCTAATTATATATACAATACTTATAAATGAACGATGAAGTAATATGATAAATGATATTAAAAGTAATAAAAATTTTACGATAAAATTTTATGTAATATATATTTTTAATTTATGAACAACTATTTAATTTTAAAAATATTAATTCGATATAAATTCATGCTTTAATAAACTTTTCTAGTCCACCCTAACCATTTCCACTTATCTAACTGTTGTAAATCAGCTTTTGGATATCAAATGGATCCACCCAACAGGTAATTTTAATGTTCCTTTGCAATCAATTTCGCTACAGCACCCAATAAAATTATTTTAACATTTTATTCAGATTTATTCTTATTAATTTTTGTATTTTTATTCTTCTAATATTTTTAGTGATTTTAATATAGTATTATTATTATTATTTTTATATATTTAACAAACAACATTTGTCCATATGTCTCATTCATTTTGGTTGGATGATTATTGTGGGCTTGTAATTGCTGGCCTCAATAGCAGCAATCCTAAAGGAAACTTTTAAGTGGAATACAGCCAAGTCATGCATGCATGCATGCATGCATTACATTATTAGGTATGACAAATAGATGTCTTCTAATCCATCCAACAATTGCTTTACAAAAAATTTGGAAATCAAAAGTTATTTGGGAATAAGTTATATGAACAAAATGTTCAAAATCCTAAAAGCTCTCAACTTGTGGCACACAACCTAACCCCCTTTTGTATCCCACCAAAGATAAGAGTGAAGAATGTGTGAAATAACTATTGAATTTTTATCATCGTTCAAGTCTTCAACATATTTTTGTTTTTATTCGCCAAGTCCCCTAAATGTTCTTTTAAGAGCTAGCTTATGTTATCTTTGAATCTGCCAAGCTCAAAGCTACCAGGCACAAACTAAGCATAAAAGGTTGTATCTTCTGTTGGTGTAAATCAGCTATTAACATTCTAATTTTACTATCTAAAAGATCAGAGCGGCAAAAGCCCAATTGGTGTTTCATACACAACCTCAGCCTCAAAAGAGGAGAATAAACATTCAAAGTACAAAACTATTGGCAAAAATAAACTTCAGTGAGCATAAACTAATAATCATTAATTTGTCAGCCATTTTTCCACATAGCTAGGCCTAACCAACTTGTGGAAATAATAAAAAGATCTCAGTCGGCACTGGTGGCCAAGGAATGGAAAACCTTGGAGTATGAATTTCAGAAGAGAAGTGCTTTCAGAAGAAGAAACATATTATGGACTGAGTAACTAACAATTGTCCACCTCTGATTGAAAGAAGATCTAGGAGACGAGCCAAGTAATGTACAGATGTGGCACTTATTGAGCTTCAGTAGAGCATAGTTGAGAAACAAGCTTGACTACTCCCCACATGGGTGTGTCATTCTGCAAGAAAAATAAGATACACAAGAAATCAGCATTAAGTTCTTGATCAAAACATTGTTAAGTTTCAACATGATTGTTGCCAAAATGAATTCAGCTATTTGTCTTAATAAAACCTTACACAATGTGTTGCCTAACATAGTTTGACAGAATCACTTTGTCTAAAGTAAAAATTCCTTAATATTAATGTAGTAGTCCAGTTGGTATATATGAGCAAGAGCAAGACCTTGAGGCACATCAGATGCAATCAGGGAGGTGAAGAAAAAATGTTCAAGCTACTCACCAGATAAACAATATCAAAGGCTTTGCGGTAGCTATCAAGACTGTTTTCAATGTTATCATTCCTGAAACAACAATCAACAGAAGTAACTATATCAACTAATAAAATCATATTCTAGAATTAAGTTTGCATGAGAGTGCAAATTGAATTGCAACAAGGGCAGATATGGAAATAACAGCAGCCACAGTCTATCGCAATAAAGATTGCAAAGTAGGCGCAAGACACAACAGAGATCTCTCTTCTAATGCAGGAAATGGAGGAAAAACAAAACTTTCTGCATTGATATGTACTTATAAATCAGGCCTCAATATGGAATCATGCTTGCATGAATTGCAATTTTTTTTCTCTCTCTCTCTCTTTTTCTCTTTCCCCCATAATTTAAGTAGGCAAAAGTCTCTGTATTAATGTGTTTTTCAAAGTGGCTAACCAATAGTATTTAAGCTCTAATAGCAGCAGGCAGGCTTTTAAAGAAGAGAAAGGAAGCAAGAGGTGGTATTTTTCCTGTGCACATCACATATCATCTTTCTAACAGAAAAGGATAATCATAAATAAGTAAAGATTATTTGTCTGTCTGCAAGAAACATGTTGCATTATCGCAATGAGTAAGACATAATGCATGAATTGCTTTGTTCAAACAGAGAACAAATCGGGAAAACAGAATCAGTTTTCATAGAGAAAGAATAGAAGTTTCAAGAAAATTAGGATTATTAAAAAAAATACTCTAATTCATGCTGTAGAAGAAGTGAGCCGAAGTGCAAAGAGAGGGAAAAAGAAATTGCCCCATTGTTTCAAGAAAATAGTGATGTGTACCAAGGATCCTAGAAGTTGGATATGTATGTGAAGAAGGTAATTTGGAGTGAGGTTTTAACATGGAGAAGTGTGAAATCACACATCTCTTGGGAGTAAGCTTGAAATGTGCCTTATAAGTGCTCTACTCCTTTAACTAGAATGAGGTCTTTTGGGCCCAGGGCTTAAAATTTTAGATGCCAAGAACAAAATCGTGAGGGATCAGGATTTGATTCATTGTACCACCTTGAACAGTGAAAGCGGACAATATTATACTAGTTTGGCCAGGTCATCACAAGCAAAGTGTGTTTCATCATTCTATTTTATTTTTTAAAATTTTGGGGCACAACTGATGACCTGAATTAATCTTGTTCTCTCAAGCAGCGCTTGCTAAGGTGTACAAATTAAAAATTATAGCTCCTACATGTGTTATACATAGCATTTGCTTCAATTGCAGAAAATGTGAGCAAAGGTTATACAAGCATCCTAAAGCAGAAAAAAAAATGATAGAATTCCAGTTCAAGTGGAATAAACTTCATGCTGAAGCTAGACATAAGACATCACATTTTTTTCCCAAGAAATTAGAACTGTGCTAGTTTACAATCTACTTTTCAGTGAGACATAATATGTGAAGCATGGAGATTGAGCAAATTTTATAAACTTACAGAAACCCCACAGAAATTCGAGTGTCATAGTTCAAGCCATCAGACATTCCCAAATCTCCAATGTGATCACCAAGAAGCAGCACATTGGTCCTATTCTTCACTGAAGCAGTGTCATTAATTGGCCCATCCATATCACCCAAATGGTCATGAAGAGGACCAAGCATATCTAGAGCATGCTCATTTTTGTTTAGACTATGAATTGTCTTCCCTGTATACAAATTGGTCAAACAGAAAAAGAATAAAGATCATTATAAAGAACAAAATACAGTGTCATTTAAAGATGAATTTTAATATCAAATAGCATTTGGATCAGATTTATCAAAGGAATAGTAAATCAATTGCTAACAAAAATATAATATAATGGGACAACTTCAAATCCCATTACATAGTACATATACATCAAGTAGGCATCAACCCATCAATTACTCCCAAAATGAACTTATCCTAAATGAAAAGGGAACTGTATAAACAATCATATTGCTGTAAACTACTCTTCCTATTAAATCTGTTGTTGTATATTACCCTTCAGCAAAAGTAATAATATTATTCAGACCATAAAGAAGGTTTGAAACCAGATATTAGTTATCCAAGCAAGACATCTGACCAGAAGGAACTTGTTATAGAGACCAAAATTCACGGTTATAAAGCCTCGTGATGTGAGAAATTACATGATTGGTGAATAGAATATCCCATAGCACAGAAAGTAAACAAACCTGCTAAAAATGAGAACCTGGTAATGCAACTTCATGTTGAAGTACCAGGAACAAACTTAGACACTAGAACATCCAAAGGAAAAAAAAAAAGAATCTCTGTTTTAGTGTGAAATGATACCTTTGAAGGATACAAGGCCACCATCTTTGTTGAAAACCATTCGATTTGAAACAATCTTAACATTTTTGAAAGATTTGTGAACTTTTTGCCTCAGGACCTGGCATAGTTTAAAAGGCACCAATAAGTTAGAAAGGATATAGACTAGTCCAAGTAAAACCTATATGTTGAGAAATGTGGACACCACGAAGAATATTTTGTAAAACTAACCTCCTCTATGATATCTGCAAGCCCAGCTGAAAATATAAGAACTGGAATGTCTTTTTCCTGCACATTATAGACAGACAATAACAAGGATGTAAAATTTGATATGAATAACCTAGGCCTTAGAATTTGTTATAGAGTGGTAGATAATAACAACATTTCTATGCAATACACGGTCGGGATCTTGTGTTCCACAGTGGCACTCTCTCTTATCCTTCATGTTATACAAGGTTGAGGCTTCAAAATGGATGTTAAAGAGATTGAGGCTTTGAAAAGGTTAGGAGGACAGGACATGTGGTATAGTCCTTTCTTAGGTCTTTTACTTGGACACTGGAGTGAGATGTATACTAATGGCTAAAAAATTAGTGAAGATAAAATATTCATTATTTAGTAGGTGTTTTTGTGCAAGAGAAGGGTTCATTTAACTTATACCAAGGCAGAAAAGCTAAGACCTTCAGTGCTTTTTGGGTGATGGGTTTAGTAATTGGCTATCTCAATAGACCAGACCAATGGGTTGATAGAGGTCAAATAGCTTGGGGAGTAGTTTCTTCTTGTTGTGCATGTGGATACAAAGGAAGGGAAAGACATATGAAAGGTGAGGTGACCTTCAACAAGGGCCATATGTTGCTTTCGGGGATGTTGTTGTGGCTCTCAACATCTCCTTCATTCCCTTGGTCTACAATTTTTTTGGGTTCCATTGATGAGCAAGATTTGGGAGTTGGTATCCTTCTTATTGATTTGGTGTATCTCCTATGTATAACAATAGTTGCACTTCCTTTCATTGACATCAACATCTCATAAAATATTTTTTCAGAAATAGATGAGAGTTACCTCAAGAAGCTCAAAGAGTTCAACCACACCCTCCCTAAAAGCGATGAAGGCATTAGCAACAGACTTCTTTATTGCATCATATGTGAGGCCTCCCTCAATAAGAAGAGCATGGGATTTTGCCCACCTACATCGAAGCAATTAGTAGTGTCAAAATCTTTAGTTGAATTCAAATTTAGAGAAAGCAATACCATAAGTTTCCCTTAGGCCATTTACTGAAATATTTCAGCATAATTCCTAAAGAACATGAAGAATTAGGTAAAAAGAAATTTCTTTGACAAGAAAAAATTAACAAATTTAGAAATTTCTTTTTATGATTTTAGATGAATTTGCCACTCATTTAGAGTCTTATGTGTTAGCAGAGTTGCTACATCTTAACATAATAGTCTCTCATGCAAGCAGCATTGCTGGTTACATACCACTCTTCCATGAGCTTTGTTTTCTCTTCGATTGGAATAGAAGGGGAAAACTCTAATGGATGATAGTAATGATATAACGCCTCCCTCTTGGCATCATACTCTGGATTTCCTTGCTGCAAAAGTCCATGACTGCCTGTAAAAGTTGTATAAAATAAACTGAAAATAAACTCTAAATAAGCCAAAACCATAATTTTGACAAAATTAAGCTACAGAAGCATACTCTGCCCTCTAATTCCATTGATCCAATACCGCGTCAAGGTTCCATCAAAATCTGCAATCACCTGATATTCAGAATAAAACTATCACAATCTACGGTACACCTCTAATCATTGCATGTTTGTACCCTTATCTATACCCTGTCAAAAGCTTTCTTGCAATTAAATTTTCCTTGTGGGCATATGAGAAATGGGAAGTTTTCCAACTTGCATATCATTTCACACATACGCAGTACATTAATGAAACTAGATAAGCTGATCGAAAATGCATGAAATAACCTGGAGTTTAGAGGGACCCGCCAAGCGAATTTCAGAAATTTTCTTTTGCAGCGATTCAGGATCGCCCACTACTGTACCTTTTGAGAGATCATGCTTCTCCATTGCTTTTCGAGGGCTGAAACTATCGACACAACAATAAAACCTGCAGAAGAAGAAGAATTGTTACGAGTAAGCGAAAGTTGTAGCAAAAGTTTTTAAGCAGCAACGATGGATTGTATAAAAAGAGGAACCTGGGAGTGAAATTGGAGGAAAGAGAGCGGTGTTGTTGAGAAATGGCGGTGCACAAGTGAAGAGGGAGAGCGACAGTTGTGGCTTGCAGCCGGGAATTCATTTGAGTACGGTGTGACGTCGTGTGTTATTTAATACCAATTATCACTATTCTGCTGCACCCTTCAACTAAAACTACAATGGTATAATTACATTCGAGTCCCATATTTTTATTTTGTATAATTAAAAGTATAATTTATACGAGTACATCAAATAGGTCCATATTCATTATTCATATTGAAATGAAATGACTCTTTAGTGCAAAGTTATAATACAATATCACAAGAGAAAAATTGATTATTTGAACATGATCTTGCTATGATAATCAATTGTACCTTATAATTTTAATTTATTATTTTTTTTAATTTTAAAAAATATATATAATTAAAAAAATAGTATTGTGATTTAATAAATCACCAATGATAAAAATAATAAAAATTATTTATTAATTTAGATTTTTTTTACAAATTTAATAAAAAGAAATAAATTATAATATATAAGAAAATATTAAATTATGAAGATAAAATAAAAATATTATACTTATATATTAAAAGTAATATTAAAATTAAATAATATTGTACTAAAATATTAAAAGTAATATTAAAATTAAATACTAATAAAAGAATTTATGAAAATTAGATATTATTCAAAATATGAAAGATTAGGGGCTTCGATGTTATTATGCATTTCTGATTTCAGTTAATTTAATGACCAAAAATGATATTACAGTGAATAAGGTCCGGTCTGACTGATAATTGGGCTGGCGCGAACAAATTCCATTGGAAGGCCATTAGTGCTCTGTGCCCCCAACGACCTCAGAACGACGTCGTCCTTAGCTCGAGCTACGTTCTCGATGATATCAAATTGTCAATGGCGATAGCAACCCAGGTATTGCTTTTCGTTTACTAGATAATCTTTTGACAGAGAAATAAACGAACTAGAAGCTAGCAGTTTGCCATTTTTTTAGTTCAAATTATTGAAGGGTTTTTCTTTTTGTTTGTTGTTTTTTCTTCTTTGCCTGTTATGGAAGTATCGACGTTGTGATTAGTGGAATATTATTGTGCATTTTTCTTCTTGAAATTATTTTTACTTTCATTTTTTGGTGGGTTTGTAGTGATCAGAAAATCAGGCGAAGATTGAGGAATTGAAGTTACTAGCCATTAAATTAAGGGGAGTTGAGGGAAAGACTAATAATAGAGAAAGTTAAAATATAATCAAAAGAGAGTTTAAGCGAAGTCTTATGTTTTGAATTTGAGTGAGAGAGCTTGAGCTGTGGTTAAATTGGCTTGAATTGGAAAGAAAATTACGTGCTCTTTGAAAGCCTCAAGATGAAGAAGGGAAAACTAGTGAATACAAAATGGTAGTCTTTGGTTATAGCAAGAATGGATTTTGAAGCTTGTAGGTGTTAAAATTAGGGCAATTTTGTTCTTCAAGCTGATAGTAGGGCCTTAGGTGATAGTTTAAGAATTTGGGTTTGAGGTGACTTTGGGATATTCGTATCGTCAAATTCAGTGTCAAAAGCGTTGCGTGGAAGCTAATTAAGTTTTCGTTCAGAATTTGTGTTATGCTATACCTGGGTTCAATTATATCAACCCAATTAAGTCGTTGCTTTTTAGCATAAATAAATAGATAGATAGTAGTATAAAGAAGTTCTGATTGCCCATCAAATTGGAAGCTTACTGTTGGAATTGCAGTTGGTAATTCTATAATGGCAAGACAAACTAATACCATTTTCCTTGAAGAACGACTGAGAAACAACAGCGGCAATGGTAGCAACACTACTACCAGAGGTTATCCTACTTCATCATCATCTGCCTGAGCCATTATTCAGGCATGGAGTGACCTTAGAGATTCCCTAAAAAACCAAAGATTCCAGCCCCACCACCTTCAATCTTTGAAAGCCCTTCTCAATTCGTAAACCTCCCTTCATGTTGCTGATCCCCAGGCAAAGCTTCTGTTATCTGTTATCTCTTCTCGAAACCTTGATCTACGTTCTGAATCACATCCTCTCTTGTGCAGGCTTCTTTATATATGGGTCAGGAAATCCTTCAAACCTTCTTCAGTACTCATTGATTTGGCTGTGGACATACTGTCTAACTTTTTTGTTGCTGAATTTAGAGCAAAGAAGAGCCGCTTCTTTTATGCTGAAGGTCTTCTGCTTTTGGGGGGCCTTTTGCATTGCCCCTTCTGTGCCTCAAAATTCAAAAGTCACCTGCCTGGAGTTGTTTGCAGGCTTCTAGAAGAAGAGTATCGATTGGTTAGCTCATTTCAAGAAATTATTCCGGAATGCTGGCAAGGATGGGATATGCTCTATCTTCTTCTGTGAATGTTCATTTTGTTAGAATTTTGAATTCTTTGTTTGGAATTTGGGGGAAGGAAAATGGGCCCCATGCTAGTGTTTCGCACGGGTTAATGGTTTTGCATTCAGTTGAATGGGTTATATCTGGTTTTATCCAATTAAGTTGTGCACACAAAATTGAAGTTTTGCCCAAGAGAGTTTAGAGAACCAAAAGAAAACTATGTTCCATTTGCACTTTTAATGGCAGTGGCTGGAGCTCCGAGAGCTTCCAGTAAATCTGCATCAAGTGTTCAGAGACTGGGAATCCTTTCCAGACTGAGGATTTCTGCAGAAAATCACATAGAATCTATAGCACAAGATTTAATTTCAAAAGCTGGAGGGATATCTTGTTCAGGTGTTGATTTCACAAGCAGTTTTTTGCTGCAGTATATTTCATTAGCAATGGCTCGAAGTGGTTCCATGTCTTCCCATGGGCTTCTGTTTATATGTCTTGCTTCAGCATTGTTGAATGAAATCTTTCCCTTATGAAATTTGTATACGAGGGTTCTTGAATACATACATGGAAATTCTGGTCAAGTAAGGCTTAATGAGATCAAAGAACATCTGGAAAGCGTTCTTTTTAAGGAAGCAGGGGTCATGGCTGGTGTTTTCTGCAATCACTATGTCTCAGTAGATGAAGAGAACAAGCACGTAGTGGAAGATTATATGGGTTTACTGTCAAGATATTTACTTAGGACACTGGCAGGTGGCTTTGTTGCTTTGTGGTAGAGATATTGAGCTACTAGAGGACTTGGAGAAAATTGCTAAATCTTCTTTCCTTATGGTTGTACTTTTTGCATTGACTGTTACAAAGCACAGGCTGAATTCAAAATTCCCCCAGGAAACTCAGATGGAAATATCAGTGAGGATATTAGTTTCATTTTCTTGTGTAGGGTACTTTCGGCGTATGCATTTGCCAGAATACATAGACACAATTCGAGGAGTTGTTGTGAGTGTTCAGGAGAACAAATCTGCTTGTGTCTCTTCTGTAGAATCCATGCCCTCTTATTCTGACTTGAAAAATTGGCTCGGTAATCGATTGAGCATTTGGTTATAACTGCTGGGCATACTTGAAACATTCATTTAGGGCCTGCTATACGTGAAAAATAAGTTTCCACTTATTGTTTTCCTTTTCACTCATTAGATTGTTACTTTTGATAATAATGAAATTTTTGTCCTGTAGACTTTTCCATCCTGCAGAAGATGGAATACATTTGGTCCAAGGATGAGGTACAGACTGCTCGCATCTTGTTTTATTTGTGGGTTATTCCAACTTGCATGGAACCTGTAACTGCCTTTGTTTTCAGACAAGTGTTAGCTCCTACAATGTTCTTCTATCCTTAATAAACTATGCATATCGAGGAAGCTTGTATATAATAAAAGCTTTGGTTCCTTACTACACATGCAATTAGGTATATGGGGCATCCAAATGGAAAAGTAGCTCGAGCCTCGCATTCCATGTTTATGGGATTCATCTCTTTGGGGAAGGATTCTAACCATGATAAAAGAGTCTCATTGAAGGAGCAACTTGTTTTCTATTACATGGAGAGATCTTTAGTAGTATCAAAAGCAACTGAAAACAGTAATGGTGAAATCTGCGGCTTTATTATCATAATATAGGCACTGACTTCCTTTTCTTTTTGGTGTGTGTATTCGGATGTAGAGATATCCTGGCACCACTCCTTTTAAAGGTATGGCTTCTGGAGTTGCGGCCTTGGTTTGACATCTTCCTGCCAGAAGTCCTGCCTCATTTTGTTGCATCAATAGTCTTGTTGATAAAGCTAATGGGGTTTGCAGTGAAGTGTTTGCTCACAAGACTGATATATGAAAGAACTGGCTGGGAGAGTCAGATCTTACAAGGAAATCCTAGAGTTTCTCTTACGGTTCATTTCCCTAGTCGATATGCAGGCAAGTAGTTATCTGACAAATTACACTGTATGTGCTTAAATTTCTTTTGTTGAACGAAGCCTTCCTTGTTTTTCCACTTTTTATCTTGATTCTGTTCTTTGTGTGGAAAGGTGCTCTGCTGATGGAAGTTAGTTTCTCCGTTACTTGCCACATGTATGGAGACAGAAGTTAGTTTTCTTAAAGTCACGGAAAAAAATATTTGCATTTGGCTTGGGTTAAAAAGTATTTGTGATCTGAAGCTGCTTGGATAAGATGTTGGAAAGGAATTTGATTTTGAATGTACTTAAATTAGCATTTACTTGCTTGTTTAGGTACTAACAAACTTGATGTAGTTGTTCAGCTGAACATGAAGTTGCCTAAAGATGGCCAGGATTTGGTCCTCAACGAATTATTTTCATTGGTTGCTGAATCTGATGATGTTACACACAAGCCCACTTTAGTTTCTTGGCTGCAGTCATTATAATACCTATGTTCTCAGGCTACTAGTGGAGGTGCAAACTCCACTAGGGTAGGAGGTGAAAAATATTCTGCTTCTCCATGGGCCACTGGTTCATCAAACTTACATGCTTGACTCTAAGATGTTGAGGTGTGAGTTCCATATCACCCTCTTTGCCCCAGAATTATGTTTTATAGCTGGTATTTTGTTGCTGGAAAAAGAATTCCTGAAAATTCTGAGAAATGATAATTAGATACTGTATGCTTCTCTATAATGAAATATATATACTCTCACTTTCAGTTTTTGCACCTTTATTTTCCTGTATATCTTAGAATCTGGTAACTGATAATAAAGAAAAAAAATATGTATAGTTCACTTCAAAGAATGGCTTATGTGCTGGTACTTGTATAACCTTGCAATTTGGTTTCACCATGACTATTAGAAGTTGGTAAAAGCTTGAAGTCACAACTCACAAAAGGAATATTGAAATGCGGTTAACATGTTTACTTGTAGAGTGAAAGTCAAAGCACACTCTTAGTTTCAGTGCATCCTTTCCTGATAGGTTGTTTCCACATGCCATGAACTTCCACATGATGCTGGTATGCTGTTTCAAAAATTTGGCTAATAAATGTTTTCAAGCTTTACCCTTACTTGTATCTTTGTTAGGATACCACCGTTAAGAAGTGGCAGCTTGTGATCCTAAGTTGAAAACTTAGGATTGTTATACCAATATTATCGAACTCAAGACATCATATTAAAATACTAGAGCCCTCACATTTCCATATACGAGTTTCTTGATATTTCGTAATCAATTTAGCTTTTAATTATGAAATTGGCTAATTGGAAAAAGAGCATTTCGCCATTTTCCTAAGCCTTTTTTACCATGACACTGGGACTTCACCAATATTCTTTATTACTTTTCATAAAGGAGAACTGCATTTTTTTTTTTATATTAAATGCAATAGCAATTCTTGCAAATACAACTTCTGTATTTTCTTTGTTCTGTCATTTTCTTGCTCTTTGGTGTTGGTTTGGTTTTTCAGCCACAAGATCATTTTGCAGGACCTATTTGCTGCCGGAACTGGTATGTGTTCCAACACCTCGGAATGGGTGATGGCATTGGTAGACCCCATCCTATCCACTCTATCAAAAGCTCAAGAAGGGATCAAGCCATCAGTGAAGGTAATCCAGCCATCAGTTAAGATAATCCAATTCAAGAAGCTAACATCCCGGTGCTTCCAAGTTTCTGTGAAAGAAATCCTCTGATCAAACCTCATAGCTATATTCCTTTCAACTTGTATCTTGACTTGATCCCAAAAAAGTTAAAGCAACCACTAAGGGCTGGCTCCACTTTTTCAAAAGGTGTACAATTTCTTGTAAAGTGCACTTGGTATTGGAAGAGATCTGAGGATACTGGTGAAACCCAGTTTTTGGATTGAAAATGATGTGAGGATCTTGGTTGGATAATATGATGTTTAGAAAGGCTGTAAGCGTCTGACCGATGGAGATATAGCAGCAAGAGTCAATTCTTCTTTATGTTCAGGGCATAGGAATAGATATGAATAGTCAGTGTACAGATATTCAATTACGTACTATAATTATATGTTGCTTGACATGTATTTTGTAGCACATGGCATTATATAATTGGATGGTATCCGTGGTGACGCCGTAAGAGACGGTCTCACTTTCATCTCCCCATAGTTAATGCTCAAGCATATTGATTTTTTTCTTAAGAGCAATTGCAGTCTTATAGATCACAACAGTATATAACTCTTATCATCTTTAAATTTTACATGGTGAATATGGAAAGCTTTATTTCCAATCCACAAGCCATTACAATTATCCCAGGAAACTCTACATATTCTGTTCCAAACGTGCAAAAGAGTAGGAAGAATAACTATAATAATGCCAACCCCAAAACCAAGATACAGAGAGTAATTCAAATATGAAGAGATACAAAGGCCAAAAAAAGTATCAAACAAAATTACAGTATGAAAGTTCTTTCAACAGCAAAGAGGGCATATAACCAATCCATTTTCATTACATACCTCGCATTTACTTGACAACCCATCATTGGCAACAACCTTATGGCTGCCGCTGCACTTGTAACAAAGCACAAACCGGACTCCGGCGCAAGCTTCACACGGGCCATCCGAACGATCAATCGGAATCCCTTCAAAGAGTGGTTTAAGTTTTCCTTGCTCATGCAGAGTTAATACTTCTGCAGCTCCTCCTATGTATCTTCCTTTGATGAAAAGCCTTGGAGGAACCGTTTTGCAATCCAGAATTCTCCATAATTCTTCCTTGAACTCCGTGTGCATCGACACATCTCTCTCGAAAAATATCACCCGAAAACTCTCTAAAAGAAAGCGAATGCTGCTGCAATCCTCGAATGTTTTTCGTATTCCTCTCAGAGTTGTTGTGTATAGAATCACTGATCCATCGCCCCCCGGAGGACACTTCTGTTCAAAATTCAGTAAATGGTTGGTATCTTCTTCTTCTTCTATGCGGCGAGCTTTATATGGCGGCTCTTCATTTCGAAAAAGAACCTCTTGCTCAAGCTCTGCATTTCTCTCTGCTTCTTCTCTCTTCTGTTCAAGATTTTCTTGCTCCATTCTTGCGTTTCTCTCTTCTTGACTCATCCTAATATGATGGTTCACAGCTTCCTCAAAAACCGCCAGCAAATTCGGGTCGAAAAGGCTACCGGAGTTCATGTCCGGCCGCCTGAAATAAGAGACGTCAATCTCTGACAAAGGTCTTTGTCTACAAAAACCAGGCTCCGTTTTCTTTGAAAAATCCTCCTTTTCCTTGCAAGAAACTGAATCTTTTACCTTCATTGACGGCCCGATATTCTCTTTATCATTTATACCATCATCAGCTTCCACTTCTTCTTCTTCTTCCTCCTCAAGGTCTCTCATAAGCTCTGCTACATCGATGATTTCAGGCTCTTGAACTGTTTCAATTCTCTGACAGACCTTTTCCTGTTCTGTTTCTTCAAATTCCAACTGGGTTTGTTCAACTTTCTCACTAAAACCCTTCGAAAACACTTCGAAAAATCCATCTGCCGCATTCACCTGAAGAATTCTATCTGGCTTTAGATAACCAATTGGTTTAATCGACTTGAGTTTCTTCAGCAACTTTCCTTTCATTCCCTTCATTTTGGATTTCTGTCCCCCAGCAGATTCAGCAGTTGAAAAGCAAAATCTGATCTGGGCAGCAAGAGATTTTCAAGAAGATTCAAAGATGGAAACAGAATCTTCGAGCTAAAGTGCAGCTGAGAGCCTGGGACAAATTATCTTCTTTTCGGTCGACAGCTTACGAAAGAATTGATTTTTCAAGCTCAACGGCTAGAAAAGTTTTCTATTAATTTTAAATTTCAAAAATTATAAAGTGGGGAATGTGGAAGAATCCTATGTTATTGGATCATGATTCCATCAGCTACAACTTACAAGAAAGGACACGTGTGCGGTACGGAGACCATCTTAGTACCTTTGCTTAAAACAGGTAACGGTCACAATTTATTTTCAGGGCCCACAGTGCTTTTACTCGAGCATATACGCAAAGGATTCCCGATTAGCCTCGACTTCGTCTTTGTCCTTTTTTCTTTTTATATTTTTTAAATTGAATAATTATAATATTTAATTATCACATCATAAATATTTTAAAAAAAAAAATTATTTGGCAGTCTTTTCCCTTTCTATATCGAATCGATGAAACGTTACATTTCTTTGCATGGTATTATTAATACGCAAACTCTTCACTTTCTTTCCTATTTTCCTTTAACAAAAAGATCTCTCTATTTTCCCGGGAATTCAATAGCTATATCATGGCCAGACAAGTAACTCTCTTTCCCCCTTTAATTTTCCCTCTGCAATGGCATTGCAGGGACAATCTTTCATTGCATTTGTTTTCCCAATTGTTGTTGGCAGTTCTTTCGGTTTGCAGTATTGGGTGGGAGACTCAGTTTGGTCCATCCCACCATATCCTAATTTCTACAATGACTGGTCCTCTTCCCATGTCTTTCACACCGCCGATTCTCTAGGTAATTTTCCTTTGCATACAGAATTAGAAACTTCTGATAATCTGTACTCGGGGTACATGATCATTACAATAATGTGCGATTATGATGCTTTCTTTTTTCTTTAATTCTTGTTTATTAACTGCTAATCGTTAGTCTGATATAAAACAGACAAAACCGAGACTGATATAGTATTTTTTGTGCAATTTGATTAGTTCTTTCCATCATTGTTTGTTGCTTGCATTGCAGTTTTTGATTTTGAAAGTGAGTTGTACAACCTGATGCAAGTTACAAGACTAGACTACCAAAATTGCAGAGCCAACAATCCCATCAAGTTACTGAATACTGGTCCTGCAACAATTGTGTTGAATGAGCCAGGGGTTTTCTACTATCTCTGCAACCTCTCAAACTACTGTGATTTAGGCCAAAAGATAACCGTTGTTGTTCATAGAAAGAATTCCTCACCAGCTCCTGATCCGGTTCCATCTCCAGTTCTAGCTCCGGCTCCTGCTCTTTCTCCAGTTCTTGCTCCAGCTCCATCACCTTCATCGCTGCCACTGACACCAGTTTTATCGCCAGAACAGTCGCCATATAACCTGAATGTGTCTGATTCTCCAATGCCAGCTCGTGTTAGCAGTGAAGCACCATCGACCCCTGCAATTATGGGGCATTCAAAGAGCTCCGGGAGCGGTTTTAGTAGACTTTCTGCCTCTTGTCTTTTACTGCATTTCATCTTTTGTGTATGAATCTCTTGCAACAAATTTTCAAGTAAAATAGATTAGATTATTATATTCTATGATTTAACATGTTCATTGGCTAATCCCCCAAGTTATGAACCTGGGAATAGGAATTTATCTACGGGTTTATCATTGACGTCCTGAAATTAATTGACTTTTGCTAACACAGATGGACAGTAGCGCATTGCTGTCCTAAGACTGGAAAACTCGCTTGTTTTGTCTAGACAATTGAACACTAAAATAAATTAAAATTTCAATGTGCAAAGAAGGTGCAAAAAGCTGAAAATTCCATTAAATTGTCAGTTTCAGGGACAACGGAAGAATAAATCCAAACCTAGTGCCTTTAAAGCCTACAACAGAAAGTAGATAGTAATATTGAGAATCTTATTCTCCCAAATAATGATGTGAAACCCAGGTCACCCTTTTTCTTCTCCAGTTTTTTCATCACTGTTGGGCACATTGCACTCTCTGGGCACCGCCAGGCATATCCTCGTCTTCGTCATATGCCTCCTGGGCTGCTTGTTGCTTCCTCCGCATCTCCTCCTCAATGTTCACATCGTGGAGAGTCGTTTCCTCACACTCGTCCAGTTCCATATCTGTCAGCTGAACAGAGGTTCTTGGAGGAAGGACAGTTTCCAGCATCTTGCACTGGTCTGGGGTCAGTGAGTCTGGGAAGTCAACTGAGAAATGAATGTACAATTTGCCCTTCATGAATGGCCTCTGGTACATTGGCATTCCTTCATCATTTATGGCCTTGAATTGGTCTGATTTCGTGTGAGACAAATATATCAGCACCACAAATGAATTATCATTAATATGTAACAAACACAAAGGAAAACATAATTCTTCCCATAGGGATTTAAACTAAGCAGGTAATGCATCGATGCATCTTATTTAATTTCATGTTAAGCCTATAACAGAATTTATCATCATATAATTTAACAACCGCATCTAATAAAAACAGGGGCAGTTTGGTTTCTGTCTCCAGAAACTATTTTCTATAATCATATAAAAAAATGTTGATAGGTATTTCCTTAAAATAAACAAATAAATAAAAACCCAAATTACAATGCACAACAAAACCATAATATCAGTACTCAAATCATTTTAGGATCTATATAAATGCATTCAAGTTCCTTAAAGACTGGAAACTATTTCATTTGTTTTTATTCTTGAGAACATGCTTATCAAAAAGAAACAGAAAATGCCACGCTTGCAGGAATAAAACTGGTGCAGGCACAAGGGAAAAAAGCTTCATGCACAAAAAGAAAACAAACCAACAGGAAACAAGGAAAACGACGACACAACACCCTGAAGGGATTGCCTAGGTGAAATTAAATAAATAATAAAACTGAGAATGCTTTCCATCACCAGCATAAACCATAGGTGTAGACTAACTTTCGGAAACATAAGTGAATAATAAAGCTGTGCTTACCAGGCTTGACTACTTCCCCAGGTTGCGATTTGATGAGGAGTTGCCTGCCATCCAAATGAGTTATTACAAATTGGAAGCCACAGAGTGCTTCTGTTAGTGACAATGTGTGCTCAACAAATAGGTCGTCACCCTTTCGCTTGAACTTAGGGTGCTCTTTCTGTTGTAGAACAAAGACAATGTCACCGGTGACAGTGTCAGGCTGCAAAAATTAGAAAAACAAAGAACAAAATACACAGATCAACTTCTAATACAGGAAAGTACACAACAGACAACAATGCTCATATGAAAAATGTGACTTATGAAACAACAAAAACAACCACAAAATCAATTGCACTACCGCTTCATCAGCTTCACCAGGGAAGGTAATCTTCTGACCATTTTGCATACCCTTCTCAACAATAGCTTCCAGCACTTTCTTTTCCTGAACAACCTTCTCACCTTTACACTGCAGGCAGCGATCCTTGTCATTGATAGTTTCTCCAGTTCCCTTGCACTCATTGCAAGGATGCTGCATTTGTTGAATCATTGAGGGGCCAAGGTGTCTTATTGAAACTTTCATTCCAGAGCCCTGACAACCTGAACATTTCATTGATGCACCTGACTTAGACCCCTTACTGCATATAACCACATCAAAGTTGTAAGTAGGGGAATGTACACAAACTGGACACAGCAAAAAACAGATGTAAAAACATAAATAACAAATTAAAGGATAAATTTTACAACTAACCCTTTGCACTTGGAGCAGATTACATTGCGCGAGAGGGAGAGCTTCTTAGATGTCCCGTTGTAAAGATCCTCCAGAGAAACCTTGAGTGGATGAATTACATCTTCTCCCCTCCTCTGCCTCCGGCCTCTGCTACTTCCACCAGCTGCACACAAGTATTTTCAGTTCATCATAACTAAAACAAGCTTGCATAATATCTTAAACATTGTTATTACTTTCCAAGAAGAAGACGATGAAAGATTCCTACCACCACCAAATGGGCTGCCACCAAAGAAGGATTGGAATATGTCAAATGGGTCGTGGCCACCACCACCTCCGCCCATTCCTTCCTTAAGAGCATCCTCACCATATTGGTCATATATCTCACGCTTCTCTGGGTCACTCAGAACGTCATAAGCTTGTGCCAACTCTTTAAACTGCAATACATAAATGTAAAATTTCACAGGTTCGGTAATCCCGCTACTGTAGTCTATATCAATGGAATAAAAGGACAACCAAGCATCATATCAAATTGGCAGACACCGCAGAACAAAATTCAAGTTTTCACAATGAAAATATCTGAGTAAATCAGAATCTCTCCACTACAATACAAAGTGTCAGACCTGAGTCAAATAAAAGTATCACAGTTAACCATCAAGTGGCAATTCAGTTAAATAATTAACCTTCAGAGAGGTAAATGGATCATAATCGACTGAACAAAATCAACATATGAACTGGTAAAGTAAAACTAAGCAAGAGCTGCAATACTAAATTTCCCGAGCAAGTAAATGATAGATCTACAAAGTTTTACCCACTTATGTAAACAATTCAAGCTATGAATAAACTAAACAACGAATCAAAATTCACAAGCTGATTGATAAAACCTAACAAAAATTAAACATAAAAAGAAATTAAAAAAGTAGACCTTCTCAGGGTCACCACCCTTATCAGGATGGTTCTTGATAGCGGCCTTCCTGTAAGCTTTCTTCAGATCATCTTGCGAAGCGTCCTTCGATACGCCAAGAATCTCATAGTACTTGGTGTTGTCGCTTTTCTTCGGCGCTCTCCCAAACATCTTTTCCACTCAAATCTAAAACAAATCAAAACCAAAAAAAATGGTTAAAGGGGAATAGAAATTCAAACTCAGATCGAAAGATTTAAAATCGATCGAAGAGAAGACAAGAGACAGAAAGCTGTGAGACCTAACCAGATCTTCGATTGGTTAAGAGAGAACCGCTGGAGAATAGACGCGAGACGGTGAGCGAGACAGAATATAGCCGGCGTATGAACTGGATTTATAAGGGAGAGAATAGACGGTGAGGATTTGTATGAGAGGCACCTAAAATAGATGGTTTCTATAACGAATGAAATAAAGAGTTGGCGCTTGGAAGGATCTAGAAACTCTAACATTGTCTGGAGTGTGGGGAAGATATCTGGGCCGTTCATTTTGGTCAATTCTTGTGGTCTACAATATTTGAATTATTTATTCATAGAAAAATATACTGAAGCGCAAAGAAATTACGCGCACGTTTGGTATATATTTATTGAATTAATTTTATTTATATAAATAATTATGAGTTGGGTTAAAATTTAAAATAAAAAATAAATTCAATTTCACAAATAAAAATGTACAACATATTGAATGTGTTAAAATTATTAATTACAAATTATTAAATTTATTTATTCAGATTTAAAAATAAACAAAGCACAAACGCTGTCTAACTTAAGTCCAACGGAGAATTTTAATTACCCCCGCCTACATTCCTAACTGTCCCTGGAAATAACCAGGGCCCATATAGCCATAAGAGGCCCATGGATAAGCATAAAACGACACATCGGTAATATAAATAAAACTTGGAACAGATAAGTTAAGCTGTTGCTCGAAGCAAGGGGTGCACGCGTAATATTACAATGAAACCCGTAAATTTAATTGTCTGCTTGCGAGAATACGGTCGGTGTAGAGATGACTAAATATTTATTATGTTTTAATATATATATATATATTATTAATTTATATTTTATAAATAAATATTTAATTTATTTATATAAATAATTTTTTTTTAATTTTTAAATTATTTAATATATTTTATACGCAATTTTATAACCTATGCCGAATTTTTTATTTTTAACACAGAACTAATTTGTGAATTTATACGAAACTCTATTTCTATAAGTCAGCTTCTTTGACACCCTTGAGACATTGTATGATTAGTACTTTTAATTTTTTTAACACTTAAGGAAACTTATCAAACATAAATTAAGCACAGAGTGTTGTTTTGAGGAGCAACATTTGTTAGTAATGCTACGGTGCATTCAGTTAAATCATAAATGCTCTTGTTTTATTTATTTATTTTTAAAATTTTAATTATTATCTTTAACTCTACAATCGGTAATTTTTAATTTATAAAAATACAATAAATAACTAAAGTTGTAAAAAAGAATTTGACATCACTGCAAAAAAGAGTTAATAAACTACTACTAAAATACATAAAAAATAACATTTAACGATAATTAATGATCAAATTTAAAAAAGTAGGCTATTAACAAAGGTATCATTGTAAAGGGTTTATTTACTGTACAAACATGAGTTCTTAAGATTTTTTAACTATTTTAAAGATTGTTTTAAATTTTTATGTATATTTTAAATATTATTTATTATATATTTTAAAAAAATTTTATATATTTTAAATTTTTATTGTATATTTTAAATACTATTTAATATTTATTTTATATTATTTAATTTATTTTATTTATTTTAAGTTTTATAAATACTATTTTAAATCAAATACTCATATTTTTTTAAAGGATAACAATACCCCAAAATAATATAGTTAAGTTCTATTATAAAATATTACAATTAAATTTGATAATAGTTAAAAATTATTATCACTTGTGACATAACGAAAATAATTATTAATTTTTTATTTAAATATTATTTATGATGTAACAAGAATAATTATTAATTTTATTTAAATAAAATAATATAATAAGAATTTTAACACAAATTATGTCACATATTTTATTTTATTTAAGATTGTCGTGATTATGATTATTTAATTTTTTTATAAATTTAAATTATGTAATTACATGTATGTGTACCGTTGTGATAGAATTAACCTCCCCCAACCTAAATACGTATTTTGGTTACTCTATTTATAAGAGTTTTGTGGTTTGTTTGTTGGAGCATGATTTAGTTGTATCGTAGCATTAAGAAGGTCTCCAATAATCATCAACACCTCATCTTAAAAACAAAATTTAAATTTTTTAAAAAAAAAATTTAAAAAAAACCCCTAACAGAAGTATGTCCCCACCCCCACTTGATTGTCGTCTTCTTCTTCTTCTTCTTCTTCTTCCTTTATTTATTCGTTTTAATCGACACACTGAACAGCCTCCACGTCCACCGTTACAAAGACCGCGCATGTCCCTCCGGCCTCAGTCACTCCAAACACCAGACTTTCTTCATTCTCTTTCTTCTTCTTCTTCTTCTTCTTCTTCCCATGATCTGATCTGATAATCCTTCCGCCCGACATTACATCTTAATCTTCTTATCTCTGATCTCCTGCTCTCAGATTCAAACACCATCGCTATGCTTTCTTCTCCTTATTACTACTCCTTTGCTCTCTTTCTTTCCCTTTCTCTTCTATTCTTCTTCTTCGCCCCTCAAATCCTTCCCCTTGCTCATCCCCGGACCATTTCCCTCGCCGACGACCTCGACGACCTCTCTCTCTTCCGCAACGCCACCCTCTCCGCCGCTTCCTCGCCCTCCTTCAAGATCTCCCATTTGTCCCTCTCCTATCCCAGACCCAAAATCGCTTTTCTCTTCCTTACCAATTCGGATCTCGTCTTTTCTCCTCTGTGGGCCAGATTCTTCTCCGGCAACGAACATCTTTACAACATCTACGTTCACTCCGATCCTTTTGTCAAAATCAACCGTCCTCACCTAATATTTCAGAACAGGTTCATTCCGGCCAAGAGAACGGAACGCTCGTCGCCGACGTTAATATCCGCCGCGCGTCGGCTCATGGCAAACGCCATTCTCGACGATCCGTCGAACCTGTACTTCGCTCTCGTGTCGCAAACTTGCATTCCGCTCCATTCTTTCAATTACATTTACCACTCCCTCTTCGGAAATTCAATCCAAGTTCTGAAAGCTTTCGCGACGCAATCCAAACACAAAAGCTTCATCGAAATTCTCTCGGATGATCCGCATTTGCCGGAGAGATACGTCGCTCGAGGCAAGAACGTGATGATACCGGAAGTCCCGTACGAGAAATTCCGGGTGGGATCTCAGTTTTTCATTTTAGCGAAAAGGCACGCGTTACTCGTTCTCAAGGATAGAAAATTATGGAAGAAATTCAAGCTTCCTTGTTTGAAAGTAAATTCCTGTTATCCAGAAGAGCATTATTTTCCGACATTGCTGTCGATGAAAGATCCGAAAGGTTGCAGTCATTATACGCTGACGAGGGTTAATTGGACGGACAGCGTGGACGGGCATCCGCACACTTATCGGGGCGCAGATGTGTCGGCGGAGCTCATACACACGCTGAGAAAATCGAATTCGAGTTATTCCTATTTTTTTGCTAGGAAATTCGCGCCAGATTGCTTAAAGCCATTGATGAAGATTGCAGCCGATGTTATTTTCAGAGATTGAACCAGGTGAGTTCATCACTCGAATCACACTTGCTATATATGTTTAATTCATTTATTTTATGTTTAATTAGTTGATTTAATTAATTAAATTAAAAAAGGTTAATGGTTATTAGTGATAGGATTAAGGAGATAATACTCCGAAAACCGGGGTGTTTAAATAAAATAAAATAGGGTTAGTCAAATTTGGTAGCATTTATTGGTTACCTACTCGTTGGAACTGTAGGCCACGCCACTTAAATTCCTCAACGCATCTAATTGTCTTTTGACCCAAAATTTTGTTTCTAAATTGATTAAAACACGTCACATTACAGGAGGATAGAATGCTATGCTACGTGTATACATTTTAGTGTAACCATTTTATTACCTTAATAAATTTTATTATATTAATATAATTAATACGATAAAATTATTTAATTAATAAAATATAAAAATTAATTTATTAATAAAAAATTTAAAAAATTTATATTATTTAATTAATATATTATAATAAAAAATTTATAAAATTTATTTTTAATTTTTTTATTCATTATTTTAATTAAATAATTTTATTATATTAATTTAGACTAATGTGATAGTATTATATTGCTTAAATTTTTTTTTTTTATGTACATGACATACTAAATTTATAATTTGTACATGACCCACGAGAATTATTATAACAACTCATGTTGAGAGAGATTGCTAAAGAAAAAATTTTAAATTAATATAGTATAATTATTTACTCATTAACTTTCACCAATATTAGAAAAAATTATGAAAGAAAAATAATAATATGTATTAGTAAAAAAAATATGTTTTTTAAAAAATTAACTATAATTTTTTTAAAAATTATAATTATTAATTAATATTAATAAAAATTAATAATTAAATAATTATATTATATTAATATAATAATATAATAAAATTATACTCTTTAAAATTTCAGCTGACAGGCAAATAAATTAAAAAGCAATGCAATGCACTCTCTTGGCTATCTTTACTCTTTGACAAGGAGAAAGGTCAAATTCCTTCGGTGGGGCCGTGTGGAATGTGCTCCACTTGTTAACCAGGGCAATGGAAACACCCCTTTCGTTGTCTAGTTGAGGAGAAGGTCTGATTCTTCTGTTGGCAAATGGGGTAGAACTATCTCAAATCAAATCGTTTATTTATTGATGAACAGGGATTTGCGAGAATTCTACTCTCATTTATCCACAAGAGAATCAAACTCTCCCCCCTTATAATGCGAACCACTCGTCTTATATCTGAAATAAATATATAACAGTATTAAAAATTAATTAATAACAAAAAATTATGTTATTAATTAATGTTAAATTTTACTTAACTAAAAATATTAAAATTATATTATGACAAGTAACATCCAAATGTTATATTTGTAATATATAATATCATATTAATAATATTCGGCATTAGTTAGTTATAAAATTTTTTATTTTTAATTAATATTAGATATTTATAATAGGGTAGTATGAAAATACCTAACAAATGAAGAGCTTTTAGCTTTGTGTTAGTCTTGTGAATTAGGTATGGTAGTCTTGTGAATTAGGTAATTGATACCTTCCCTCCCTCCCCATATCATTTGTTAATTTAAGTTTGTAGGGCATGGCTTTCTAACAGGCACAAGTGCTCTTGTTTGTGGTCCCTTCTGCCCGGCCAACCAGCCACAATCATGAGATATTTGTTGAACTGTTTTGCAACTTTTTAAGTTAAATTAATTCTGTATGCAAATACGCAAAGTCCCACTATATTTTATTGTTCTTGGAAAGCAAAGAATCTTTGCTTACCATGTACTTGAAGTCTTCTTGTGTTGTTTTCTAAAATAGTATCGAGTTAAATTGTATTTACAATGGTTTGTAGATAAGTATTTGACAAGCTCTTCCGTAGAAAGCACTTCCATTTTGGAAGTGCTTTCTACAAAAATGCTCACAATCAAAGCACATTCTTTCTTAAAAAAATGTGGTGCTTACATTATTTTATTATACTTCAATTTTCAGGATGCGTTGAAAGGAGGAACTGCTAGAGACTGGAGGTCATAGAGTTGGCGTGTGGGAAAAAAGTGTAGTACTTGTGTACCTTTTTTTTTTTTTTAAATGGATGGATGGTGGGGCTTAGAGTGGAGTGTCAAAAAGAAAAGCAATTCTAGGGCGAAGGCCCGTTGTTTTGTTTTCTTTACTTTTTTTTTTAGATCTCCCATTTGCTCTTTCTACCAAAGTCCTTTTGTATATTTTACACAATAATATTAATAGTATTCAAGTATTATCCAGCAAATGTTGGACAATGAACTTTGTCTCTTGTCTCCCATTACATTTCATACCCTGATGAGCAGAGCAATCCACAGGATAAGGTCTTCTGTCTTAATTGTCAAGTTCTTTGTGAGAACACATGTAATTTTGTTTCACTTTAGGATAAATAACACTTTTATTTCGTAAATTTGAACATGTGAAATTTCCTAGACTACCACCGCAAGGTGTGATTGTTGAAAAGATTTTGAAACTGTGTTTTACTGAAATAAAGCTGTTGCTGAATGGGACCCAATGTCCCCATGATATCACTTGCATTAGCTCTAAGTAAACAAACCTGAATGATACAAAAAGGGAAAGTAACAGAAAGCCATACGAAAATCTAATTCACCAGGCATAGAAACAGTTTGTCCACATTTTTTTTTCAAAGACTAGCAATCTAAGCTGGTCATTAGTGTGAGCTACATGCATTTCATTCATTGCAACAATGTACAGAAAGTATAATACAGAGACAAACCCAAAAAAGAAAGTTAATAATCACCATTTCTGCGCAATCCTATGGTAGCATGTAGGGTTATAAACACAAAACGACAGCGGACGGTGCTTAGAAATATCAATACCGCATCATGTTCCTCCACTTGTCCTTTAAATCAACCTGAATATAATGAAGATTGCCATCGGTAAAATGAATAATTATCTTCTTAAAGAAAAGGCAAACGAAAGCATGGGAGATCAGTATAAAGTTAACCTCGGTTCTCTCTGCAAATGCTTCAGGATTTGATTTCAGGATGACCTTCCAGTTTCCTTTACCAAACCTTCATCATAAACAAAGAACAAGTATCAGAATGCGAATAACTGTACACTAGTGGTAGAAGTATTTTCAGTGCTGCTTTTTGTTGGAAGCAAAAGCAGAAGCCAATCGGCAACTATTGCTCTTGTAGATCCTTATTCTATTTGAAAAAGCCAAAATCTCTTTTTGGGTTTTAATCCAGGGGCTGTGGGCATAATCTGTTCTGCCCAATCACAGCCCCAACCCTACCTTGCCAATTTTATTCTCGTGAAGAACACACACAAACACAACAAACATGAGGTATGCGGAATGCACTTAGACAAGCAAAAACTGCCAACAGAAAAGATCAAAACACAAATGAATATCCAGTCAAGATTTTTCATTACATACTCTTGCACGCCTTTCCTTAAAGCTTCTTCTTCCTCTAAACTCCATCTCTTCATTTTTCTCCTTCTTGGTAATTTTTTAATTTCATACTTCTTCAATGGAGAAACAGCCTTTCTCTTTGGGCTAGGTAAGTGAAATCTATTCAAATGATTGGATGGTTCTCCTGGCGAGTCATCAATGGGATCATCCCACTACAAATAAGTTTCATAATATAAACATAGTTAAATTTAAACAAAATCATAAATAATAAAAATTTGGGCTCAAAAACAATTCCAAAGAATATAATCTTGAACACAACTTCCTAGTCCTAACAGAATGCCAAATAGAAATATATTGCATTTCTTTGTCAACGTGAATTGAGGAAGGGTTTTACTATAAAACAGGAAGAACTCCAAACTTCATTCATCTAAGAATAGCTGATCTACTAACCCATGTTTTAGTAATCAAACAAATGGAACTACAAAGTTCTCCCAGTATGGAAGAAAAAGGTACTTGAAGAAATGGAATAAACTGATGGAAACCACATTTCTGCATATCGTTAGTCCAAGCTCTACTCATAAACATTTTAGGGTGGTTATTAAGCACACTGCAGCTGATTGAATCCAGGAACTAGTCTTTGCATATCAAACTACATGCTATCTTCTTATAATTCCTAAATAGATACAAACTTGTATTCCAACTATAACAACATTCTCCACATAGCTACATCTTTAATGCAGTTCAACAATAAACTTTTCACAGGGCACTGAATTATCGTGCCTGTATCTTTCATTCTCAAATTGTTCGAAAAACTGAAGTCTGGGAAAATGTACTTAACCATAAGTGAGTCAAGATAGCCAGTTAACTAGGCTGGATAATTCAAAACATGTTAGATACCAATTGTCCACTGCCCGAAAGAGACACTTTAGAATCCAAACATGAGCAATACGTAATCTAAACAGGGAACAGCAAAATCAAATTCTATAGTGAATCTCCATAGCAGTAAACTCATAATGCTCTTATAATGTAAAATAAATATATGAATAAATAAAAGGAAGCATAATAACAGAATAACCATATGCTTATGCGAAAACAAGAACTTAAATAATATAAATTTCACATAGGAAACAAATGACTGCAATGATAATGGTATACAGCGTGAAGATTCAGACATCATCTACCAGGCATATTATATTAGCCACACAACTTGAAAAATAAATCACTGGACTAAACAAAACACAAAGATAAACCTCATAGGTGCTGGCAGTATGATTCCGTTCCATCAAGCTGCGCTTAGGTGCATCATTCTGGTGGCTGCATGGTTGATTTTTATCATCACCTTCCTTAGCTTGAACAGTTTCAACGCACACATTCACGGATGGATTTGATATATTTTCATCCACATTATTCTGCTTTTCCATTGAAGAAGCATGGCTCTTTTTTTCTCTGGCCATTTCAGAAACCACAGCTTCAGCCCTAAGTAAAGCATCAGGGAGAGGGTCTGTCACAATTGCTCGTAACTCCAACGAACTGGATTTTAGCGCCTCTTGCACTTCATTAACTTCAGGGCTGTGCATGGTATCATATTTACTACATGATGCGTCAGTACCCAATTCCTCATTATTGGTAATCTTAACCCGTCCTCTCATGCGCCTATGGGGAACAATGTGTTTGCGCTTCAGCAGCACATTTTCCTTCTGAATTCCTAAAGCAACTCTTTGTGCTCAGTTTCATAACACAGCTCAAAAAAAGAAGACTGTCATCAAGTTAAGCAGGCCTACACTATGCATATTTTTCTTTTGTGCTAAATTTTCTCTGTTATGTCAAATCTACCAACTTTCATATGGTTTTTATCGTTACATTCATTATTAGCATGTGTATGTATCAATGCATATACATACAGGACAAAAATTTATAAACTAACAACACGCAACCATAAACATTTTCAAAGTAGGTGGTAGCATTAGTTACTGAAACATCATGTGTTGAATAATTGCATTAGTAGGACACTAGTAGGACCATTTGTTCGTGATATGAAAATATTTTTAGAAAATAAGATAAAATCTAGAGTTTGGCTGAAATTTGAATACAATTTGACAAAATGCAGCTAAAAATCTTGTCATTGGTTTTAGATCTCAAACTGGTTTCAGGATTATATCTGATACCATTTTCCCAATCAAACACATTCTATTCGTATGGTAAGCTAAATACATTTCCTTAAGAATATTCTATATTCTTTTTTTTCAGAAACAAAAAAATGTAAATGATAAAAAAAGCACTAAATTTCATTTACAATCCTACAATCCATCCTCAGCAACCAAGCAAATAACAGTGACACACAAGTAAATTACCCAATTCTTTTACTAAAAATAAATAAAAAGATAATCTACATTTACCTTTCTGTTTATCAACAGCTCTCTCTCCAACAACATCGCCACTGCTTGATTCCTTCTCTTTCAACTGCCTCATTTTTGCCACTGCTAGTTCCAAAAAGGAGGGTCCCATGATGGCCCATTCTTCTGCTAAAAAATTTTTAACCAACTGCAAAGCATGGTTTCTAGTATTCTTCTTCAACAACTTACTGCACATTTCCTCGTCCCCTATTGATGCCTCTATATCATTTTTCCATTTCAAGAACTCTGCTGTAACCAACTCACTCTCCCCCAAATTCACAATTTCATCCCACCAAATCCTCTTCACAGCTTCGAGATACTTGTTGTGCTTGTCAACAGAATCTCCTAAGTACTTTATCGTGCACTCCACAGCTACCGCACAATATGCTTCTTTCAATGAACTCGTGATTTTGATTCCCTCTTTCTTATCCAAAGCTTCGATTGTTTTTAGGCTTTCCAGAATCATTTCAGAGACTGAACCATTTGATAATTCAGTTTGGATTGAGTGAAGAAGGATGGTCTTTTTCAGTCGGATATTGTTATTGGATATGGGGAGCTTCATGAGGATTTTCTTGATCACTTGATCAGAAATTGAGTGCCGAAGAAGGAATTCTATAACCCATCTAGATAAGTCTTCATCCATTTGATTTAATTTGTAATATTTGGGTTTCCTCACAGGAAAAATCGGTCTACCAGCACAAATATTGCTAGTTAAATGAAAGAAAAATAACAAAATGTAACAAATTGACCATCAAGATTACCATCACTTGACTAACTAAACGTAGCAAAATAACAGGACATGTAAGAATGAGCAAAGAAAACTTAAAACATATGTATATATTTATTTTATAATGCAAGGATAAATGAATTAGGCCAGACTCAAGAGGCATGCATCTCCCAAATGGAAAACTTAATGGGAAACTAAGAAGATAATTTTTGTCGTGAGACTAACAATGATAACACATTTATCAACTTTGAATCCTTTCTTGCCATGATTAAGCAACCAAGTCATGAGGAAAACTAGACCATCCTATTTTTTTCTCTTTTACTTTGGGAATAATACATACAATAGCAAAATTGTATCCCATTGTGTAGTTAAAAGACCTTTTATTTATTTGATAAAATCTATAATTTTAAGAAAAGCCAAGAAAGGGAAATTTCTCATAATGGATTCTAAAAGGGCCGCTAAAATTGTTGCCTGCGTCCTACAACTACGGCATTGAATACAGGATTTTCCAACTATCATTCCCTTATGACTAAAACGGTTGCAAAGAGAGTTATGATTAAGAATAATAGCAGGCAGTCCATCAAATTAGCCCCCACAAATCACAATATGAAGAAATGTTTTCAGATTCCAAAATAAATGACTTTCCTTTTCCTAAATTTTCTCAGCAACCAAACAGCTTCCAATCTCAATTGAAGAACGAGAATGGAAAACTATGACACTGATAAAAATTATGCCGGAAATAGACGAATAAAATGCACGAACAGGAACAACCACCAAAGCTAAACAGAAGCATAAGAATTCTCAAATTCTCACCTTGAATTCGTGCACCCGGACGATATCCTAATCTGGGAACTGAGGGCCCGCTTACAAGACTGCTGATTTCCTTCGTTTTATTTCTGCTCTTCTCTCTTTACGGGGAATTTGTCTTCCTGATTCCCGACTCAAGCTAAGCGGCTAAGCCTAATTGGAACAATAAATTTAAAAGGTTGTATATTTTCATTTTGACCCTTATTATTTACATTAAATTCATAAGAATTCCAAATATTTAATTTTGTACAATATTTCCCCTTCCTGCTTGAGATCCAAAGAAAATATTGAGATAAAAGCCCTTATCTATCCACGTCATTTTTTATATAATATTATTTTTTATTATTATTTTAAATAATTTATTACATCTATTCAAGTGAATGCGTAGACATTTAAAAATAAAAAAATACTTTATTTGTATAATTTAAAAATATTATATTTTTTTAACAAATTATTAGATAAAAAATATTGATATAAATTTATAAATAAAAAATAGTTACCCGCTAGAAATTAAAAATAATTATGTGAATTAAATTTATAAGACTTTAAAAAATTAAAATAATTAATATAAAATTTAAATTTTAAAATATATAATATAAAAAAATTATACACAAATGTTAAAATTAAAATAATTAATATAAAAATTAAAAAAATTAAATATATTTTATGGTGGATAGTTCTGCAGCCAAATTTTTGAATATCTAACGACAGCGTCCATGAATGGTTTAGAAAAATTGATCATCCGTTGTCAGAAAACAATGAACATGTACTATGTATACCCAACAGTTCATTTTTCAGGCTCGGGGTTGTTGGCGATTGGAGGAATTGGTTGACGCCCAAGATGAAGCAGCGTTTGGATGAACTTGCACGCTTAATACTTGAAGGGTCCAGTCTTTATTTTGAGACACCGAGTTTCACAAAGATGTAAAATCAACAGTATTTTGCCTTCTATGGTGGGGCTCTTTTTTGGATAAGCCAGTGGTTGACTTTTGGTTTCGGTACAAAAAGTTAAAAGCGATTCATTCCTGCCAACTTCGAAAGGTCAATTTCTTTAGTTTGTTTGGATATGTATATGAGACGTGGTGATGTTAAGAGTGTTTGTAAAACCGTCTCTCTCGAAAGATTTATGCTGCCCCGGCAGGTTAACTCTGCTTTCCTTTATTATTATCATTTTTTCTATACTCTTTTTAGGTTTGTGCATCAACCCGGGAACGCATACACTCAAATATATATGTTTAGGTAACAACTAACGGCAATTTGATGAAGAAGCAGTAGAGGCCATCGAAATAAAAGCTTAGGACTGAGAATGTCTCTTGACATATTTGGAGATATGAAAAATGAGCTTGAGGTTTGAATGAGAAGTAGACTCTTCCCTTTATATCCATTAAGTTATTGGTACAAATGGTTCATCACAGTAAAAAAAAAAAAAGGTAACACAAAAACAGTCGTGTAAACACTAATATGCAACTATGAAAGAGAGTAAATGGGTGGGTGCTTCTTGTGCAGACGAACAAATGAACTTAAATGCAACTTTTATGAAAGAGTAAATTGTAATCGTTTATTTCCTTTAATATAAATCCAATGCAATTATTATGAAAACCACCTGATGTCGTTCTCAAGAGTTTTATACCTAAACGAATTTATGAGTTGCAATTGAATTTCAACGGGCGCATCAATGAATGGTCGAGAGTAATTCAGAACTGGGTCATCCTTTCAGTGCTGAACAGTCAACATCTCCTTCAACTTCAAAACGAGGCCACATATTATAAAGTTAAAGGCTATTGCAAGAATTGAGAGGGAACACATTATCAGGAAACAAAATGATGAAATGGAAAATGAAAAACTTCAGTATTAGCTTCCCCCATGTGCTTCTAAAAAAAAAAAAAAAAAGTTGGACAAGATGGGCATAACCCATAACTCTCCTACTCAACAATAACACGTGCATATTATTTTACAATGATCAGATCAAAACAAAAGAACAGACAAGTATGCAATCTTCATGACTCAAAATCAGGACCAGAGCCTCCAATTTTATGCATGTGAGCTGATCCAGACCCTGCACCATCTCCACGGTAAGGGTTTTTTTTTTTTTTTAATTTTCCTAATCCCCAACCCTGCAAAAAAAAAGAAAGAAAGGTCACTGTTTCCCATTTCAATTATCAAAATCAAATGACAATTATTAGCTTAATCATCGTGTAAGTTTTGCATGTTTAACAAATCATTCATTACATGTCAATTAAGCAAATAGTCAAAATATATCAAATACCACTTTTCATTACTTTTGGAATAAATTCATAATATAAAAAATTATGAATAAAAATAAAATTTTAAATATTTAAGTTAATTTATAAATTTTAAAAATATTAATGCTATTTTGTAACTTTCAAAAGTATAATTACAATTTTTATAATTTTTAAAAGTTCAGAAGCTAAAATATAATTAAATAAATTATTTATTTTCAATTATATTTTGATAATGATAAATTTTATTTAATTAATTTGATTAACAAAATAATTAATTAATTATATGATAAATTCTATTTAATTAATTAAAAAATAATTAATTATTTAATGTTAGGTAAGATAATAATTCACCTATTAAATAGGATTAAATCCTACTTTTATTTTAAAACTCTTAATGTGATTAAAAATAAATATATTTTTTTATTAAAATAAGAATCATTTTTCAAAATAAGATTTGAAAAATTTATTCTCAATAACCAAAACACTCAAACCTTAATTTTTATCTCTTTTCTTAAGGTAGCACTAGAGACAAAACACCTTAATTATTGTCTGTTTTTTTAAATTAGTATTAAAGAAAAAACATATATGTAACTTCGAATACTTTGTGTGAAAATAAATAGAGATAATACACTTAAATGGTTGATTTAAAAAAAAATTCTTACAATTATCATATTTTAATTATAATTTTTGGTTTTAAAATTAAGTTGATGCGATTCTAAAAATACTAAAAAATGTCTTAAAGATCTATAACTTTATATTTCTTGAAGGAATCTTGATCTGAATGTCTTAAAAATTAAAACTGCATTAGAAATTACCTGCAAGTAGTTTGAAAAACAATTATTTTAACCTCATTGATGGTGAGATCAAGTTAAGATCTTAATTCTGTTGATTTGTATTTATTATATTGTGAAATATGATTTAATAACAAGATTCTGGTATTGGAATTAATAAATATTTGATTACTATGATTAATTAAAATAAATCTTAAATTTCCACTGCATGCTTAATTCCCAACAATTTGATGGCAGACAAAAAATCACACTCTAATTACCAACCACAATGGCCATGAATTCTTCAACGAAATAAATATTACAAGGTTGGATTTATTCAAGTCAGTGATGAATCATCATTCATCCAAGACAGTGAGAGAATCTCGAGGACTCAAATCAAGACCAGAGCCCTCCAATTTTGTGCATATGAGTTGATCCAGACTCTGCTCCATCTCGACGGTAAGGTTGTTTATCCAATCCCCCACCATACCGAGCCTGAAAAAAGCACTGTAGGGTATTCTCGACCTGGGAATTGCACCATTTTTGTTAACCTCCAAGTTTTTGAGCCTCTCCAAACTTGATTTCCATACCACTTTATCCACCTCATCCTCGTTTTCAAATGGCCGTCCAAGAAATGAAGCCAGCCTTTTCACCTCTCCGGAGCAATCTTTTTTCAGATCTTCATACTTCAGGAACAGTATCTTCTGAGGATTTTTCAAGCTCTCCGACCAATACTGTAAAACATGATCAAGATGCGGTCCAAACTGATGAACGCCCCTACAAAAGGCATCGCACGCCTTCTCCAAGGGATATGGTTCTTGATTTGGTTGTCGTGAGATTTTGTTGAAGTAGTGCCAGTTGGAAACCAAAGTGTCCTTGGGATTTCGGGCTATGTAAACAATCTTACATTCTGAATCCTTAATTGAATCTGGCAGAGCGCTGTAAGGCACATGAGTATGGAAGAGTCTCGGAGACGGCATACCTGAGAGGTCATCAGGAGTGAGCTTTGCTCTGCTCAAAACGTATTCTAAGCCCATCACTACCAAGTGAGGATTTTTAACGGCAAGTTCATCATTTTCATCGCCATCGTCACCTTTGCTTTGGCTTCCCATGGCCATGATCGAAGCACAAAGGGCCTTGAGCCATGTGGATCCTGTTTTCATAGAAGAAGCCAGTATAACATCATCAGGACGAGCTACATAGTGCGATTTTAGGGTCAACATACCTTGTAAAAGATCGGCAGGATACCAAAATCCTTCCCATTGGTAGAGGTCAAATGCTTCCCAGAACGATTCCTTGGGAAGTTGATCAAGCAGTTCTTGGTTCAAAACTGAACCTGTGCTGCCACTGCTGGCCATAACAAGGAAAACTTTAAGGCCAAATTTTCAGATGCTTCAACAACAGATTGAATGCCTTAACAGCTTCAGTACCATCAATATATAACATATGTAGGTGTGGAGAAAGGTCAAATTCCTTGGGTGGGGTGGTGTGGAATGTGCTCCACTTGTTGGGAATGGACCGAAACATCCTTTTCGTTGTCTAGTCGAGTTGAAGGTCCGATTATCCCAATGGCAAATGGGGTAGAATTATCTCAAATCAAATCGATTATTTATAGATCAACAGCGATTTGCTAGAATTCTACTCTCATTTATCAACAAGAGAATCAGACTCTTCCCCCTTACAATGCGAGAACCACTCATCTTATATTTGAAATAAATATATAATAGTATTAAAAATTAATTAATAACAAAAATTATGCTATTAATTAATGTTAAATTATAAATGGGATGTTGTATCTTTGGATGAAATTATCTCAAAGCATAGGGTGGTATGAACATACCTAACAAATGAAGACCTTTTAGCTTTGTGTTAGTCTTGTGAATTAGGTAACGTGATGCCTTCTCTCCCTTCCTCCCTCCCCATATCATATATTAATTTAAGTTTGTAGGGCATGGCTTTCTATCAGGCACGCGTGCTCTTGTTTGCGGTCGGTCCCTTCTGCCGGGCCAACCAACCGAAATCATGAGATATTTTTTGGACTGTTTTGAAACTTTTTAAAATAAATTAATTCTTTACGCAAATACACAAAGTCCCACTATGTTTTATTATTCTTCCAAAGCAAAGAATCTTTACCTACCATATACTCAAAGTCTTCTGGTGTCGTTTTCTAAAATAATAATAATATTATTATGAGTTAAAATTGTATTTACAATAGTTTATAAATGAGTGTTTTGATAAGCACTTCTGCAGGAAGCGCTTCCGTTTTGAAAGTGTTTTCTGCAGAAATGCTACCAATCAAAGCACACTCTTTCTTAAAAAATGTGGTGCTTACATTATTTTATTTTAACTTTATTTTTCAGGATGCGTTGAAAGGAGGAATTGCTAAAGAATGGAGGTTCAGAGATTTGTTACTTGGGAAAAAAAAGTTCCGGTCCTTCGCATTCACAACCTGCTCAATGCTTAGTCTTGCGGATGGTAATAGTGTAGTACGTGTGTGCTTTTTGAACTAAAATGGATGGGTGGTGGGGGCTTAGAGTGGAGTGTCAAAACGAAAAGCAATTCTAGGGCGAAGGCCCATTGTTTTCTTTTCTTTTTTTTGCCAAATCTTCTATTTGCTCTTTCCACCAAAGTCCTCTTGTATATTTTACACAATAATATTAATAGTATTCAAGTATTATCCAACAAATGTTGGACAATGAACTTTGTCTCTTGTCTCCCACTATATATTACACCCTGATGAGCAGGGCAATCTACAGGATAAGGTCTTCTGTCTTAATTGTCAAGTGCTTTGTGAGAACCCATGTAATTATGTTTCATTTTGGGATTAGTAACACCTTTATTTCGTAAATTTGAACATGTGAATTTGAAGCTTTGTTTTACTTAAATAAAGCTGTTGCCCAGTGTCCCCATGATATCACTTGCGTCCAGCTTTAAGTAAATAAACATACCTGAATAATACAAAAAAAAGAAGGCAACAAAAAGCCATACAAAAATCTAATTCACCAGGCATAGTGTCCGCATTTTATTTTTGTAATGACTACAGCAGTATCTAAGCTGGTCATTACTTTGAGCTACATGGGTTTCATTCATTGCGTATAATTACAAATCAAATGCAATTATTATGAAAACTACCTAATATCGTTGTCAAGAGTTTTATAATGAAAAGAATTTATGCGAAGCAATTGAATTTCAACTGACGCATCAATGAATAGTTGAGAATAATTCAGAATTTGATCTAATCATTTCCGCACTGAACAGTGAACATGTCCCTCTTCAAAAGGAAGCCACGTATTATTAACTACCCCACGTGCTTCAAATAGTTGGACAAGATGGGCATCACCCATGACTCTCCTACTCGATAATAACATGTGCATATTATTTTACAATAATCAGATCAAAATAAAAGAACAGACAAGTAAGGATATCTACAGGGGACGATTGGCCAAATTTCGGATGTGTGATCCACCTGTGGACATTATATCCTGGTGGGGGTGGGCAAACAAGTCATTACTCTTGAGTGCATTTGATGGTATACAGAAAATCACACTCTTAATTACCAATCAACATGCCCATGAATTCTTCAATGAAATATTGAATCTTTATTCATCTGATTAAAATAAATATTGCAAGGTTGGATTTATTCAACACAATGATGAATCGTAATACATCCAATACAGAGAGCGAATCTTCAGGACTCAAAATCAAGACCAGAGCCCCTCCAAATTTGTGCATGTGAGTTGATCCAGGCTACGTTGAGGTGGTTTTTCCAGTCCCCCCAACCGAATCGACCTTACATACATACATACCCTGGAAATTACTTATCATTTTTTAATTATGTAGGTTTTCTATAATTTAAATCAAGAATTTTTACAATTAAAGAACAAGTGAAAAGGCTAGCTGCATTTCATAGACAATTATTTCTTAAAAAAAAAAAAAAAGTGGATTAAATCGATTAAATTGGATTGAATTGAATTATAATAAATTAAATATAATTTATACTATAACAAATAAGAACTATCTAAAAAAATAGAGTAATACTTAAATGACTAGAATAGTATAGATTATGACATTGGATTTCCCCATAACATTCATTTGATATATATAGGAAACATGTACTGTCATAATTCATTATGAACAGTACAAAATTACCATAGATATGGTCAAGTCCAAATTTGTGAGGGTACAACTACACATAATACAAGATGCAAATCATTTGTAAATAATAATAATAATAAAATGGTATAATTTTGGAGGAAGAATTTATTTGAAGTTGCATTTGTGTGTGAAGTGGAACAAGATTAAAGGATGTGAAACTAAAAAAGAAGAAATTCTAGTAAATGTGTGCTTGTTGTGCAGATGTACAAATAAATTTAAATGTTACTGTTATGAAACAGTATATTGTACTAAAACAATGGGTTATACATTAATGTTTTTACACTTTAACGATCGATGGATTAGAATTAATTTTGGTCAATCTGACTCGAATTAATTTATTTACAATTTTTTTAAAAAAAACCATCAATTTAAACACGTAGCAATGAATAAATGATATTATTTTATCTTTTTGGTCTTTATTGTGAATTAGTTGGCCAATCAGGAGATTCTGATAAAGATTGCCAATTATACAGTGTTTAACAACCAGAACATTTAATTCTTCGATTAAGATTTCGATAAATTGACAAGATACATATTTATTTAACACATCAAAGGAACATAAAAGCAGTTTTCCAGAATACCCGACATTTATTGTTGAAGGAGATCATCCATCTCCAACAGCTAGCTAGCTAGCTTTATTGAGAGCAGCGGAATTTTTGTCTGAAAATCCAGACCAGAGCCCTCTAGTTTGATGCTTGTGATTTCATCCAAACGTTGCCCCATCTCCGGCGTCAAGTAGTTCTTCCAATCCCCCACGACACCAAGCCTGAAAAATGTACTGTTGTATGCATTATTTGTGTTCACCGGCAAGTTTTTAAGCCTCTCGAGACTTGATCTCTGTAAAACCTTATCCACCTCATCTTCGCTTTCAAATGGCCGTCCCAGAAATGCTGCTAGCCTTTTCACCTGTCCTTTGGGATCTCTTTTCAGGTCTTCATACTTCAAGAAAAGCAATCTGTTGGGCACTTTCAAGCTCTCCGACCAATACTGCAAAACATGGTCAAAATATGGTCCATAGTAATGGTACCCTTTACAGAAATCGTCAAACGCTTTCTCAAAGGGATATGGCTCTTGATTGCGTCTCAGGACTTTGTTAAGGAAGTGCCACGATGACACCAAAGTGTCCTTGGGATTTCTCGTTATGTCAACCATCTTGCAATCTGACTTCTTGATTGAATCCGGTAGTGCACTAAAAGGCAAATGAGTATGAAGAAGTCTGGGAGATGGCATACCTGAGAGATGATCAGGACGCAATTTCCCTGTACCCAAATCTTGTTCTATGTTACTTATCACAGAATGAGGATTTTTCACGGCAAGTTCATCCTGATCCTGATCTTGGTCTCTTCTTCTGATCATGATGGAAGCAGCAAGGGCCTTGAGCCATGTGGTTCCAGTTTTTGTAAAGGAAGTCAAGACAACATCATCGCTACGAGCTTCAAACTGTGATTGAAATGCTAACATACCTTTCACAGAGTTAGCATCATACCAGAATCCCTCCCAGTGGTAGATGTCATGAAACTCGTAGATTGATGCTTTCGGAAGTTTATCAAATTCTACGCCGGCTGCGGCCATGATGTATAGGAGAAAATCTGGTTTTGACTAGTTTGTTTTACGAGAAAATGAAGGAAAATTGACCATCAATATTACCATCACTCGACTCACTAAATATAGCAAAACGACTGGACATGTAAGAATGAGCAAAGAAAACTTAAAATATATGCATGTATTTATTTTATAATGTAAAGATAAATGAATTAGGCGAGACTCAAGAGGCATGCATCACCCAAATGGAAAACTTAATGGGAAACTAAGAAGATAATTTTTGTTGAGAGACTAACAATGATAACACATATATCAACTTTGAATCCTTTCTTACCATGATTAAGCAACCAAGTCATGAGGAAATCTAGACCATCCTATCTTTTCTCTTCTACTTTGGGAATAATACACACAATAGCAAAATTGTATACCATTGTGGAGTTAACAGACCTTTTATTTATTCGATAAAATCTATAATTTTAAGAAAAGCCAAGCAAGGGAAATTTCTCACAATGGATTCTAAAAAGGCCGCTAAAATTGTTGCCTGCGTCCCACAACTACGGCATTGAATACAGGGTTTTTCCAACTACCGTCTCCTTGTGACTAAATCGATTGCAAAGAAAGTTATGATTAAGAATAATTGCAAGCAGTCCATCATATTAGCCGCCACAAATCACAGTATGAAGAAACATTTTCAAATTCCAAAATAAATGGCTTTCATTTTCCTAAATTTTCTCAGCAACCAAACAGCTTCCAATCTCAATTGAAGAACGAGATTGGAAAACAATGATACTGCTAAAAATTATGCCGGAAATAGACCAATAAAATGCTCGAACAGGAACAACCACCAAAGCTAAACAGAAGCATAAGAATTCTCAAATTCTCACCTTGAATTCGTGTACCAGGACGATATCCTAATCTGGGAACTGAGGCTCCGCTTCCAAGACTGCTAATTTCCTTCGTTTTATTTCTGCTCTTCTCTCTTTACGGGGAATTTGTCTTCCTGATTCGGTGATTCCCGACTCAAGCTAAGCGCCTAAGCCTAATCGGAACAGCAAATTTAAAAGATTGTATATTTTCATTTTGACCCTTATTATTTACATTAAATTCATAAGAATTCCAAATATTTAATTTTGTACAATATTTTCCCTTACTGCTTGAGATCCAAAGAAAATATTGAAATAAAAGCCCTTGTATAATAGGCTGTAATCGGACCTGAATTTTTGAATATCTAACAACCGCATCCATGAATGGTTTAGAAAAATTGATCATCCGATTCTCACAAAACAACGAAACATGTCCTTCAACGTTAAAACAAAGGCCACACATTATAAAGTTAAAGCTATTGCAATAATTGAGAGGGAATACATTACCAAAGGAAACGTTATTATTAACTGCCCTACATGTTTCAAAAAGTAAGACAAGAGGGGCATCACCCATAAGTCACGTACTTGTTAATATTTAATGAAAGAACAAGTTTGAACCCACTTGCCATGATTTTAATGAACGATCTTAAAAAAATCATTCATATGACTTTATGTATATATTCATGGCGTTGAGGAAAGAAAACTTAGCCATAACTATTCCTTAGAAAGTGCTTTCTACCATCTGCGTACTTTGCTTTTTGTCCTGCTCTACTGTTTTTTTCTATATTCAATTCAATAACGAACTTGGGGTTGTCATGACTTTGATATTGGTTGGTCTCAACTGATAAAATTATTCTGGGATTTCACGGAGCTCTATCAATGGAAAGGACTTTGGTACAATATCACGACCATGAAAAGGTAAGTTAGGGTTTAAATCTGATTATGAACTACGTTCTGACGATGTTTTCTTGGCTTCTTTTCCTAAAACAGGAGAGACATGGCTTAAGGTCCTTTGTAGTTACATCATGGGAGATCAAAGATAAAGTACCAGTGATCATGATCAGGATGATCAACTTCTGCTAAAAAATCTCCATGATGATCATGTATAGACTTTCTGGTAGGAGATATACGAAAATAAATTACATCCAGGTCTCTTAAGTGTTCCATCTCCACATTGGTCTCAATGTGGCATGCCTATCGAACTGTGTTAATTAAAATAAACCTGATTGAATAGTATTACGGGGAATCAAATAAAAATTTGTATTATGACAAATCAAGAACTGTCCAAAAAAATAAAGTAATACTTAAATGACTGGAATAGTATATATTATTCTCTAATTTTTAACTAATTTTTACTTAATAAAAGATTAAAAATTAATTAAAAAAAACCTTTCATATTTCATTTTCTTGGGTACTTGTCCATTTTTCAGATAATTGATAGCACATTGAGTTTTACTTTCATCCAGACCTTGTTCCATCCCCGCCGTCAAGCAGTTCTTCCAATCTCCGACAATGCCGACCCAGAAAAATGAAATTATTAGGTATTCACGTGTGGAAAGCCACTCCATTTTTGTTCACCTCCAAATTTTTAACCTTGATCTCCGGATCACTTTATCCACCTCATCTTCGTTAACGAACAGCCGTCCAGGAAATGAAGCAAGCCTTTTCACTTGTCCTTTGGATCTCTTTTAAGATCTTTATACCTCAAAAACGATATTCTGTTTGGCGTCTTCAAGCTTTGTAACCAGTACTGTAAAACGTTATCAAAATACGGTCCATAGAGATGAATAGTTCTCTATTTTTTTTTTTCGTATAATTTTGTTGTAAATGTGCCATAATGACACCAACTTGTCCTCGGGGTTCGTCTATGTAAACAATTTTACAGTCTGAGTTCTTAATAGAATCTGGAAATGCACTTTGAGGCAAATGAGTATGAAAAAGTCTAGGAGATGGAATACCTGAGAAATCAGGACGATATAATTTGTTTATATAAACATCATATTCTAAAGTTTTTATATGGGTATGAGAAATATCTTTTATCAGAAGATCATCTTCTTCTCCACCATTTTTTTTGCTTTGGCTTTCCATGATGCAAACACTGAGGGATTTCAGCCATGTGGGCATGTTTTGATGGAGGAAGCCAAGATAATATCGTCAGAATGAGCTTCAAAGTGTGATTGAGAGGATAAAATACCTTTGATAACATTTTCATAGTACCAAAATCAATGCCATTGATAGATAACAAAATTCCCATAACGATTCTCAGGGCTGTTGTGGACATGATGAGAAATGAATGTAGAGGTCTAGTACAGCGTGCAATTTCAAATTCAATGGCATACATGGATATATATATATATATATAGTAGTGTAGTCCGGGAAGGATAGAAAAGCATTATCAAACCTGGTATGAGAAGAATGTAACATTATATTATCATTATCCTAGAAGTTGGTGCATTGAGCAACTTCTCGAACAATCGATTGAATTTTTTTTATGGCGTTGTTCAAGATTCAAAGAATTTGGGAACTTATTGCACGGTCGGGTAAAAGGTGGGTATAGCACTACTTCCTAGGATGGTACTGCACACTGTTCCTTAAGAAAAAGCCATACCTTTTCGTTGATCAATCATGTGAAACTGAAGTCCAGTGCCTGTGTTGTAAATCTTCCCAAGCAATGGTACGTGTATCTGAATTCGACCAATAATGGATTGCTGTAATGATGGAAAAATTGCTTTTTCAGCATCAAACAAATAACAAAGCATTATTTCCTACATTTTAGACTTGTTGCTAGAACTAAAATTATAATTAATGGAAATTAGAGAATAATGTATTTGAGGGCAAGGCGGGGCCAAAAGTAGCTAAGACGACAATGAATCTATTCATCAATTCAAGAAAACTGTAGTAGCTAGCTAGTACTTGACATGCATTGATAAATCATGCACACCACTCAATGCTATGTTTTCCTTGTTGAACTGGTTTAAAATAACAAACATGCTACCAAGAAAACTAAAATATTAACATCCTTCAGAGATCTGCTCTTACTGGATATCTGGGGATGTTAATGTTGTCGACGCCCTTGGCAAAAACAATCATCATCCGTTCAAACCCTAAACCAAATCCACTGTGTTTCACAGTTCCAAAGCGACGCAGGTCCAGGTACCACTGGTATGGCTCCAGGGGAAGCCCCATCTCCGTTAGTCTGTAATCCATCCCAGGAAAAAAATTAAAATTGGTTGCAGATCAATTGTCCATCAAAGAAACTTGTAATCGCATCAAAAACAAAACTACCAGAAGAATGGAAATAAGCAGCAGCACAATGTGCATCATTTCTCATACCTGTTCTAAAAAACAACATCATGTCGATCTTCCCTTTTGCTTCCTCCAATTTACTTTCCCACCTATCAATTCTAATAAAATATTAGAAGAAAGCAGAAGGTAAGAAATTGTTAACGCGTTCTCAAGCAGTTGATCATCATTGAGCCTAATGTAAAATGATTTGATTCCATTTGGGTAGTTATACACGGCTTCTGAAATTTGACCTCTATCAAGAATCTGCAAAAGTAGGCTAGCGTAGATGTCAGAATCAATACTAAAGCGGAACATATAAATCTTGACGATTTGCAGACCTCTCATGCTCGGATGCTAAATCAATCTCCCACTCTCAACTTTATTCTCGAATTTCTTCCCATGTTTCACAGCATCCTGTGGAAGTTCGACTGCTTCTGTGTACAATATGAGCTCAAAGGGACTTGATGTAACCATTCTCAGACGATCTATACAACTCATCTCATAATTTTAGGCCATGAATTCCTTAGCATCAAGGCATATGTCAAGTAACCACGGACACATAAATTTCACATACGCCTCTGCACAGTTCATATCATCCTACAAATATAAGAGAACTTTTGTAATCATGAATTGTCAATGTACCGGCTGGCCGAGATCCGCCACAGCCGCGTACGCGATAACTTGTAAATTCCCCGGCACGACTCGTCGTTTACCTCCAAAAAAATCAAATGAACCTTAGCCTTTGTTCACCCATCCTCCCACCCGAAGACGCTGTCCCCACGAGCACCGCCGCCATCGATTCTGGATTACGATTGCCCAGATTGGAACCCTGTCCGTGAACGCTTGTTTTGTGACTCCGGAGGCTGATATGACACCATCCATGATCGTTGCTGATGCGGTTACTCTCTTTTCCCGCTTGGAGCGAGCACATGTCAGCGAATACAGAAATTTAAAATTAGGTTTAATGGGCCGGTCCGGATTGAAGCTCATTATTTAAATTGGGCTCTTCGATGTAGCACTTAGTGTTGTCTTATTATTGAAAGACATGCAAGCGGTATTCTTTTGAGTGACATCACGTGCCTTTTTAGGAGTGGCTTTATAAAATTCTTTTAATAAAAAAATAATAATAAACAGAAAATTCATAAAATAAATAAATAAAATACATTAAAAAATCATGTCCACTTGACAACTTGTGTTCAATGATACGTATAACAAGACAAATCTACCTTTTTTGTTTCTTCCTTTTAAAGAGGGATGGCATGACAAACAATGTCTATAGCTACTTATTAAATACATTACAAAAATACTTTGTAATAATTGTGAAGAATGTTTGTGAACAAAAACGTTTATCGTATGATTGACACAGAGATTACACGCTCTAAATCATTATTAGCATAAATGACTCTAAGTTTTGAGAGTTCAAATTTTTAAAACGTGTCATTTATTGATAAAAAAATAAAAAATAAATATGTATAATTAATTTTAATTTTAAATTAAAATTTAAAATATAAGATAAATTTTTATATTTATTATCTAAAATATATATATATAATAAATTTTAAATTTAGATTTTAATTTAAAATTTTAACAAGTTATTTATATTAGTTGTTTTAAAAATTATACGTATAATTAATTTAAAATTTTAATTTTGAAATAAAATTTAAAAATTTAGTTACCACCTAAATTGACTATCAAAAGCCACCACGGATTATTATTTATTATTATGATTGTTTTTATTAGACCTAACTTTGGTTGGGCTGTAGCTAAGCTCAACAACACTTGGTTTCCATGATTCTATGATTACGTTTTAGAGTTGTTCAACTTATTTTTATGATTGCTTTTGAATTTTCAATTCATTTTGGTGGAGAAAAACCTCCAAACAAATAATTAGATTGTAGTGTTGTTGTATACTTTTAATCTACCAATAACTAAGACTGTAATTGGATGCATTCAATTGTGAGTGCTCTTGAACTTGATAGCTCAAATGGGTTCAAAAAAAAAAAAAAGTCTTCATTACGTGAAATGTTCATCGAATTGATCCTCCACTTTTCTATTTGGGTTCCCAGTCAGAATTTACATGAAATATTTATTTACAAGTTGTTGCAATGCTCCACTTTTGCACTTCATAGTTCGTGTATTCCACCGCCACCTTTAAATCTATGTTCTTTGAACTCAAAGCTTTGGATTGGATACGATAATTATCTTGATGGGTTATAATTATAATAATAAACTACCAAAAAACAAAAATGAAGAGGATGGGCTCGCTGATTGTATCCGTACACTCTTCAGTGGCGAGACAGCCTGTTAACTACATTATATAATTAGTATCAAAATACAGCCTTTAATGAGTCTAAGACTGGGAGGGAGAGAGGGAGGGAGAGAGAGAAAAGAATTGCAGCCATTTGTGTTTATTTGAAGAGAACATAAGAAGCGCACGTTAGCTGTCATTCACGCTCTCTTTTATCTCTCTTTTTTCTTGTTTCACTTTCTCTTTCTGTGTGACTGTGTTTCAGATGATATTTAACTGGGAAGAATATTAAGGTAACTTCAAGTTTCTTGAAATATTATTAGAATTGAAGTTGATTCTTTTTCTTTATCTTTAATGAAAGTTTTATTTTTTGTCTTCTGGGTTTTTCACTTGAAGCTTTCACCCTTTTTTTTAAAAAAAAAAATTTGGTTTTGTATTAGTTTTTGTTTATGATAAAATGTAAATCTCAGGGTTTAAGTGTCACTGTTGCATTAGTTATGCATTTTCTTTCTTTTAATTCTTCATTTTTTTTTGGGTTAAGTGATGAATGTAGCTTCTTCTTCCTGTGATAAAGAGCCATTTAAGACTACATAAACATTTGGGGTTCTCTAAGTGCGACTGATTTGCTTGTTTATAGCCTGCTTGCTTGCGTAGAAAGTGAGTGAAAGAGAAAGAAAATGCATTTTTAGTCTTATAATTCATGTTGTTATGCAAAGAAAAAAAAGAGGGGAAAGAAATCCCGAACTTCCTTTAGATTTCTGGGTTTTGTTAATGCTAGGAGCAAAATAAGAAAGAGAAAGCGGATAAAAAAAAGAACTAATTAGAGTGTAAGGGGATCTTTTCTAGCACAGAAGGGTTTTGGTCTCATTTGAACTTCTAAATTATCTACCTCTTTTACTATATCTCTGATTTATGATTATTTTGCCCAGTTACTTTTTTTACTAATTTGGCGACTATAATCAGGATTTTTGTTATCTGTTGAATAGCTGCATAAATTTTTTTTCTTTTTCAAATCTTATTTAGGTGAATTTTTCTTAAACCTGTTACACACAAAGCATTTCATTTGTCATTTGATCTGAGTTTCACATCCTTTTATTATTTTTTTCTGGTTTTTAGATTTTTGAACTTTTTCTTATTGCAAAATTTTGTGTAATAAGGTAGTTAGGATGTTGGGAGAAGAATGGCACTAAGCAAGCAAATGGAGGAACATGCTGTGTTCTTTTCTTTTGACTGCAATAAAAGCTTTTGTGTCAATGGATATCAGTAAGAAACTCTAGAACACCCTTAGTTCACCATGTCACGGCAGGCTCACCTACCACCTCGTTGCCCATTTCAAAAGAAGCCCATCTCTTACCCAATTCACGATCCAATATCTCCACGCCCACATACCCAATCATACCCGCAACACCAAAAATCTTCCTCCCAAAGCTCCATCCTCGAGGATCAACCAGCATGGCTGGATAATTTGCTAAGTGATGCTGATTCCAATTCTGTCGGAATTTTCCATCGCCGGTCAGCTAGTGATTCGGTCACCCTACTGGATGGTCTTGTGGACTCTTTTTCAGATTTGAATCCCCTCAACACTGACAAGAATTCCGTAGTGAATGAAGCTTGTAGTGGATTGGAGTCAGGTTGTATGTACGGTCCTAACTCCCCTAGGAAAAGAGGCAATTTGACCTTTGCAGAGAATGCCATAGTCTCAGCATTATCAGAATCTGTTCTTGAGAACCCTTTGCAGTATGTGGATGAGAGTCTTTGCATTTCTGGGATTATTCCCTCTGATTTGAGAGGGGAGTCTTATACTACGGATGGTGATCACAATGCCGAGACAAAGATGGCAAAAAGGTTTGAATCTGAGCTTCCCTGTTTACTTGTCAAATTTATTTACTGCAGAACTTTTCACGTAACAAGAATTGCAACTGATGAAATTGTTCATTGTTTATTTTTTAAAGAAAAAAATGCTATTAATACTACCATGTAACAAATTTTAAGGCTTGTTTCTCAGCCATGTGCGTGTCGTTATGAGTTCCTGAAGTTGTTGGCAATTGCCAGTTTAACTAGGTTCAGTTTGAATAGTAATTACCTTCCACAAATCCCTCACAAATGGCTTATAATTATTTTTGGTAAAGTGCTGTGATCTCAGGAATTTGGTTTATGTATCGGACAATTTGCTACAACTCAATTTGTAAATTTAATATTCTAGTATTGTAGCATTTACTATCTAGCCTCGAATATTGGAAGACCTTGTGTTCTTGGAAATATGATAACAAAGGGCATGCAGAATAATTCCATAACGTCATTGCTCATATTACGAATTTTTACATTATCTATTTCCATCTTATAATAGTGTGGGGATATACTTCAAGTTGATATATCCAAGATTTATGACATGAAACAAATTAGTGTTCGTTGCAGGGCATACTGCTATCTCATACTTTCTTATTTTTAGACCTTGAGCCAAATATGTTGGTACTTAGATGACTGATTTTGATAACTGTTTCACAGACACTCTGGGCAACGCTCAAGGGTTCGTAAACTCCAGTATATTGCTGAACTGGAAAGAACTGTTAATGTTTTTCAGGTAATCTATCCGATAGTTTGGAATGATATTGCTTGTGCAACTTTACTGAATATATGCGGAGTTCTGTCTTTACTGGGGCAGTGAACAAATAACATGCTGATTACTAATTTAATTAATCATTTGTGTATTATTATGATTCAGAATTTTATAAGTACTCCATGTAACTTGGCACAAAATGTGTGTGGATGTCCATTTCACTTAGTACGTAGCTTCTTTGCTCCTACCTCTGCCCTTGTACTTAAATTCCAGGATTCAACTTTTAAATAAATTAGGTCCATTCCCATGGTTGTTATCCCCTCAAAATTGTCATATTATGACTTGCAACGTCGCTGTTGAGTGGAGATTGTGAACCTATTGAGATTTTCCTTCAGTTTTGGATCCCACTGATCAAAAAATGTTATGTAAATGAGTTTTTCTACTAATCTCTTTCTTTGGTAAGATTTTTCTTGATTGATGCAATTAAATATTTAGTGAGCTCGATCTATTTCCTCAGGCTTTACAATCAGAATTGGAAGTCAGAGTTGCCTTACTGCTTCAGCAACATGCTTCTTTGTCCGTGGAAAACAGCAAATTAAAACAGCAGATGGCCAGACTACAGCAGGAAAAATCGATCATGGAGGGTGAGTTTGTAGTTATTTTTGTTTGAGTCTTGAGGTTTCTGAAAATTGGTGGTGAGGTCGCACAATCAGTCTAATGTGTTTGACCCATTTTATTTTGCACATTACTAAAACCAATTAAGTATTACTTCAAGAAATTTTTCTAATTAAGATAGAGCTTCCATTGAGTAGTGTGCTAAACAAGACCAAAGTTAGAGCTAAAGGTTCCCAATGCATATAAAAGATATCATTGGAAGTGAAATTTTTGTTTACAAGAAACATTGTGATTAATTTTGAAACTTCCAAATTTAATTAAAATAAGTTTGCAGAATGATAAGATGTATGATGAAGTGGTTCAAAACTTAGTCAAATATTTTGACAAGATATTTTCAAGAAAATACAAGAGGAACAAGCATATTTAGTGCACGTTTGTATGATTTCTCTACTGGCTAAAAGCTCTTTTCAATTTTCTCAATGCCATTTGTTTGATAAAAGAGTTCTTCTCCGATACTTAACAAGTGTAACAACTTAATGGTTGGATGAGTGGCGTTTACTTGTCCTTAGTGCTTGGATTCAAGTTGCCATTACCTCCTTCCAGCCAAAATATTTTCCCCCAAGCGAAAAAAGAAATTGTCAAGTTGTTTAACTTGAGTCCTCGATGTCATTTGATCTAGATAGTCCCATCTACATAGGTTAAGAAATTATGAAATCATTTGAATGACTAGATTTATATTAATTTTCATTTCTTTTTAACACTCCTCAGAAGGCATGAATTATGGGCAAACTCAATCATTGTCATTCTCATAACTGTGAGATTTATAGATAAACAAATCATGTCTTTTTATGTTCTCTAGATAGCATCTTTTCTACAATACGTTTATTTGTTTGATATATATATATATATATATTTGTTTTGGTCTTGGTATGTTATAGTAGCAAGACATTCATTTTCTTGTGTTATTATATCAATGCCTTTGGTACAGGTCAGTATCAGTCTCTGAAGAAAGAAGCTGGGAGATTGAAAATGGGTTTAGCAATATCCCAAGAAACAAGGTGAAGGAGTATTTTGGGTCTAATTCTGCTGCTGAAGCATCTCAATCAGGACTTACTTGGCAGATGCTAGACATGGCAAAACTTAATCTCAATTGATATGGGAAGGTCATAAACCATAGTTTGTTATGCATTTTAACAAAATATGACTCCTACTCTGTATGCCAGCCAAACTTACTGAGGGAAATGCAGCCAATGCAGCACCATGTATGTCTAAACTTCTCTGTATTTACCAAGTAGTTTTAAAAGATCTTGCTGCAGCCAGCTTTGATTTTCTAGGAACTAATTTTTACCTGTTAGTAAAAAGAAAATGATAATCATCGTCTAGGTCTGCTCTTGTATTTGCAAATTAACCCGTGGTACGTGCATTTTCAGCACTTAAGGAAACTCAGATAGGAGATTTTTGACCTTGGAAGAGTCAAGTAAGATCCCATTGAAATCAAGGGGTTCCGCTGCAGCATTACCCTTCTAAAAAAGTGCATATCCTAGAATGCTTTGATTGAAAATGCATGAAATTTCCTAGTCTCGGAGCATTTAGCAGCTATATTTTTAACTTCCCGGTATCCGTTGAAATGCATGACTTCTTTAAATATGAGTTCTTGAGATTGCAACATATCCAATTTGGTACCAAAATCCTTTCTCATGTCTGACATTTTTTTCCCCTAAATTTCTAGAAGAGTACATAGATATAAACTAAACTTCTTAACACCAACACGAACAGATTTTAAACCCCAAATCTCTTATAGTTTTCAAAGAAAATTTACTAGTTAACTTCTCACATCATTGTAATGCTACTCGACTGTTTTGGCCTTTGTCCAAATTGTTTGTTTTAAATGAGTTATATGATTTCGGGCGTAGTTGACTAAGTTTTAAAAGTAATTACAGGCACAGTTGACTAAGTTCTCCCTTTCTATTTAGATTAGAAGTATGCTTGCAACTGTTGTATCTCTACTGATTTTTTAAAGTAAAATATAAATGAAAACACGGCAAAAAAAAAAAACTCTGACATGCTGATTTACATAACCTGAAGAACGAAGAATGCATACACGAGCAGGAGTAAAACAGATTTGAATCTGGAACCAAAAATGCAATGAAGGAATCTAATTTTCACTCACGAAAGCCCATTTAAATGTCTGAGTAAACACTGCACAGACAGAACAGACAAACAGAATAGGTAAGGAAATAAAGCTTGTGCAGTACCAGCATGCCCTTGCCCACAAAGGTAATTCCCATCAACAAACAATAATGTTGCGTCTTTTTTTTTTTTTTTTTTTACTTTTGTTTTTGTGTGTGTCTTTAACAGTTTTTCTTTACAAAGTATAATGGTCTTTATTAAAAACCAACCATTAATGGAAGAAGGCCAACACTGAAGCATCAATTAAATCACTGCATCAATAAAAGTAGATTCTGCACAATCTGTTTAAATGCCAAACTCCATCTCATTCTGCCAGATGCATGTGCGCATAAACACAGCAAGCAAATCCCTAGCCACGTATGGAAGCACGAGGGACAGCAGGTAAACCCAGTTCATCCTCAGCCTGTCAAGCATTAAGTTACAGAAGAAATGTTTTGTGAGGTGAAAAGTGGTGAACATAAAGAATGGTATACTTGTGCTAGGACTAACTTCTGATGCAAGATTCCTAACCAATCTGCAATACAATATTACACAATTTAGATGCATTCATAAACAGGAGATTCTCACAAGATTATCAAAATTATATGAGGGAAAGAAAGACAAAAGTGAAATTTTACTGATTAGAGGAATGAAGACTAGGAGCAACTAAGAAATATCAAGTTCAAAGGCTTACTAAAGTATCCTAAAAGAACAAAGGAAAAAACTGCATGCATAAATACATGCTTAAATGCATTAACTTTGGTAATATGTAGATGCAGAGATATCATCAGTTCCCTGTAATACAAGGAAGAAAATGATAGACAAAAGGTATCAGTCACTTCAACCATGGAGTAAACCATCTTTTTAACCACTGGACCTCTTTTCATCAAACCAAAGCATTGATTTTCATGCATTAACTAGCAATTGACCAAAAAGATAATGCCATAGATTACACATTACCTGTACATTGGATCTGCCAGGTGGTGCAGCTGCATTCCCCATAGGTGCTGCAGGCAAGTTGAGCTCCGCATCCAAGTCGGGTTCCTTGTCAGGTTGGAGATAGGAGGGAACTCCAGCTTCATCTTCAAGTCCCATGTCTGCTTCCAGAGCATCCAGTTCTGCATCAAAAGGTAAGTAAATTGTACATGGTATATAAACACACAAACATTTTTTTTTCCACTTGAGGCTCTGTTTCCCCCAAGTGAAGAGAACAGTAGCAATGTGTCAGTGCTCTTGAATAAGACTGCATATCATTGTGAGTATCAGGAATACTAAGAAATAATATGTATAATAAAATAAATTGTCTAAAGAAATCTATAATTTCTGAAAACAGCATCCAGTGAAGGTCATATAGCTTTTAGATATTATCTAAGCTTACCACCCATAAGTTCATCCTCGTCAATGTCATCAGGTACATTATAACTTCTACCGAGGGTCTCTTGAATTTCATGGCTGACATCCATCAGGTCCATCATCTCATCTTGCAAATTCTATGTGGATAACAGAAATTAACAGTTCAGCACGTAAGTTCTCTATGAAATTACATTTCAAAACAGGAAGGGACAAGTAAATTACAAGAAATCACATACATCTATGTCTTGAATCTTCACGGTTTTCATCATTCCTTTCAACTCCTTGTTGGCGCCTTTCAAAGCTGACATCTACAAGGACAAAATATAACAGATAGGTCATAATTAGTAGACAGTTCCCTAGAGTGCCTAATAGGATCTTATCTCTAAAGACATATTGAAAATAATCATAAGAAAATCTGGGACATAAATTAATCACATATTTCACAAAAAAAATCCCTCCCCATGACAAATGGTTCACCCCTACCTCTCATGAGATAGGCAGCAGGTTCCAATCAGGGTACACATAAAGCTCTGCCTGGACTGCCCTGAACTGAGCCCCTTTGGGCGCTACCAAGACAAACAAATATTTCGAGGTAAATATACGAGGCCCTAATACAACCATAATTCATGTAACATTGAGGACTCTTCAATAGTTGGTAGAAAATTAACAATAGTCGCTTAATTGTGAGAAACTAAGCCTGTTTTACGAACAGAACATCTGAAAATTAAATTGATGGAGAACAACTGAAGCCATGCTGTCTAAATGGAGTAAAGGATACAACCAGAAGGAGTTAAGGTCATAAGCAGACTTAGGAATTCTTAGAACAGGCCAGAAATTGGAATTTTCCACCTTAATTTGATTATGGATGACATAAACATGTATATTGTGAAACTCCATACAGGATGAAAGAAATCATGGATGTCAAATGCGTTTAATTTCAGTAGCCATAATTTTCCAGTTATATTAGTTTGAACAACAGGTCTGACATGATTAACAATTAGCAAATTCCAAGTCCAAATGCCTGATAAAAGACCACAATCTTTAAGATTCTGTATCTAACTGCATCATAAAAATTTTATATTTATTAGTCACTGATCACGGATTTTAGGGTCAGGGCAGTGCAACATATAAATGGACCAAAGAACTCTTTAGGCGCACAATTATGAAATAAAAGTTGTAAGGAAAAAGAATAGAACACAATAGGACATACAGTTTGTTGAGCATCTTTAATACCCTCGGAAGCAAATGCAACTTGATCAAGGTTGAAGGTCTGATTGTAGAGCATATCACGCTGACCTTCATACCTGTATCAAAGCATATGGAAATGAAAATAAACAAGGTTATCCATATAATCCATGAAACAAAGTAAATTTGATTTCAAATTAAAGAAACATCAGTTCTGTAGAATTTTCCCTTTACCCAGAACTCTGGTACTTAAAACAATAAATGTCATACAAAGTTCAGCAACAACCTAGATTTTTAAGATAAAATTTTCAATCAACTAAGTTCATCGCAAGCTAAATTGATGATCATACTCCATCAGATCACTTGCCAAACATTCAAATGATGGAAACAACCGCACCAATAAAAAGAAAACAGGACATTGTAGGATAGCTATAGAAATTAAACTAATCTTATGAGCTAATATAGCATGGTTAAAGGTTGAATAAACTAACATGGCATAGTCGTGCAATTGAAATTAGTTAGAGAAACTACTCACCATTAAAATATTTGTTTAGTTGAAATTATAGGAAATGAATGAAATGTTTATTTGTGATGCCACAAATGCTTGAAGAAGTGCATAAAATTCAATGACTTAAGAAAAGAAAGCACCTACATTCGCTTTTGCTTGAGAACCCTCATGGCTCTAGCTTTAACAGCCTCTTGAGCAGGACCAGGCCGTGTCTTTTTAATCTGTTCTTTGTATCTGCTGAGTTCAGCATCTAGATTTTTGATCTTCTGATCCACATTTTCACCTCTTTTATTAATCTAGAAACAAAAACATTAACCAAAAATTCAGCAAATCAATTTAAAAAAATCATAAATTTTGGAAAATAAATAGTTCAAAATACCAAATTAAACGAGTTTTTTCAGACATCAACAGTAATCGATGCAAAATCAAATAGAAATTACACAATCAAGCACACTAATCTGCGATTCGTCAATAGGAAATAATAAACCCCAACTAAATCAAACAGCCGATTCGTTAAAATTGAAAACAAAGATAAGTTCCGTACCCGATCGGAGGCGTCTGAAATGGTCGGAGGAGGTTCTTTGTCTTTCTTAGCGCCGAACACTCTCCTCATTGTCTTCTCCCTTCGAGCTTCTGTAGAAGTTCAGAGGTTTTTGATTTTTTTTGAATTTTGGATAGTCTCCTTCTCGATAGACTAAGCAACAGGGCTGGCAGTGGTTTGCTTTCCATCTTTACGCGCTTACATATGCCCTTTTTCAGACGGTCCAGTTAGGTTAGAAACATTATTTTTATATTTCTGTCCAGTTGTATTTTGCCACGTCACGAGACAGGATTTGACTTCAGGAAAATGGTAAGTACTTGATAATTGCCTTTCAACTTTCAATTTCGAACCATTGAGAAAATTGAGCGAGTAAACAAGTAATATGCCAGGCCGTGATCTTGAGTCTTTATCTGCAGTAACATTGATCTCAAAGAAGATGATGAGAACCCCGTTTACAATAAGATAAACTACCCAGCACTGATCCAGCCAAAACAGGATTGACTACAGAGCAAAAACCAAATGTAATGAGGTTGTAAAAGCTGTTTCGGTCTTGAGACTGCATTGGGCACTCCATGCAGCCTAAAAAGAGAAACAAGCAAATGATCTTATGACAATGTCATCTGGTTTTCAATTTATCTAAGAGTAAATGAGGTTGTAAAAGCTGTTTCGGTCTTGAGACTGCATTGGGCACTTCCATACGCCCTAAAAAGAGAAACAAGCAAATGATCTTATGACAATGTCATCTGGTTTTCAATTTATGTAAGAGTAGGATGTAGCCCGAGTTGTTTCCTTGTCTTTCCCACGAACAAATCCCGAGACTTGATCCAGCCAGGAATCCGACCACTAATTGTCAGAAAGGGAAAATCTGCCACTCCCTCGTTTCGTCCAAGCGAAACAAGTGCAATTGGATAACCGGGTTTATAAATAGCCATCTTACTCTCGTTTCCTCCCATCAGCAGCAACTTCAAGTTCTTGGCTGTCAGTAGAGCATGCCTCTGTGCCAAATACCCTTGTTTGATCTCCTGTTTGGTAAATCATAACATAATCAATCACCTGTAATAATAGAATCTCCTGGAAACGAAAGAACAAGAAAAACAGATAATTGGTTAAATTGGGGGTTCTTCCCCAACTTGCCCCCTCCCCCTCTCTTCCGACGTGTTCAAGGAATCATTGATGCATGTGAAAAAATTATCCCAGCAGTTACTGTAATGGAAACCTTAATTGTATGTTCAACTGCAAAAAAAATATCAAATGGACTTACTGGAATATCGGTGATATCTCCTATTGCAAAGATATTCTTAAAACCCTGTACTCTCAAGTTCTCATCAACCATTAACCTCCCACGAATATCCAAGCTATCCTTCAATATACTCTCTCCAAGCCAAGATGAACCCATCGGTTTTCCTGTACACATGAAATGACAATCAGCGTGGATAGTTTCTCCAGCTGATGTTTCATAAGCACCATCTGATATTGTCTTCATATCAACAGATTGTTCCAAAATCACTTCAACTTTCTTTGATGTCAGCCAATCCATCGCCTTTTTGGAAGCCCTAGAACCAATAAACTCTAACAACCTTGGACCCCGATGCACCAGTATCACCTTCTTCTCTGGAAAGTCAACAGCAATTTCACCTGCCAATTCCACTCCAGTGGGGCCCCCTCCAACAATCAGAACTGAATTAGAAGATTTTACCTTCTCAAACTCTGTAATGTAAAAACAATGAAATCAAAACTAATGAACAAGGAAACACAAAACCAGCTTGCTCAAATGGTAACAGATTCCAATGAGTGAAAGACATGATAGGTTCATGGACTGAAACGTTGAATGAAACTCCTGCCTCCAGTCTACTGTAATGATTACAAATCTGTTCTTTTGTATTTTCATCCACTCCTACCACTCTCTTTCTCTGACGTGTGTTACCTTCCTTTTCAAGACCTAAGTGGCAATAATTTACACATGCATTTTGGGTGATAAAGCCTATTATATTATTCCAGAATGATTCACAATTAATTGTATTTGTAGGCTTCCATGTATTCACCTGCCTCGTACTGACTGAGCCTCTCAGCTCTAGTTTTGGGAACAGACTCCACATGACCTGTGGCAACAACAAGATAATCATACGCAAACATCTGACCACCTGCAGTTAATACTTCAGTGTTTGTGATGCTAACTGCTGTAGACACAACGATCTGCACATTCGAGAGGTAATCACTGTGACTAATCACCGACCTTGCAGCAAAAGATGGTTCCACCACTGCTCTCAAGTTTGTCCATGGGATGTCGAAGTACTCCTTCCTGTTGTCATTTTTATTTTCTTATCAAGGAAGCTGAATATGATGCAAGGAACACACAAAAAACTTGCGAAATCAATGATCATTTGGGTATTACCAAATAGTACAAAGACATCCAGGCCTAACTGATAAAGTGTGACTAGAAAGATGCTATAGTAGGCAAATCAAAGTCTCAAAAGAAAATGATGGGCATGTCTAGAATCAATTGACCTTCAAATTTAACAGGGAAAAAAAATATGAAAAGCAACATCTTTTAATTGTTGCCTTCCTTCTTGCATGCATAAATATCATGATCAATGGCCCTATCATACCAACATTGACATTTTTGTCACAAAGTAGTTCCTATCATGCCCGTGTCATTTCGACTAACTAGTTGACCCTCAACTGCACAATGCAATGACTTCCCAAAAAAAAAAAAAACAAGGCTGCTGAATTCATATGTTATTGATTCCTAAATTTAAATGTGTCACATATCTGCTTTTGTGTTCTTTCCATCTGCATAAGCTTTAGCCAAAAAAAGAAAGAAAAAAAAAAGTAAAATGCCCATTGTTTTAAGTTCTCATTTACTAACATAGAAGCTTCTAATTCAGTCTGCAATTACATATTTGAATGGTAATATACAGGCATCAATAACCAGCATGCAAATTCCTTACTAGGTTTGACATGGGAAAAATAGCCAATATCTGTGAATTATAGAGCACACAACAAAACTACAAAAGATGCCTGATTGACTGCATCATTGACAGTCAATGAAGCCCGGCAAAACTTAGGAATTGAAAAGATTACCTAATTTTGACAGAGCAAACCAAGATCATCGAGACACGGAGAATGCCTTCACACTAAATAAGAAAAGAAACCTACATTGGTCTACCCAGGACCATAGAGTCTGATTATAGGTAGCCATACAAATTCCCCTGAAGAAAACAAGAGATCAGGGTTGCCCATCCTACCATAATCAAATTATCTTCAGAAAATCCTGTAATTATAAACACCACAAGACTTCATATCATCTTCCAATTCCCATCTCACAAATTTATTTTCCAAGTACCATTATATGATATTGAAAGAATTGCTGCAATGCACCTCTAGTTCTCTACATGTTACAATATGTGAAGCATCCCCCTCTTGGATGTTTGAGCTGCAAAATAAGCCAAGTAGTTGTGCAAAAGGTCTAAAATCGAACCTCTTCTAATAGGCTATTTTAGTGGCCTATTTTAACATCTAACCAACAAAACGAAGTACAGACTCTCATCATTAGGATCTTGCAAATTATTGCAATGTACTGACAGACATGCCACCACCAACAAATTGAGAAATTTTTTATCCAAATTGTCCAACTAGGTTATGCCACAAACTTGAAACTCTCAGTACTGTAAAATTTATCTAAGTGATTCTCAACCACCTTTCCATGTCACAACTCTCTGCAAACTCCGACATCCTTTTACCAACATTTATAGGCTATTGAGATTCGCTTGTTGATATTCCATTCCTATACATAACAAAGAGAACCATGCACTGATCAATCCAAAAACCCAAAACAAACAATTCCTTGGGTCCTTTTTCATATATATATATTTTTAAATGTAACTATGAACAATCTTAACATATATATATATATATATATATTTATATATATAAGAGGACTTACTGGTCAATAAGAACAACGTCAGCAGAGAACTGAATCTGATAAGCAAGAAGAGAGCCAGCAGCACCGCCTCCGATCACTACCACCTTCTTCTTTACTTCCCCTGATTTCTCCGACCCCGCCGCCATTGAACCCAACAGACACATCCCAAATTCAGAAAATTGCAAAGCAAACCAAGTGCCGGGCACAGACTCGCGTACCTTTCAAAGGTAGGACTAGGCGCGGAATCTTCGGGCTGCGCTGCTTGGTTGTACGGTTCAAATCTCGCGCTGTTTCTTATCTGGCTTACACGTGAGAATGATATCCACGTCATCAATTGTTTTTCCACGCTCATTCACGGCGAATGGAGGTCACTCGCACATCTAAAGTGATTCCTAATTTTCTTAATATTAATAATTTTTTTTTTACTAAAAGTCACAAAAGGATCACTAATGCACATTAAATTCTTAAATTTTAATTATCTAATAAAAATAAATATCATTGATATTGATTTTTAATCAGAGAAAAGGACAAGGATCCGTGCAAACAGAATCCAAGTTTTTCTTCGATGCACGCGCTTGGATAGAGAGTGAAGTAAAGCAAAGCCAAAACTTCTCCATTTTCGGATTTTTATCCAAATAGTCATATCGTAGAATTATCCTTGTAGCCTTAATTACAAGAGTCTTATAATTGAGGTCAATTAATTATTTTTTAGATAAAAATATCTCTTATTTATTATTTATTTGTAAATGCATATTTTTATCTTCTATAGAATTTATTTTATTTTATTTATTTTTCTCATAAATAATAGTTAATAATAAAAATTTAAATTTAAATTATTTGTTTTATAATATTACGATCATGTCGATTTGTTATTATTAAATTTAATCCGAAGTAAATATTAATATTGATAAAGTTATATCACGATCATGTTAACCTATTAGTATCCAAAAGATAGCCATACCTCGATAAAAATTACTCTCAAGATGAATTTTATTGTGAGAATGAATAAGAGGTTATTGTTCTTTTGATGAATTTTATAGTACGAATAATAATTTTTATTGTGGGAATGTAGTTAAAAAAGGTACTTTTATGACGAAAACTATTGCTCCTACGATAAAATCATCGAGAAAATAATGACCTTCTTCATATTATCAAAATAAAATTTGTTATAAAAGTAATAATTTTTATCGAAAGATCATCTATAATAACAACACTTTTACGATAAATTTTATTTTTTAACAATAAATTTTATTGTGAAAATGACGAATCTCTTATCAATCTCTCAATTATTTACGCAATAACAAAACTCATACAATAAAAATAAATAAATTAAATTTTTAATAAAAATGTAATAAAACTATCAAAATATAACAAAAAATATAAAAAAATGTATTTAAAATACAGGTATCTAATTAAATATAATTTCAAACCTACATAATTAATATATGTATTTTTTGAAATATAAATAATAAACTTGTCTTTTTTTACTATTTCATATATTGGTTTGATTTTTATAGTATTTACAGTCTCAAATTTATTTGTTTTGCAAAAGAAGAAATGTCATGCATTTATTATACAGGGGATGATAAATAACAAATGAGATATTTTTGTCCAACAAACAGACATTTAACCCCAATAACACTTTATTGGGCCAAAAAAAATGGGCTTAAAATTTGGGCGTCTCTGCCAAAAACCTCCATTTTTCTTCCCTGCAGAATCAGAACCAGACATGACAAGAAATAGAGGGATTCAATTTCGAGCAGAGACACGGCAAAGCTTTGGCGAGAGTTGCGAGGGTTTGCAGAAGCAAGGAAGGCCGCCATTTTATGGTTGAATGGAACGTCAGCATCAGCTTGCTTTCGGATTGCATAACGCCTATACACGCAACGATAATGCCGACATCGTCACCCCTGATACTGTGAAGAATATTGTACAAAAGCTTCAGTCTTTACTTCTACGTTTATTTTTCGGTCTCTGTTATAATCAATTCGAAGAAACTTGCGATTTTAATGTTGTTATTTGTGAAATCTGGTTTTGTAGGTTTATGCTAAAGCGAAGGAATGTAAAGGGCAACTTTCAGTGGAGGAGTTTACCATTCTACTGGCCAAGCACTTTGCGTCTTTTTATCGTCAGGTAAAGTGCTTTTGCAAATGTATTTTTGTAAAACTCGATTTCGAGAAAAAAAGCACTTTTCTTTCTATCGAAATCGCTTCAGCTTTTTGGAAAAGCATGGATGGGTGTTTATCCCTGCGGCAGTTCAAGTGATTTATCTGAAGAAAAAGGCGGTCTTAGGAAAGCCAATATGAAGCGCTTTCCAGAAAACAGATACGATCTTTTTGTTGGTTTCAACCAAAGACTGTCAAAGAAACAGGAAAGCAATTCCAATTGCAGTACAAAATATATTCGAAAATATCTTGAAAGTGCTTATAACAGTGCCCAAAGCACTTAAAACTGACTTAATTGTACATCGGGTCTGTTAATGTTTATATCTCACAGAATATATTGATTTTATTAATTCGGTGAGGAGCCTGAATGAAATCCTCAGCGATCGTAGTTGGTATATGGTATATTATTACCGCACATCAGCAATGCATTTATGTTTCTACTATAGGTATTTGTTACTTGATTGATTAAGCATTGTTCTTTTCTTTATGTAGGTTGCTAGTGCCATTGTAAGGATAGTGGAAAAGCCATGGGAGCGTGTAGATGTTGACAGGCAACCATATGATCACGGTTAGTTGTTTTAAATCTTCACGATGAAGAAAGTACAGAGTGATAGTTTAATTTTTGATTTGATAATAAGGCTGGGTAATAATTCTTTTTGATTCCAAATACAGCAGATGATATATTTGATGGTAAGAAAAATAATTAGACTTTTTTTTTCAGCCTTATTATTATTCTGTGTCCTGGATATAATGGCCATAATTTGTTCCTTTTTTCTCTTTTCTGAAAATAATAAGAAACAAGCACAATTTTAATAATAAAATTGGAAATAGTATGACTGGCTTAACTTGTTCTTCGATAACAATAGTGATTCTTGGCTAATTTGTTCTGTTGAATTAATATTGTGTCATATAGATATTTAGTTAAAATTCTATGGATTCTGATGTAATATTTAAGTTCCTCGTTCTCATGACCAATTTTTTTTATGAAATGGTTGCTATGTATGTAACAAGTTGTGATTTTTATTAAACTTTTTATTCTATTCTGTACTGAATGTTTCAAACTTGGATCTGAGAAGCACACAACGGAGGTTATTGTACAGAAATCTGGAGCTCTGCAGATGACTTCTGGTGTTGAAGGACTGGCTTTGCTGAAAACAACTAAGGTAAACTAACTTCTCTTTACTATTGCACATAAACTGAATCAGATCCAAGGTTTATGCAAGTCAGAAGAGTGTGGGTCGTTGTTTTTCTATGAGGTGCTAATTTGATGCTTAAAGATGGACTTAGGGTATATACATTGAGAAATAGGGATATGTGATGCAGCTGTTATTGCTTCCACCTATGCCATATGTATATAGTGTCGGATAAACATTGTGCTCTGCATTTGGGAACAATAATCGTCACCCAGGAACTTGTCATGAACACGAGAAGTTGCATATGAGTTGATTATCTGCCTAATGCCACTTAATAATCTTGAATAGATAGATAGAATTTTCTGCATACCCCAAGGGTTAAGAACCTACTTTTTCATTAGGAATCTGGCAGTTATTAACTAAATGGGATTCCACTTGGGAATTTTTTGGACATTTTGTACTAAAGCAAAGTCTTCTATTTCTTATTTGTGCCTAGTCCCCTAATACGCCATTGCTCTGGATGACCCTCTTTCTGCTTGTTATGTCATATTTGGGTATCAATGCCCTTCTTTTACATGCACAGAACCTTTAATTGAAGTAAACATTGCAGTTGTCTTCTTGCAATAATTTGGGCAGAATTCAGAACATGATACCTGTCAGTTATCTTGTTAATTGTAATATCAAGGAGTATTTGGGTTTTGTAATGGGTTTTCTGCTATGCATTGTCTCTGTTGCCTGTGATGTTTTGAGTATTATTAAAGTTGTGAAGTTTATTGATTTTGAAGTCAATGCCATGAACAGTCAGGTTTTGAAGGGTTTATTAGGGACAAATACACGGCTCTGCCTGATACTCAAGAAAGGATGGTGGCAACATAGGTCAAAGGTTCATGGAGGTACTATATTGTATATATTATCTTAACACTTTTAATGCAAGGAAACAGAAATAATATACGGTTTCCTTTGTTTTAAGTTTAGCACTAGTAATACAGATTCCTAACTAAATTTTCCCAAGTTCAGAGGACAAGAGACATGTTTCTAAAATGAATGGCATTGCAGGTAGTCCTATGAATCCACCTTTAGCCTACCTTGGAAGCCACTTTACTTCACTGAGAGATACCCGGATGTGAAAAAAGTTTTGATGGACACCTTCTTTGGTGCTCCAAAAGAGGGAGTATATTGCCCATCAATCCAAAGCACTCTTTATCAAATGGCAAAGGCTGTCCTTGGCAGGTCTCACTCGTACACTGAGAAATCATCACACATTTTGGACAGTTTAGATGCATGTTTTGAGACTGATTTTTTATTTTTATGGTTTCAGATTTCATGACATATCATCAGTACAACTCAAAATGCCAAATCTTCATTTCTTGCCAGTTAGTTTACGAGCAAGGATAAGGACATTATAGTGAAGGTAGGACTCTGTATGTAAATGTCTCACAAAGCCAAAATTTAGCAACTGAAATACAGAAGTAAAAGAACCAAAGTCATTTCAAAATGTGGAATCGAAGATGATGAATGTGTTGAATTGTTGCAGTTTGAAGATGATGTGTATTTACCAACAGACGAACCTCATGGATCAATCGAAGCAAGCTTGAGCCGGTTCTGGTCCAAGATGTAACGGCTGCTACAAGAAGTGATTTCTGTCTTAACTCTTAGCCTCTCTCTAGCACATACCTTGTTTGATCATTTGAAAAATAATAAGTGAACATGTATCACTCATCATGGTGATGCTAAATTAAAGTTCATACTGTTGTGTTTCTATTTGTAGACTCAAGTAATTTGAAGTCTTAACTTAAAAACTCACTACTTTCACAACCTCGCCTTCATGGCCATGTCAAAAGCTTGTCATTCCATCCACTTTCCAGAAATTCATGTCGTATTCAACTTTGATGCATAAAGAAAACCAAGATCTTCAATATTACAAAGCGTTGCTGTAAAAGTAAAATGCATGCACTTGGTATTGCCATGCATTTGTTTATTTATTTTGAGGCAGAGAAAATGATACCTACATGCATAATGGTTTGCTTAAGTGTCCATCAGTTTACCCACAAAAACCTAAGTACCCAACCCATAAAAAGGTGGGTAACTGAGTATTATTCAAATCTTTCCAGTTTCTGGTACTCTCTCTTCCTCCATCTTTCTTCAAGCTTCTGTCTTTGCACCATTGATTCAAATCTTATACGTAAATTGTGTTGCTACACATTTGAGTTGAACCGCAGTCTCTGAATTCGTTATCATGAATGTCGATGAGAACCAACAACAGTCCAGAAACCAGTCCAATCAATCTCGCTTCTTTACGTCAAAGCTGAAATTTTTGATATTCTATTCGCCATCTATTCTAATTCTCTTTCGAGCAATTCTCTTTTAGTTTCTTCACCAAAACAAACTACTACAAAATCCAACACCGGAAATCAACCCTCACATCTAACCCGACATTTTTCAATCAAGTTTCGGGTTTTTTCCCAAACCAGGCGCAAAATCCCATTTCTAAGCCATCATATTTGTGTTCTATGGATGGCTTCTTTTCTTTCTGGTGGTGGGTATTGCTCACAATCTTGGTCTTATGTTTTAGCACTTAGTGAACATGTAAAGCACCCTAGATTTAAATTGGCTGTTGAACAACATGGCGATCTAGAATCTTTGGAATTCTGGGAGTGCTTGCCTAAACATACGAGGGATTTAGCAATTGAGCTTTATAAGACAGAATGTAGAATGAATGAAACTGTTATTTGCAGCCTGGTGCCTGCTACCCACCATTGTTTCAAACACTTCCTTGTCCGCCAACTGGTTATGGAAATTTGATGTCTGTAGTTGGTAGAACCATGTTTGAGACTCACAGGGTGAGTCCTAAATACGTAGACCGGTGTAATCGTATGAATTTCGTTTTGGTTCCGACTGATTTTCATTTTTCTGCATTTGTACATAGTGGGTTAATCCGGCTAAAGTTGTAAAGATTGTTCAGCCTGTTGATGTTAATTTCTTTGATCCCCTCAATTATTAGCCATTAGATATTGCCTCGATAGGAAGACAGACTTTAGGCGTGAGAAACCCGAAATTGAGTTCGAAGGAGTGCGTTTTCTCAAGTGTATTTAAATGGGAGTAGAGGAAAGGGTGGTGGGATGTGTTGTTGAAAGCATACTTGAAGAATTTTTGAAGGTTGATGAGGTTGCTTTGAATTTGGTAACGAATCCTTGTCACTCGGATAGAGATTTTTTGGTCACAAGATTGTGAGCTTTGTAGGGGATTCCGATATATATATATATATATATATATGTTAAGTGTTGATGGTTGGGCTCCAATATATGTGTTCGACACCACATTCCACGAATTGATTTGCCACGAATGTACAAGGCAGCTGATGCATTTGTTCTTTCGTCGAGAGAAGAACGGTGGGGGAGGCCGCTTGTGGAAGCTGTCATTGGTCTGGACCTCAGAATATCTGACACAGGAGAAAGGCTACCCATTGCCATTTGATAGAATGAGTGAAGTAACAGAAGGACCATTTAAAGGGCATTTTTGGGCTGAATCATCTGTTGATAAGCTGCGAGGTCTAATGAGGCTCATGGTGAGTAATGCCGAGGAAGCCAAGGCCAGAGGCAGGACGGCGAGGGAGGACATGATGCGAAGGTTTTCACCGGAGATAGTGGCAGAGATCGTTGCATATCATATAAATAACATCCTTGATAATAAAATTAAAAGAGCAATATACTGAGATTTTATTGTTTGTGCTACTGGGTATTAAGTTCAAGAATATGCTTGGCTTGTATATAGTTTGGTAGAGATGCTAACTGCTCGGTCCGAGGAGGCGGTACCGAGCTGCTTACCAATATGTACTGTTCGGTATATGTTCTTGACGATGTTAGACAACATCCTAGTGCATATGATGTTGAGACTTTCCGGACTATAATGCAATTTTGTAAACTAATTTGTTCTTGATTATGCAAGACAACATGAGTTACATAGACTTGTGTTGCAGACAGAATGGTTAATTGAAGGAATATTTAAATATAAATTATTTTTTTTTAATTTTTTATATCATTAATTAAATTTTACTTATTAAAAAAAAATTAAAAACTAATTAAAATAAAATTAAAATTCTTTACTCTTTTTTAATACGTATGTATTACTGAATTCTTAAAAATTAAAGATACAAAAAATTAAAAGAAAATCTTTGTCCTTGAAATATTTAATGAAAATCTCAAACAATTTTGAGTATTCATGTAGATAACTTTTTGCCAACTATTTTTGTGTTTGTTAAAGAAATTGTATCAACCCGCCCATATCCAAATTCGCAAATTGAGATGGGATGCATACTTCCAAGCAGCTTGTTAAACAAAGAACATTAGTTCATTTAAGCAATTCTTGCCTGAGATTTTGCAAATAATTGCTTACCATATCCCACAACACCTCACTTCAGTACTTCCGGTTATTCTCTGCTGTGACATGCTGCATTACCTAAATGTTTTTGCGCCAGTAAAGTTGATGGTGAAGATTGCTTAAAAACACATTATTGACATGATGAAAAAAGTATTGCATTTGTATCTGACTAGAGAACGGTAAATGATACCCAACAAAGAGCAGTAATTCCTTGTGCAATAACAACTATGATCATCACAAAAATGACAGATATTTCCAACAAAATGAGAGGACATGCCAAAAATAGGTATAATCAGTTGCTAATAACTTTTATTGTGTTTTATTTCTTTGAAATGTTGTGATTCAGTGAATCAAATTATCACCTTGTTTGGCAGACCTGCAAACAGTTCCAAGATAGTCTTATTGAAGATGAGGAGCAAAAACAGTAAAAACTTCCTTGTAAACAGGTTTTTTGAAATCCACCACCTGCAAACAATCAACACCACCAAAAGAATAAGAAATAAGACTACCAAAATACTAAATTTATTTTTGTCTAAACTAAAAGAATAGTAAGGCCTGCTGACATTCTCAATTATTTGATCCGGTGACATCCATGACCACTCGCCAAATTCAGGTTCCTCAGACCTGTCACCCAAAAGATTGATTTCTTCCTCCTTGCCAGTGAACTTGAGGAGAAACCTGTGAATTGCAATGACATAAAAGAATGAATAAATAAATAAAAACATAAAATGCGAATGAGAAGCATTTGTGTGAATATATTTGTTGCTACTCTCCCATACTACTTGGTCCAACTTAAAGTGAAACCAGTACAGGTTGCACATAGTAAACAATTAAAAAATATTTGAAGTACAAAGTGCCAATTTACATTACTCTGCAGATTCAAAGCTGGGGTTAGATTGGTGAAAAGTTTAAGCAATACATCATTACTCTCATCATGTCCAACGCCTTTCCTCCTTTCTTTTTCTTTATGTATAACAAAATGAAAGAAAAGAATTACAATCCCGGTAATAAACCAGCCATTTTCTCTATCTCAAGTCAATCCACCCAACCTAACTGATTTTCTTGTCTGGACAGTATATAATGCATCTAAGGGCCAACACAAATTACTCACCACTTTTGTGCTTGACCTTTCCAGTCACCTCCCCATCTATGTTTAAGGTTTTCCCTTATTTGTGGAGGGAAATCATATGTCAACCAATAAGGTACCTGCATCCATATTCGAAATATTCAAATTAGCAATAGACAAACATCAATTAGCCACTCCTATGTAACTTGAATATTATTGAGAGCAGATGTAGATACATTATTGAGATAAATCCTAAACTGACATAGATGCCACAGATATTTATCATTGAGAGGGATAATTTATTTATATAATTTTCTCCCAATGCCCAATTTGATTCACCTCCAAAAATACCTACCAAGATCTAAAACCTTTACTATAAAAATTAAGCATCAATGAAACATTATTCAATTTCTTGAAGGGCCAAGAAATTGAAGCCCATATGAAACATTTTGTTTTCTTTTCCCCCACTCCCTTGTGAACCAAACTCAATATTGAAAATCCTTACTAAAAGGCCAGTCAAACAGTCAAAAAGAGAGAGAGAGTGAGCGAAAAAGAAGTGGTAATGCATGGGAAAGAATAATGTGTAAAAGCCAAACCTCTGCAATAACTTCTGCTGAGCCAACCCCAGTTTCTTCTCTCAATTCCCTTATGGCTGCGGTTTTGGGATCCTCATTCTCATCAATACCACCCTATTTAACAAGATGTATGAAATGTAATTGATTTGTAAAAGGAAGTACATATTCCAAAAGGAAAACTAAAGACAAATGCTACGAGCTTCACTTCAACTTCAATTATCGCAAATTCAAGCTATGTCACTATAAATCCTTCCAAGAATCATGGTGCTGGCCTATATTTGTATATGTTAGTATGCATGAAAAGCTCTCCAAATAATAAGCGCAGGCAAATCAACTCTCTAGTTTATCATCGTACAAAAATCATGACCCCAGAATTGTAAAAGAATGTGAATAGAAACTTGTGTTAGTAACTACAGTTTGATACCATTAAACCTTCTCCAAGGGAACGATACACAGCACAAAGTTATAACTTCCAGTAAACATGTTTTTCAGCGTCAGGTAGGAATAAAATATGACGACATAAATCCCCACATCTAAATTGTAGCAGGAAAATCTTTACTTACTACTTTGCCCGAATGGTAAAAGAGAATGTGAAGCCATAGAATATTACAGTCTGACATTTGGTGTCCCATTTGTATTGTGGCATAACCCTAGAGTAATGTGACATGTCCAAGATAACTTAATGATGTTAAGATAAAAATTGCTTAAAAATATATGCACAGTTTTTTAATACTATAAACGAATAAAACAAACCCCTTCCCAACCCAGTGTGAGTGGAATTCATATACAGACCTCTTCTACAACCCAAAAAGTTTTACCAACTGAACTAACTAGCACCGCAGAACAGGGACAGTAACATCACCGAAATTTGATAGTTATAACAATTAACACGAGCTCTTGTAACATGAAATCTCATACTTGTAATACTGAAGGTTAACTTGTACGAATACTAGTAGTAAAATAAAATCAAATTTATAACTTGAAATCACATACTCAAAATGAAGGCTAGAAATAGAAATTACCTGTGGCATTTGCCAAGAACCGGGTTTGTCCAACCTTGAAGCAGCAAAAATCTGTAAAATTTACGTAATTTTACGATCATAAATTACACAAAAGCAAACACAGAACAGAGAGAGACTGTAAGAGATTAACCTTTTTCGAAGAATTGATGAGACAGATTCCGACATTTCTCCGATAACCTTCAGGAGGCGCGTCCATGGATGACGATGACGATGACGATGTTGCCACCGACGAACAGAGAGGAGAGGAGAATTGACTGTGATGTACGAGTGACAGGTTAGTTAATTCGGAGAGTTTAGGAGGGTAATTTGAGGAAATGAAATTAGGCTTGGGGCGAATCAGAAGAAGAGAGGAACGACGAAGCGGGGAATAAAAGGAGACGGACCGGATTAAAGCCATCGCTTTTCTTTCAGTACTCATATTCTTTAGTCATCGATCTCATTGGCTCTTAATTTACCAAAATAGCCCTCCATTTCTAGGACCATTGAATTGGGCCTATTTGTAATGTTTTAGCCCAGTCCAATTATAAAAATAATTAATTTTTTATCCAATATAATCTGGTCTGGTTTACAATAAATAGATAAATAATATTTACATCTTTAAATTATAAAAAAATTAGGGACCGGTATGTTGTATTACATTTCTTTTTATAAAAGTAGAAGGAAAATGAGAAGAATATAAATTGGAGGACCCATTCACTGAAATAATACATGCAGAATGGCGGTTACGTGATTAGACAAATCTGTCGTTCGTTCCCCTACAGACAGTCTCCACGTAGCAGCCAGCAGTGAAGTCTCAGTCAGTATATAATTCCTCTGGTGGTCAGATTATTATGCTTCTTCTTTGTCTGTCCATTACCTCCTCCATAGTGGTGGTGGCAAACATGGCTGACTTTCCTCCAAATCCAGAGGACGGTGAGCTTTGGCTGCCTTCTTATATCATTCGCGAAATCAGTACTCCTCCTAAATCTACTCCCAAAAACAAAGTCATTTTCCCTCCTCACATCAGACGTGATAATCCTCATTCCAGACCAAACTTCGAGGTCATTTTCATTTTCTTTTCTTTTCTTTTACTTGTTTTTGTATTAATAATCTCGTTTGTTTGTTTATTTCATTATATATTTTTCTAAAATGAAATTGCAGATTTGCTTTGGTTCTTTTGGTGCGAAGGCGACTGCAAGCAGTGAACCTGCAGCTAATAAACTTTCTCCTGCACCCGTGATTTCCCTTCACAAGCCAAGTACGCCAGCTACACCTCTGCAGGTACTGTGAAGATACGTGTAATAAGACTCTGTTAAGTATGATACTTTTTTCTTACTTATCCCCTAAAGTAATTTTCAGGGTTTTGAGGGAAGAAAACCAATGGCAGTGATTGAAAAACATGGAGGAACAGGAACAGGAACAGGAGTATTCCTTCCTCGTTCAACTCGTGCTGTTGCCGGCGGTGGTGGTGGTAAGAAATCTGCAGAAATGAACGGCGGAACAGGTGTGTTTCTTAATCACCGAGTCTCAGTTACCAGTCAGAGGAAGAAAACGAGTAAGTCTAATTTGCATGCCAAACTGTTCTGAGTTGTTAAGTTAATTAATTTTCATATTTATCTTCTCATACCTCCCTATTTTGAGTTAATTCCACTTATGATTCTTTGTTGTTTTGTTGAATAAGAACTTTGAAACCGAAACTCCCACTTTCACGAATTATACGTGTCAGTACACGTATATACACGTCAGTATAATTAACATAGTAAGATTATTTTTAATAAAATTTATTCGTTACACACTTAATAACAATGTTGTATTAATAAACATACAAATTTAATGCTTTAGTTTTATAAGTCTATAATTATTTTGAATAAAAGATAATAATTTTTAAAAATTTAATAAAAAATTATTTAAATATTATGTTAAATAAATAAAATTAATATTAAAACACGTTACACGTCGATAACATAATATGGTGTTACATAATTTTATTTTATTTATCAAAGGGATCTGTATACGTGCACTTTGCCATTCATTTGTGTATGATTAGTAAGTAAATTTTCTATTTTTGGATGAGGCCACTTGCACATATCATTTCTTGTATAGAGTGGGATTGATTCCAAAGGTGGCAAATGATAAATATCACAATAAAAATGTGTGCAACAAAAATAAAAAAGAGTTGAGGGACATAACTATAATTTGCCTTTTTTTTTTTTTTATTCCTTGATGAACGATTTCATGGGTTCAAAATCAATGTTATTATCCTATTCATAATTTTGCAATTTAAGTTTGTTGCATGATAATTAATTAATAATGATTTGATATATTAATTAGCCTTAAACAAATTTTAATTTTAGTTAATCTTGATTATCTTTGTGTACATTTGATAGGTGACAAGCAAGAGGAAACTTTGGAAAACAAGGGAAAGCAAGAGAATTATCAACATCCATCTGCGATTTGTTTGCCCAAGGATTGGACTTACAGCTGATCCTCTCCTCTCTTGTTGTCTGGGAGAATTAAATAAAATTAATATTATTAAATAAAATCATTTTGAGCATTTCCTTTTGGTATTGATAATATTTTAATTAGTGAATTTATTCTCATTATGTATATAAAAATAAAAATAAAATTATATTAAATAAAAAATATTGAGAGAAAATTTTAGAAATTTATTTAATATTAAATAAATAATTAAATTATATTCTTATCATTTAAATTAAATTAAAAAAATTTAAATTATATTTTAATAATATTTTTAAATATAATTTTATGTAAAATTTAATATTAAAAAAATATAAATTCACATATTAAATTATCACGCAAATTAAAAATTTAAATTTTAATGCAATAATATCATAATTATAAATTAAATTAGATGATTTAATATAATATAATAAAAATTTGTGTACAGAAGTTGTAAGTAAAATATTACTTAAAATTAATTTAAAAATAATTAAATATATGTTTTTTTTGTCATTAATCTTTAAAATTCGGATAAAAATCAGTAGAGAAATAAAAATAATTAAATATAAAATTACAAACACTAAAAGAAAAACAATTGACCGAGGGCTTCTCCTTCGTCTAAGAAACCGGAAGCTTGTCAAAGCAAAAGGCAGCAATATGTGTCTGCTCAATTGACAATAATTATCAAATTGTCACTAACCCCACATTTCCATTACCGAATTTTTTAAAATAAATTAATAATTTCTCCCTCTTTCTCTTTCTGTAACTCTCTTTGGGAGTTCTCTGTGCGGAGAACGAAGGAGAAAGTAGAAGTAGAAGAAGAAAAAAAATGGTTGTGGTGGGAGTTACAGGGATGGAATCGCTTTCTCTGAGCGAGAAAGCAGCAAAAATGAGAGAGTCACTGCAAAAGAGCCAATTGATTACAGATGACGTCGTCTCAATTCTTGGCTCCTTTGACCATCGTCTTTCTGCCCTCGAGACCGCTATGCGCCCTACTCAGGTACACTTTTCACTTTCTTGTGATTACTGTCTGTTTGGTTGCTGAGAAACCACGAGATTGTGAAGTAAATCTGAATACTTAGGTTGAAAGTTTCTATTTCGATGACCCAGAAAGCGAAAATTGCTGGTTTATGTACTGAGTTAACTTTTGGATACAAAAGATTACAGTGACATCAGATCAGCCCCATTTGGCTTATTGATTTACTTTTTTGGATCGGTTAGAATAGTTCTCGTCGTTACTGCTGTTATTGGGTTTTTCTTTACTACAGACTAGAACGCATGCAATTAGAAAGGCACATGAGAATATTGATAGGACTTTGAAGGTTGCAGACGTTCTTTTGGCCCAATTTGATCTCTCTCGTCAGGTTGGTTTCAAATGTTTCTGTTAATTTCTTTTTTAGTCAGTTTGTTGTTAGATCGCTTGAAATCTTTGTAATCTTAATTTGTTTCTTTTGCTTTATGTTAGGTATAATTAATTTAGGCTTTTGGGGAGAAATTGAGCCCAACGTCGCCACAGTTTTCTGTTCTTTTTGTTTTTGGAACATTAGGCATATATGATGTAGTTTATTTGTAACTGCATCATAGAAATATCGTGATCATTGTTATGGACCACTTTTATTAAGTTGTTAGTGTACACAATTTCATCAAACATTTTACTTGCAAATTGAACTTAGTAGAAATCTGCAGAGATTGAACATTGCAGAATCGTGCTGTCACTTTTTTATGAGGGTCTTTGTGGAACAAGTTGGAAAGCTTAGTCCATCAGTTAATTTCAACTCTGAATTTGTCCATCTTATGATGATGCCAATAGATTGCCATGAAACAATTGAGTACTACCATAGATAATGGTCAAAAACTGGAAAAACTGATTCACTAGTTTTCCTGTCTGCATTTTTCGTATGGCACAAACAAACTTAATACATTATATGACACAAATAAACATAGCAAAACTTAGTTTCCTGGCTTTTGCCTGTGTAACAACCTGCACCCCATCCCTTCGCATCCCACTTGAAAAAATGAAAAAGAAAATATTTAGGCCCTCAGCTAATAATAGCTGCAGAAACTATCTTCCAATGGACTTTATTTATGTCTTTCTGCTCTTGCCTGTACTAGGATGATGCCTTATGAAGTTCAGTTGGAAGCATAATAGTCCATCCTGTAATTGCAGTTATTGTGGATCATCACAGACCCTTTAAGAGGCTCTACATTGGCCTCTATCTCAATAACATCTCACCATAACACATATTCATCTCTTCCTTAAACTGGCACATTAGCATCTAGACAATCCCCACGTCCCCTTCTTTACCAGCTAGGTAGTGTTGACTTCAAGATAGCCTCCTAGAGTTCTCTACCATTGCCACAAAGTAGATACAAAAGAAGCAATATGATTCTATTTTGGTGTGAAGAAATGTAAATCTAATATGTCAATACAAGTTAGGCAAGGCAGTGTTGTCTTTATGAGTGCACGTCTTTCTGAGTTCATGCCTTCAAGGTATAGACAACTTTTACTTGTTTTACTTTTTCTAATACTTTTGTGCATGTTTCTTATATGGCTGCTAAATAATTTGTTGATCCTACATGTAGGCAGAGGCTAAAATACTTAGGGGGCCACATGAGGACCTGGAAAGTTATCTAGAAGCAATTGATCAATTAAGAAGCAACATTAGTTTTTTTGGCAGCAACAAAGGCTTTAAAAATAGTGAGGGGGTGATCAACCATGCAAATAATTTACTTGTAAAAGCGATTTCAAAGCTAGAAGAAGAGTTTAAGCAGCTATTAGCCTCATACAGGTTTGTGTTTTCATTCTTATTGTGTTTTCATTCTTATTGATGCTTTTGTATCTGGCTCTTACTAATTGCTTTTGCTCTTATGACAATCAATTGCTTCTATGATCTTAAGCCTTAAGTTTAGAAATAAGCTAAACCCTTTTGCAAAATTGCTTGCTGATGCTATCGTTTTGGCTAGCATAGGGCATTACTGGGATATTTCCATGGTACTTTCTAGGCTATTCTATTATGTGTAACCCTTCTGGAATTTTTATACTGCAAGGATTAGTACTCCTTATATGCATAAGAAGCATCATATGTGCAGAAAAATGATGTAATTATATGCTTCTAAATGAAATTGAATTAAATTTCTTTTGTTCTATTTGCTAAAGCTTTAGTTTTTAATTTCAGTACTGTGTTCCTCTACTCGTGTGCATTCAATATACCTTATAACCAATAAAAGTTTCCATATTCCTTTGACCAGTTTCTAAAGTTATTTTTTCTTTCTCTCTTTATTTTTTCTTTTCTCTCTCTTTCAGAGAGCATGAATTTCCCTCTTTTATGTGCATTCTATGAGCATTATGCTTTCTTATTTGTAGTCTCAGCCAATGAACTTGAGATGGGATATTTGTTTTCTAAAGAATTGTTGTTGCAATTTTTTCAGCTGTGCAAGCTTCACTGATTATTCTCTCATATTTTTTTACCTACCATTTGGGTTTTTAAAATTTCAGCAAACCATTGGAGCCCGAACGTCTTTTTGAATGCCTCCCAAATTCAATGCGACCCTCGTCAGCATCTCCTGGACACCGTGGTGATTCTAGTCACAAGAGTCCATCCCATAATCACTCAGAACAACATAAGAATGACTTAGAAAATGCTGTTTTCACACCTCCCACTCTTATTCCACCAAGGATTCTGCCTCTACTGCATGATTTAGCCCAGCAAATGATTCAAGCTGGTCACAAGCAGCAGCTACTCAGAGTTTACAGGTAAGAAGCTCCATCTTTGGTCCATAGATATTTAATCTGACATGATGGCTTCAGCATTGAACCATCTTACCTTCTCTGAACAAGAAATCATTTTGAATGTCTATGTTCGCTTAAGATTGGCTCCTTTAAATGATGTTCTTTGCCTATTATATACATTACTCACACGTAGAAAACAGATAGCTGCTATGTTATTAAAATTCCCTGCTTTCTCATTATTTGTATCTGTAAATACATTTATGGTCCATGTTTTAACATTTTTGCTTTTTGTCTGTGTATCAATTGACCTACTAACACTAACCTCTCATTGCTTGAACAAATAAATAACTTCGTATTTCTATTAAATAGTATAGATTCTTTGTATGTGTTGTGTTTTGCAGTTACTGGTATTCTTGCGTCTTTCTTTAATCTCTGAATTAGAGTTTCTGAATTTGATTGGTATACAAACTGACATAATAACATTGTAGTGTCATGATGACAAACCTTGTCTGTGAGTTACTTGATCCATCTTCAATCAGTAATTGACCAGGCTAAAGGCCGAAAATTCAAAAACATTTTTGATGTTAAGCAGTTACTCATATCTCATTATTGATAGCTCCTATGTTAGACAAAGTGGAACCAGATTCATGGTTAGGGAATACATATCCTCTTTGGGAGCTACAGCTAAAGCCATGGGTCTTCCAAGAATAAAGAAGTGTTGTTGGTCTAACTCAAAAGTGTCCTCAGTAGTTCTTATGGTCTTTATATGTTTTTGGTGCTTATTTTGTTGTGTTTATTAGTGTAAAAGATCTTTGTAAATTTATAGTTGACAAAGAATTTTATGTTTAACTATCAGAATTCAAATAAGGCCTTTTGCATTTGGATTATTTACAGCACCAATGCTATTAGGGGAACATAATTGTCCAAAAATTAAAAAAAAGGATATATGTTAGTAGACTCAAAAATTTGGAAAAAAAAAGATATATGTTAGTAAACTTTACTCTATTGTAGTTTTGCCTTTTGTTAATCTACTTCATATGTATGCATTTACATCCCATACATAGACACACACATTTGCATATATGTTTTTAACAAGTTCATCACTCATTTTTCAGGGATACTCGGTCTGCAGTTTTGGAAGAAAGCCTCCGCAAATTGGGAGTTGAAAAACTTAGCAAAGATGATGTTCCGAAAATGCAATGGGAGGTGTTGGAGGCAAAGATAGGAAACTGGATTCATTTTATGCGTATTGCTGTAAGAACTCCATTGAACATACACATCTTTTTTTTATCGGGTATAACAATTAACTAATTATGTTTGGACAGGTCAAATTGCTTTTTGCTGGAGAACGTAAAGTCTGCAATCAAATGTTTGAAGGCTTTGATTCTCTCAGTGATCAATGTTTTGCTGGAGTTACTGCAAGTAGTGTTTCAGTGCTACTTAGTTTTGGGGAGGCAATTGCCAATAGCAAGAGATCACCTGAAAAGCTATTTGTACTTTTAGACATGTATGAAATAATGCGAGAACTTCACTCAGAGGTATGATTAATTGTTTGCGTTTCTATCTCATGCAATAGTTGAAAAACTAATTGACAAATTGGGTTCTGAGAATATGGCTAGATTAGATATGTTAGTTTTATAAAGTTTGATAACAGTCTGAAATTCTTGTGTTTTTTTTTACCCACTGATCCCATTATTTATTTTATATATGGATAAAGTGAGGTGTTGTAGATCTAGGTCACTAATGGTATGTTCTTATGATGGATGCTTTGCATCATTTTCTGGTACGTCATGGCAAAGGTTTAATTTGCCCTGCATACATGTGATAGAATGTTAGAATGGGAATAGTAATCTGATTCTATTTGAGTGTACCAAATGCTGACTATAATCCTGTCTAAGTTTTCATTTTTCCCATGAATTGTACTTGTTTTTCAATTTCGACCATTACGGTCAGGTCCTCTTGGGACTGAAGCCCCGTGTGAAAAAAAATTCTCTGAGTTGGTTGAGAGGGGCTGGTTTGAGCCCCTGTAAAACATTGGTGGAGTCGTCAATAAAACAGTTTCTTTTTAATTTTTCTCTGTCAACTAAATTGAATGAGAGGGCTGTTTTGAGTTGAGCCCCTAGTACATTTTGTTGTTTAACAAAAAGAAAATTGAGGTATAATTAGAAAATCACTTGTTAATGATTCTAAAATTAGAAAAAATAAAAGCCAAGTAATCAATACTTTTTACATTGTCTCTCTCTTTTCAAAATATATATAATTAATTGAAGTTTGTATATTTGTTATTTAATTAAAAAGAATATACTTTATTTGTTATTGTTATTATTAGAATTAGTCCCCTCTGAGCAAACTTTTTGGCTCTGTCCTGATTCCTCTCATTAACTTGAAAACTTCCTAGAATGTAAGAAGATTTTATTTTCAGATGAATGAAGAGAGAATATAAAGGAGTACATTCTCCACAAATAATTAAAAAGCATGTGCGTGTATGTCTGTTTGAAAAGTTTGTTCCATGTTTCAGATGAAATACTATATTCTGTTTTAACAATACAACAAAGCCCACCCAGCTTTAACTACACGACAAAGCTAACCCCATCATACTTTATTCTTGTTCCCAATCCATGTTTGATTTCAATTTGAGGTCCAGGTAACATGAGAATCACTATATTGTACAAGCACTGTTTTTTTGTACAGAAGGGATATAACGGATATTAGATAGGACAACAGATTGATCTTTTGCACATATAAATCTCCTTCCCTTGTTGAAAATTTGTGTGTATTGTTTGCAAGTGATAATTTGATCTTCAAAGATGTGAAGTGGTCAGGTACTCTCATGGTGATATTTGGCTTTTTTTAGATGTTGAATGTGGTCATATGAGTATTGCTTTTCTGAGCTTCAGAATTGTGTGCTCGAGTATCTATCTTCCTGACAAGTTCTTATCATCAAAATATTCTAGGTATTATTAATTTTAGCTCTTCTGTCATTTTACCTATGCGATAATGCTTTCAGTTCTTTTACTAGGTCTAACTTTGATAATAACTTTTTGCATGTGGTCACTAGAATTCTATTTATGATATTGTGGTTACTAGAATTTTATTTATGTTATTGTAGTTGCATAAACCATATGGGTTAGAGATGTACTTTTGGTTCCAAAGATAGTTTTAATTTTGCAACTAAAAAGTGCAAGATATAAGAGTTATCTCTCATTTCATGTAACATTTTTGCCTAGATGGCTTGGTTAATGCCTAATGTACCATCAAGTTCATATATTTCCCAGCCATATGTTCAGGAAAATGTAAGTCATACTCCGTAATTAAGTTGAAATATGGTCATTCTTTTGCCAGATAGAGACAGTTTTCAAAGGCAAAGCTTGCACTGAAATTAGAGAATCTGCATTGGGCCTGACAAAAGGGCTTGCCCAGACAGCTCAAGAGACCTTTGGTGATTTCGAAGAAGCAGTTGAAAAGGATGCAACAAAAACTGCTGTGTTGGATGGAACTGTACATCCTCTGACAAGCTATGTGATTAACTACGTGAAGTTTTTGTTTGAGTAAGTGCAGTTCAACATGATTTTTACTCTTTTGGCTACATTTGGAATATTATCTTTCAGTGATTGAACTGTAACCTTCTTATTGATCTACCTTTCTATTTTGTTTTGTTTTTCTTTGCATTTTTAATGAGTTTTTTCTTCATGCTATATGGACTATGTCACTTACTCATTTTCTGTTGGAAATTATGCATAGCTAATCTTACTTAATTCTGACATTTACTCTGCCACCTGAGACATCTATGTTTTATTGTATTTCAGTCAATATAATTTTGACTTTGAACATTCAATTACACCAATTCTCATTATTTATGAGATTTTACCCTGGAGAAAAATTCTACATTTGAAGCTTCTTTTCACTGTTTTAGCCTTTTCCTTTGTTATATTTGTTAATAGCTGACCCTACACTTCTGTGTAAACTATTACAGCTATCAATCCACTTTGAAACAACTGTTCCAGGAATTTGAAAATGGAGAATCAAATTCACAGCTAGCTTCTGTGACAATGCGAATAATGCAGGCTCTTCAAACGAATTTGGATGGGAAATCTAAGCAGTATAAAGATCCTGCTTTGACTCACTTATTCCTGATGAACAATATTCACTATATGGTCAGATCTGTCCGCAGGTTTGTCACATTACCTCTGTTTTGTGGACCTCTTTATCAAGCTTTAAAAAGTTTGTCTTGCATGGAGTACTGCTGCTGCTTAATAGATAAAGCTTAACACTCTGTTTTCAGATCTGAAGCAAAGGATTTATTAGGGGATGATTGGGTGCAAAGACATAGAAGGATCGTGCAGCAGCATGCAAATCAATACAAAAGAAATGCCTGGCAAAAGGTATCTCTCTATTCTTCCATTTGAATGGTACCTGATTGTAAGAAAGCTTGGATGGAATTCTGTCTTTGTGTATTTGGTAGTCAACAGCACTAAAACATTTGGGATTTTTTTAGTTCTTAGACTTTAGTGGAAGGTTTCTAAAGATTTGCTGATTGTATTGAGTACATTAACTGATATGTTAAAGGGTTTAGGATAGTCAAGATAGAGGAATCAGATTACTGAATGTCAGGGCAGCAACTGAATTAAGGAGTTTAGAAATGCTTTAATGACCTTTGTGAGAGCAAAGATAGTTTGTGGAGAAATTAGGTTTTTCACAAGGAGAAAGAATATTGGATTTTAAGTTACCTTTTGTGAAGAAAACAAGTGAAGATAGTTTGTGGAGAAATTAGGATTTTTACACCGTGAAAGAATATTGGATTTTTAGTTGCTATTAGGAGAAGTAATCCATGTTTGCATGTTTTGTTGCCATATTGTGTAGATTACCCATGAGTAATAGTGAAGCTGGTTATTCTGGGTGGATATTTAGATTTTTGTTTGACGACAGATTAGTTGATCATGTCAAATAAAATATATGATAAATCAGACATGGTTGTCAGTTAATATCTAGAAGAAAAAGAAGAAACATGAACATAAATGAAAGGTAGATATAGAAGAAGTATTAGAAGAAGAGCATTCTTCAAACAGAACTGATAATATTCATGGGTATAAAGTTGATACTGCCATGATTTTGGGTTAAAAAACAGTTTTCTTGTTAATGGTCCAGGAGAATATTAGCAGAATGATAAATATTTTAATGTTCATTTTCATTACCTTTGCTAGTGTTACTTCAAAACTGAAAAAAAAAATGCTAGTCAAATTAATTGGTTCTTTTTTCCTTTTGTAGATTCTGCAGTGTTTAGCAATTCAAGGCCTGACATCATCCGGGGGTGGTAGTTCAGTGGCTGGTGATGGAGGGAACAGTAGTGGAGTTTCAAGAGCATTGGTTAAAGACAGGTTAATACTTGCATCACTCCCTGTAAACACTTCTTTTGTTCTGATAATAAATTTTATTTGTTCATCCATCCATTACATCTTTCATAAACCTCTGATCATGATCAAGAAGTGCATTATGCAATCAGGTTCAAGACATTCAATATTCAATTCGAGGAGCTTCATCAAAAACAATCTCAGTGGACAGTTCCTGACACGGAGTTGCGGGAGTCTCTAAGGCTTGCAGTCGCTGAAGTCTTGTTGCCTGCCTACCGATCTTTCGTAAAACGTTTTGGGTGTGTTTTATCTTCCTACAAATGAACGTTTTTCCTACTATTCAATGTCGAGACTTAACATTGACACGGAAACAAACATACACGCCCGTCTTGCATGTCAAATTTCAAATTGAGTTTACATTCAGCAGCACGTTCCTTGATAAAATTTTGTTGCTTGGTAGTCTTATATCTGGGTCTTCGATTTGTTCCAGGCCTCTGGTTGAGAATGGGAAGAACTCACAGAAGTACATCAGATACTCGGCAGAGGACCTTGAGCGTATGCTGGGTGAATTTTTCGAGGGAAAGACTTTCAATGAACCCAAGCGGTAGATTTGACATTTCGTTTTTCCTGTTTTGATGATCATAACAAGTTAACAGCACGGCAGTGTTCACGAGTCTTCAAGAAATTTCTTACTAGAATGTAAATCCTGTTAGTGCTTTTGCATTTTCCTGTAAAATTTTTAATTGATTTTGTTCGCATGAATATTCACATACAGATTTTTCCGAAATTTCGGAATGATTGTTATAATCTAAAATGATAAGCGAAGAGCAATTAATAATAATAATAATCTTAAATTTTATTCCTTTTTATTATTTAAATAAAACTAAAATAATCTCAACCGTTCCCTCCTCTGGACTCAAGTCGTAGTCTGCATCCAATCAGTCAGTCACCACCAATTAACGAAATATTCAACCAACCGGCCACTCGTTGAAACAGCAAATGGACAAGGTATTGCCAAGTGGCACACCATGACGCCGTGCGTTTACTCATTTTCTCCCCCACGTCTTCCACTCTTTCTCAGTTTCCGTCATTTGATTCAGTCTTGTTTGGTTGCCGAGAAAGTTCAAGAATCTTTGTAATGGAGAAAGTAAATCACTCAAAAGGTATGCATGTTCCTGTTTGATTTAATCGTGTTGATTATTTACGTTATTTTTTTATAAGGGAAATTGTGGATTGTTTGAAGATAACGAGGAAGAGAAAATGGATCAGATAAGAGAACGTTGCGCCAAAGAGGCTTGCAAATTTATTTCCTTGAAGCGTGTTTCTGATGATATTATGCCTCACATTCTTAACCTGTGAGTTCTTTATAAGAAATTTTTTTTACTTATTTGCTGTTGTAGATTTTACAGCAATTGTAATTAAAAGTACTTTTCTAATCCACCAAAGATGTGCCTACTATCATAACTTCTGGCTCTCTTCCTTCTTTAGGATTGTTGTTCATAATGCATTCTCCAGTTGGTTACTATGATTACAGCTTTTCAATTCTCTAGTAATTCTTCTATAAAAGAAATTTGGTACGACCAATGAATTTATTGAAAGAGATGGATTAAAATTAGAAACCAATTTTTTTTGTTTTATTTTGACTTACCTTTCTTCTCTTTTCTTTTCTTTCTTTATTCTGTTTGTTTTTCTCAAATCTTGTATACTGGAATGCTCGCTGCAGAATATTGCAATAGAATTTTTGATATCATAGTAACTTTTTTGTGAAGATCATGTGGTTAAAATAGTAATGTCATGAACTAAGATTAGAGAAATCATAGTAATTTTTCCATATGTTGAAATCGAATTCTGGCAATGTACAATAAATAGATGATACCTTTGTGTACGATTTGAATTGTTAGATGTACGTTATTGTTTAAGACCTAATTGAAATGGTACTGGTATAGCACTATTATTTGTTAGACAATTTCATGGTAGCATGTATTTTTTTTGTCTGAAAAGAAACACTTAAAGAAAAATAGATTGTTATGTGGGATGGTTTTCTGTTTGATCCTGGAAGCATACCAATTGGTTGTGTCAAAATTTTCATTAGTATTTTTTGTGGATTGTCTTTAGATATGGATCTTGTGCCACATCTCGTGACTTTGAAATCTATGCTCCACATGCATCCTTCGAGGATCCACTCATGTGTGCACACGGGTACGTATTGGAAATAGGATTTTTTAATTGAAGTTCAGTCTTGTTAGTATATGGATCAAAATTATAATTCAGCTTTACATGAAGTATGTGCTTACATGAAATATGGGAAAAAAAAAATAAAAAAAGAATGTCTTATGCAAATTGTATTATTACTATTCAGGGTGAAGCAGATCAAATCAGCATTCTATTCACTTTCCAAGGTATGCTTATGTTTCTTCTAGAAACCAACTGCTTGATGCCATCAATTAAGCTTACTAGGATAATTGCATTTTTGGAACAATTCTCAGTGTTCTTTCTGTACATTATCTTCAAAAAAGCATAAAAAAGAAAAGAAATTGTGCTAAGATATATTAATCAAGTTTGAAATGTGCTATTGGTTTATTTCTTTCTACCAGCAGCAAAAGTATGGAAACTCGATTGTCTTCACCAGCATGCAGATGCAATGGAAACTTGACCTCTTTCATATTCATTTCTAGCATGTAGATGCAATGTGATTTAAATTTTATGATATTTTCCCTAAATAATTTTTTCTAGGTTATTCACTAGCAGCTGATTAGAAGCACATACGGAGCATTGAAGCATATATTTTTATATGGTGATAAGTTGCTTGAATAGTGTTTGGTACTTCAAAAGTAGCATTTGAAACATGCTCAAAAGAAATTTGTGTTGCTTTCATGCTGCATCATTCTTAGAATCTGGTATGAGGTACACTACGAAATCACTATATTGTACAGGCCAACCTATATTTCATTTAGCAACTTCTTACTTAAAAGGAAATCTATATAAATACTTCAAGTTCTTCCAAGATCTTAAAGGTGAAAATATTTCTTTTTAAGCAAATTAATATCCTTGGTGCTTTTTTTTGTTCTGAAGGTAAGAGTATTTAGCATATGAAGTCTAGATGCTCTAAAAATATATATATAGCATGCAGTGTGAATACTCCCAAAAGTACAATTACCTAATTTGTTCATATCATCTAATAATGTTCAGTGTTTTTCAGAGCATATTACTTGTCAATGTTTCAGCAGCTTTGCTAATCTATGCAAGGAGAATTTTTTTCACTTTCCTTTTTGTTTCATTTTTCAGGTTTTTAGTGAATCAAAAATTATTGAATACAATGTTGAAGAACACATTATTTCAGAACAGAAGCGAGAGGTTTGAAATGTTATTTGCACTTCTCTTCTCCCACCATTTCCCCTTTTTGTCTGGTCCGTCACATAAAGATCTGTAAGTGCTATTTTATGAATACAGATAACGATTGATAACAAACAACACTACAAGTTCATGGGGAGAAACATAGATATGATCTCACTCATCAAGCTAAACATTGAGGATGGAAAAGTTGTTCGCCATGAAGATTGGTATGTGCTCAAGCTCTAAAATGTGAACACTTGAGCTTAAATTTGAGAATCATTCTCCTTCACTGTGAATACTTACTGCACATCTGTTTATAACACTAATTACACTAAAATGTCCTCTTGGAGTAAGCTGTGTTCTGCATGAATTAATATTTTACTATTCTTGGAAGATACACTATTTAGGTAGATAGTTGATGTACTATCAGACTCCTCATGTTGATTTAACATGAGAGTTGGGTATGTGCCTTGTAAAGGAAGCAGCTGATTAGGTCCTTCTCTTATAATTTCATTTGATGCTGAAGGATTGCATTTGCCATGCATTTGAGCGCACATATAGCAAATCTGGAGGTAGCATTTTGTGTAAGACAAGGGTTGCACAAGTGTCAACATAATAGTCATGAAGGTCCTGAATTATGCCCAAGGGAAAATAATTAGCAAGGAGCTGCAAGATTATTTTACAAATGTGAATATGGAGATCCTAGCCTTACTGCACTTGATAAAATCGGCTCACCAAGATCAGGAGTTTGATAGTTTTTGATTTTACATATATGGATAACAGTATGTTGGTTCAAAAGTCTATGAAAAACTGCACTTTATAACTCTCAAAACTGTTTAGCAAGTTTGTAGTGACTTTACCATACTGGCCCTGGCTGAGATTTCAGATGCTTGTGGCTTGCTACTTTTTGAAAGTTCTAGCAGAATGCCTCTAGTAAAGCTTTTGGTGTTATGTTTTGGCTGAACAGTTGAGGGTTGAGTTTTTAACCTTTCAGCTTGAATAGTTGCATAAAATGTTTAGAGTGAAACCATTGACCAGGACATCGGTGTTGTAACAATCTAAATGTACCTGATACTTGAATTCATGTTTGAAGTGTGTCTATTAGTCTTGTTGGTATGGAAAGTATATTCATTGATGCTCGGTTTTCTTATTGTTCTCTGCTATTTTAGTGATGTAGGTGTCAAAGTTCTCTTTTCTCAGATGGCTAAGAAAATTATTCTTAAAATGTGAATAGGTGGGACAAGAAGCCTCTATGGAGCAGAGAAACAGTTAAGCTACCTTTGGTTGGCCGAATACTGGAAATGACTCGCAGGGGTTCAATGCTAGCAACCCATGCTATGATGGGTTTCGGGAAGGACCCGACCGTGTGAAATCTTCTCAAAACTAAGCAGGTATGCAATGTTTTGCTCCAGATTTCAACTAGGTCACTATCCATGCTTCCATTCAGCTGATTCTGAGCTCTTGCTGTCAGAAAGCTGAAATAAAAATCAACATCCACAAGTCTTACACCTTACAATGTATAATTATTCTATACCAAGTCTGTTTTTACAAGGGTATTGAACTTTATCATGGATTATGTGTTTTTTAAAAACAAATTGTATCTGTCCTCTAAGTACATTGAAACTACATATGTCAATTTCATAGTGCTTTAAAGCAAAGTTACCTTTTTCGTCTGTGAATATGTCATGTGGCATTTGGTAAAAAGAAGCTGGGTTCCCGTGCTTTCTTGTTCTCCATTGTGTAGATACTTTGAAAGTGTATATTTAAACATAGTGCATCCATATAGAAACATTAATGGCTTTCTTGGGAGGCTCAATTTCCATCGAAACAAATGTAGCCTTTCTCTTCCAACACCCTGTTTTATCAAATGGGAAAGTTTATTTGTGTTCTTTTATCATGTATTGCTTAACAAAAATTTGTGAATGAACCAAATATCAAACAGTCATTGAGAAAACGTCTATCTTCTCTTGCTGTTTCTACTACATGTTAGTTAATGGTCATTCTAAGTTGACAACAGTGAGTTTATGGGCGATCTACTGCTATTGCAAATTTTGTTGAAGCTTACTAGAAAGATTTATTATATGGGAAAGGATATACAAGTGGGGGCTGTATTAAACAACAATGTTGTGTGCAATGATTTGATTGAGAGAGACTACCACTCTTACATGCCATATATTATTATTGATTCTCATAAGAACTGGGCTAGGAATACCCCTTGCCTTTTAAGTGATGAAATTACCTCATTTTGAAGTAATCTGATTCCCTTCTCGACAAGAATGGGAATTAACTTATCCACAGCAATGATGAAATGGGGTATGAGATTCTCATTCAACCCATTTTTGTTAATCAAGCACAGTCTAAATGCCACTTGGAGTTTATTTAGCCCTTGATTTATTTCAAAATTGCATATGCATTATTACCGTATGCAAAAATTAGCCAGGGATTCATGAAAATTATCCCACAATTTCTTGTCAGCTGGCTTGCACAGACCTAGGCTAATATAAGTGTTGGTTTTCAGTGAAGATATATATTGTCTGCTTTGGGTTTTCTAGTCAAATGCCTACTGTTTGTATGTTTAATTACACTGGATAGGGTTTGGGTTTAGGCTATATGAACTACTCTAAATCTAGAATTCTTCCATTGGCGATATGGGATTTATGAAGTTAACAATAGCCTGACACAAGTCCATGGCTCGTTGCCATTTCCTTTCAGGAAAGGAGTAGACCCGTACTAGTAGTGATACTAATCTGCATACTATGCTGCCTTTTGTGTTAGTTTGAGTCACCCAAGTTTCACATCATTAGTGGAAGTGCTTTTGCATTGATCAAAAACTCCCCCAGTCCCTAGTTACTACAGACATGTTTTAAATTGTTTAAGACTTATTAGAAAGTTGCAAGATAGGATGAATTGACATAGACTGAATTATGAAGCTGTGAGTTTTGTGTTTTCAGCAATAATTGCAATCTGAATCTTCTTGGAGTGTAGTATGAATTCTTTATGAGCTGCATATTCTTATTGGGCCAAGCTGCAGCCGCTCATCCAGCGGCAAACCAAGTTTGAGCTTTTAAAGTGGTGTGTGCACTAGAAATTTAAAAATAGTTGTCTCCCAAACGCACAAAGACAAAGACCAAACAATCATTGAAAGCAGCATCATATCTCAGAGAAAATATTTCATCAATCAAACATTATATAATATATTGTCATGCCAACTCTACTTTTTTGACTGGTCTTTCACACTCTTTCAAGTATTTTAAACCTAAGCTAGCTTCTTTTCCTCTCTTTGAGACACACACAAACATACAATTTTATATATGAAAGTTGTATAGAAAATGAAAGAGATGTTTGATGGATCCAAGGCTTAGTTGTTCTTCTGGGTTTGATGATAGAATGATAGAGGATTCAATTATAGACTGATTATTGGGAGTTTGAGATCCAAGAATTTTTCCCTTACTTTCATGCAAATAGAGAAATTAGAAAGAAAAGCTTTAATGTAGATAATGTTCTCATTGAAACTTTGTCTTAGCTTTGTCTCCATGCCTATCCTTTTTGCTCAAAAGGTTTGTGTTGTGGAAGCTTGTCTTGGGCTGAGACAAGTAGTGCAATAAAAGAGAAAAGCTGCGATGCCTTTGTAAAGTGAGTACATTTTGAATGCTTTTGTGCGTAAATCACCCCCTCAAAAGAATACAATTAGTGCTTTTATGGCTTTCTATTTCTTTCTCACTCTTCTTTATTTTTCCTTTTCCTTTCTTGTATTGAACTTTAGATGGGATAACAACACTCAAGTCCTTTATTTTTTTTTAATTTAACATTAAATAGTATTTTAGTTTTCTTTAGTATGTGGCTTTAAATACAAATTAAGGCCCTAACAGTAGTGCGTTAATTGAAATAGATACAATTAATATATGTGTGTGTGCGGTTATCGATTTTATTTTTTTTAATTTTTTATTTATTTAATTCAAATAAAAGGATAAGACAAGTAATTTAGTTATGAGAGTTGTATGACATCATTGTCACTTTATTATATGTTTATCTTGTTGTTGCGGGCAGGTATATAGAGCTTTGAACCGACCAAATATATTAGTTGTCTCCTAAAATTCTAGGTGCATTCAAAGTGCTTCTTTTCTTTTATACCTTTTCTTCTTCTCTCATATCTTCTTTTTCTTTTATTTCCAAACCTGGTTATGGCATTGGATACCTATACAACAACTTAGTTTGCTAGCTTTATTTTTTCTTCTTTTATTCAAAAAAATAAAATATGCATATAAAATATAATTTTAATCGTTCAAGGTATTCAAAATATTAATTCATATGTGCATGCATGCACATAAGTATTTGAATGAATGCGTGAATTTACTCTTTATGTAATAGAGAACTTATAATAAAGAGCAACGAGCAATTCATAAGTCCCTTTCTCTCGACTCTTTTTAGTTATAGAAATTTTCAACTTTGATAAGGTTTGAAATTCCTTAAGAAACACATATTTGAACATGCATTGGTATAGGTATATGAATGTATGCTTGCTTACAAGTGAATTTGCACTTTATGTAATAGAAAAAGTATAATTAAGAGTGACACAAAATTCATAAGTTTTTATCTCTCAACTCTTTTTAACTACATAAACTCTCAACTTTGATAAGATTTAAAATTCCTTAAGAAACACATATTTGAACATGCATATGCATAGCTATATGAATGTGTGCTTGCTTACGAGTGAATTTACATTTTATGAAATAGAGAAAGTATAATTAGGAGGGGTAAGAAATTCATAAGTCCCAATCTCTTAACTCGTTTTAACTATAGAAATTCTCAACTTTAATAAGGTTTGAAATTCCTTAAAAAACACATATTTGAACATGCATACGCATAGGTATATGAATGTTTACTTGCTTACGAGTGAATTTACACTTTATGAAAAGAGAAAATATAATTAAGAGGGGTAAGAAATTTGCAAGTCCTCGTCTCTCAACTCTTTTTAACTATAGAATTTTTGACAAGAAACTTTGATCAAGTTTGAAATTCCTTAGGAAACACATATTTGAATATGCATGCACATAGGTATATGAATGTATACTTGCTTACGAGGGAATTTATACTTTCTGTAAAGTAGAAAGTATAATTAAGGGTGGCTAGAGACTTATAGGTCGTTATTTCTTGATTCTTTTTAACTATAGAAATTCCCGACAAAAAAACTTTTGATAAGGTTTAAAATTCTTTAATGAACATAATGTCTAATAATTCTCATGGTGTTAAAGTTTTAAAGATGAGGTTCCTTTTGTGATTCTAAAGTAAAAAGGTCTTTATGGTCTAAAGATTATATTCTTCTTGTTTTTCTTTTAGGATTTTTCATCATTTCCGGCCAATGCTTTTCAAATTAAGATGAGAATGTTAGGTTGTAAGTCATCAATAACAAATTTTTAAAAAATATTAAAATTTAATTAAGTCAAAAAAAGAAACTATATCGAAATTAATTAATAAAGTAGCTATCAATTCTTGGAAAGCGAAATTCTTTTTTCAATTACTCTTTTATTATTATAAAATATTTTAATTATTTTAACAAAGATAAAATATTTATTTAATATTAATAAATAAATAATTATATGATTTACAAAATTATAAAAATATTATTACCTCAAAAGACAAAAAAAAAAAAAAAAAAAAAAAAAAGCATGAATATAATTCTTTCCTTTGCATAACCCTCAAGCTAGGAATCAAACACAGAAGCTTTCAATGTCTAATCAAGTTGAATTTGCTTGCGTGGAGTAAGAATGTAAGCCCAAAATTATGAAAACAAGAGACAAAAAGAGAAGGTATTTTGTTTTTAGTTTCATAGAAATGTGAAGGCTAGCAAGCCAAAGTACGATTGTGATTCTCCTACTTTTATGAATGGAATTCAATATGGGAATTGTAAATATTATTTCAAGTTCTCTAGTTGAGAAGTGCATGCATGCTGTCTAGAACTTGAAATCGTGAATCTCAAAGAAATGAAAACCATAATTGAGAAACCCAATACATTAATTAACAACAAGATCAAAGATGACACCATTAATATGCACATTGCTCTCTAAGATAGCTAAATGTAAACCCCCCCTCCCTTTAACATTTCTTTGAAATCTATTCCAATTAGTTTTCCTCGTGTGTTAGTTTAATTTCTTTCCTTTCCCCCCCTTTCCTCACACATCTACACACAAAAGAAAAACAAAAGAACAAAAAAAAAGAAAGAAACCCTAAGAAATTGTTTTCCATGCATGCATGGAAGATCTGTCAGCTGTTTCCCCCCAGTTCTTGAATCTTGAAAATAATTTCCTTATCCACACACTCTTGGATTCTAATGTCAACAAGTGAATGATCTTCATCTCCGTTTTCAATGGCGATGTTTAAATCCAGTGATACACCGGTGCTTTTCTCCACCAAGTTACAGTCACCATTCTTTTCTTCGCCCCCTGCAGTTTTTGGCTTTTGGCTGGAAGAACAAGCTCTTGACAATGAATCGTAACTATCGCAACTGAAAATAATAATGGAGTCTTTAAGAGGAACAATTTCGCCGCCGGGAAGAGTCATGCTTCCGTTTTCAATTGCTTGCTTTAAACCCTTTCGACAACTGTAATCAACTTGGTCTATGTCCTCCATGAAGAACACACGGCGAGGATTTTCGTTCAATGCCAAGCCAAATCTTTCGAGATAACTGCAACCCAATTCGTCTCTTGCTCTTTTCTTCCTGCAAGATTCTTCAGTCGTTTGAGATGAGAAATTGCTTAGTCCGATTGAGCTGAAATTGTTATGAGATCCAAACACAACTTTAGCTATCTCCCTTGCTATCTTCTCTTTGCCTAGATTATCGGATCCCAAGAACAACAACCATGTTTCCTCCTTGCCATCTCTGTGTTTCAAATTCTTTTGCTTTTGGCGTGATCCAGACCTGCACTGAAGAATCGTTCTAGTGATTTCTGGGATTACCTCTTTCTGCCATGGAACTTTTCTCCCTAATGCTTCGCATAAAACCTTCATGTTTTCATCGTTGAATGCCTTGAAGCTGTTAAGGCAATCAGGATCCTCCTCTTCTGCCTCGCTCGAAGAAGCTGAATTCGGGCTGGAGTTAGGATTCGATAAGAGGTCCGGTTTAGGGTTGTCCCTCAAACTGCTTTCGAAGTCTTCTTCTCTTATTTCAGATGCCCAGAACTGGTGCTCTTCCGGTAGCTGTTTGGGCTCAAAAATGGCTGGCCAACTTAGGTCTGTCGTCTGATGCAACTCAGGGTTGCGCTCGTATGAAGATATTGAAACAGACGAAGGAGATGACGAAGAAAAGTTCAGGGCTTTCTCGGGAAAATGAGTCTGTTTGTTGCCAAAAGGGTTCCATTTCTGGCAAAGATCCTGGGGAAGATAATAAACTCTGGACTATTAGATATTAATGTCATCGAACCCAGGGAAGTTTTTTCTATATGTAGTTCAAATAGAAGAGATAGAAACCTGATCATTGTTGCTGTTTCTTCTGCATTCTTCTTTGTACTGTTGTAGCCATGAAGGCAAGGCTGAGTTAGCAGTGCCGGCGCCGGCAGTCTCTTTCTTTTGAATGATGTTTGCTATGCTCCGAGCTTCCCTATTGAAATCAACCGAGGAATCTGAGCCGTAAGTTAGGTGATTATGATTCTCAGCTCTACCTTCAAGCAGTGGCCAAATACTGAACTCATCTCTTTGTACCTTAGTTGTCAACTGAGTTGGTGAATCACTGAAAAGGAAAAGTAATAAAGCAACAGTCAGATAAAAATTATATCAAAAATTAATGCATAGAGGAAAGGATGAAAATTATTGCAAGTATTTACCTGTCAAGATTGAGACTTAGGCTTAAGCTTCCAATAGGAATTGTAAAAGGATGAAGTTTCCACAGGTTCTCCAAAGAAGGATGGCCTGCTTTACATCTCATGTAAGTCTGAAAATTTGCTATGCCCATAAGCCAGAGTCTTTCATTTTCTCCATTTTCGAAAACCAACCTTTTAATCTCCATGATTATGTACTCCACAACACAGTAGTAATTTCTCCTTTGCTCGCCATAAGTGGACCAAAACTCGGAAACCCATTTGAGATCACCTAAATACAAGACAACCCCTCTACCAATATAGCTTTTCACAAGACACCTAAGCTCCACAATTTTCTGTTCGACTTCTTCCTTTGAGTGATTTCTTAAAGAAAAAACAGGAAGGCTAATAAACTGTGTATACCTCAAATCTCCAGGAACTTGTCCTCTCTCAAACTTTTCTATAATCCCTCTAATTACACCCTCAGTACCAGCTAAACACCCTCCAACAATCACCGTATTCCTTCTCTTGTTAACCAACGTGTTCAAAACACTCATAACATCATCATTGGTTCTGACTTGATCCAGAGGCCTGCTGGGTTTCCCCCCATACTGACTAAAAGTTATAGATTGAGATAAACCAGCATCAAGAACCTGAGGTTTTGTGCTTTCTTTGGACTGCTGGCTATGCAAATTAGCACTTTGAGAACAAATATCCAACGAAACATCTTCTTCTACCTTACTTTTCACTTGACCACTGGAGAAACCAGCTTCCCTCATGACTCTACTGACACTTGGGTCATCTAAAATGGAAATTATAAGCTGTTCAACCTCAATTTTCAAGGCTAATATAGGTTGTTGCTGGTTTTCAATAGAACCACGGCGCTGGTGAGCCTGTGCACGCTTAAAAGCTGCAACCAAGGCGTTAGACAACGAAGGACGAGGGGAATGAGGACCTAACAACGGGCTTGCAGTAGAGGCAGGAAGACGATTAAGCGCGACGTTAAAGCAAAGCTCTAAGGCCTTGCATTGAAGAGGGTGAGAGTGAGAACGAAGACACGCTCTTCGGAGAAGACCAGCAGGGCAAGCAAGCATAGCGCTTGCTACATGAAGAGGTGTCACTTGAGCATGGCCTCGCCGTCTGGCTAGACTAACTGCTTGCTTCACTACGTTAGTAGCCTCAGCAGTCAGAGCCTGCGGCACTGCACAAAGCCCTGCTCTCATGATTTTCTCTTTGATTTCTTTGTATTACTACAATGATTAGACAGAATTTCTTGGGAAAATTAGAATTTTGGCTGGATGAACAGTTTCATTTGTGTCGGTAGCAAAGAGAGATGATTGAGTGGGAGAAATTTTATGTCATCTAGCTATGAAGTTCAGCATGTACTGAAGAGTGAAGAGAGTTATGAGTGTGAAGATATATAATAAGTGAGGAAGTGGATTTGTTCTTTTCTTGTTAGTGAGGAAAAAGTTTGGTCTTCGAATGTGAAAGTGAATTGCATGTGAAGAAGCAACTTTGCCTTTGTGTTTCTTTATCGCTCCCTTCAAATGATATAAAGTTGTGCTGATAATTAAAAGTTGGTGTAACAGGCATTAAACATATATTTCAAAAAAGCACTTAGCATTACGCACTTTGAATGGAATAATCACTTTTCTTTATGTGATTTTCCTTTATGTTTTTATGTAGTGATGTGTAACGTCCAATATGAAAAATCATCAAAGAGAGAAAGAGAGAGAAGAATTAACGAGATCAAAACTAGATGATGAAAAGAGGAAAAAAGAAGGTGTAAAAAAGATGAAAAAAGAGAAAGTTACAAAGAGATATTAAAAGAGAGAGCCGACTGCCTGTCTGTTTGAAGAGAAAATTGGGAACTGTGGTTTGCTTTTTCTTTCTTCCTTTTAACTCTCTTCTCGAAGAAGAGAAATAATCTCTTGGATGAATGGCTGCCAACCAGGGTGGTTTTGACAAAATGATTCAGCAAGGAATAATATCGTGTTGAACTGGGCTTTTAAAGTCCCGAAGCCTTTATATCAACATGTCAACTGGGCCTTGTCTGATTTCCAAGTCAAAGCGACCTTACAACGAAGGTCTAGCATAGTTAACGGGTTTCGTATCGGCTAGCCAATGTAACGTTCTGACCAAGGATAATTTACCCTTTAACAGCTGTTGCCCGCAGCTCGAAAGCTTGTATTATCTACAGTCTCCTCTCCCGTTAAAATTTTACACAGGTGAGTTAATTCAATGGTTTAACATTCCTTGTTACTCTGCCGTCTGGATGTATTTCTTTTTATAATTTTTTTTCACTGTTTGTTCTGCCACTAAAATTAGTTTTCGTTTAGGTGAGCTTGTGATGTGTTTGAGAGAGTTCTCGTTTTGTATTGTTTAAGCTCAATGAAATGAACGTCTTGTGCTTTCAGAATCAAGTTTTACAAATATCGGCAAGTGATAGAAATTTTAATCAAGTTCTTAAATGATCACACCGTCCATTGATATCGCAATGGCAGAACGCCCCGAGACTGGCATGAACATCGAGATATGGAAAATGAAAAAATTGATCAAGACCCTAGATTCTGTACAGGGAGATGGTACCAGCCTGATATCTCTAATCGTAAATCCTGGCGATCAGATATCTAGAGTTGGCAAGATGCTGGGAGAGAAAAATCGTAGTGCTTCAAACATTAGGAAGAGAGTGAATCGCCAATCTGTGGAAGCTGCAATCACTTTTGACCAGTCTAGGCTTAAGCTTTATAAAACTGTTCCCTAAATGGACTGGTTCTGTTTACTGGCACAGCTGTAACTGAAGATGGAGAGAAGAAGTTTGCGTATGATCATGTGCCTTTCCAGCCCATAAAGTCTTCTCTATACATTTGTGACAAGTTACAAACAGATGCTTTGAATCGACTGCTTGAATGTGATGATAAGTTCGGATTCATAGTTATTGATGGGAATGGAACCCTCATTGGGACGGTAACTGGCAGCAATCAAAAGATGGTTCTCAAGTTTACAGTTCATCTCCCAAAGAAACATGTAAGAAATGGTCAGTCAGCCCTCTGATTTTCTCGTCTTCCAGTGGAGAAACGCCACAATTATCTCAGGGAAACTGCAGAGCTTGCCACAAAGTATTTTTGAGATACTGCAACAAATAAGGCGATTGTTGCATGGTTAATACTTGCTGGATATGCTAATTCAAAACCGAACTGGGTCAATCTGATCTGTTTGATCTCGGCCTCTGGGCTAATACTGAAAGTTTTAGGGTTTTCACATGGTAGCGAAAGTGGTTTGAATCAGGCAGCAGAGATGTCATCTGACATTATATCTAACGTGAATTTTCGAAAGAGGAGTGACTTGATTGGTAAATTGTTTGAAGAATCAGACAGGAAAGAGGAAAGCATGTGCTTAGTGTAGATGACACTGTAAAAGATCTAGAAATGGGTGTCATCCAAACTCTTATTGTCTGGAAAGACTTCGATCTAAATCGGTTTGAATTGAAAAACAGAATGACAAAAAGAATTGTCAGAAAACACTTGGATAAGGAGCAAGAGGCCGACCCCAGGAATTTCCAGGATTCAGCCAGTGCTTCTGAACTGAAAGTTGAGGACAAAATGGCACTGCTGGAGTGTTTTGCTAATCATTACAAGCAATTCGGCTGCTCACTTGAGATTGTCACCAACAGATCACAAGAAGGGTCTGAATTCTGCAGAGGATTTGGTGGAATCCTTGATATAAGAGCTTTTGATGAGAATATTGATGATGATTCTGACTAAGCTGCACACTCGAGCTTCGTTTGCTTTAAGCTACTGTGTCGAATTGCAGTTTGAAAGATACATGTATGATATTGCTACATGTTAAGGATTTTAGATGCTATCTGGTAATGGAAATGGAGGTAAGGATGTAATTCAAACGTTTTCAGATTGTAAGTCTTACATGTTGAAGGATCTTGCACATTATTTTGATAATTTAAGCATAAAAATCCTATCAAGTTAGTTAATACTCTGCCATTTTTCTTCTGTGAGGTGCTCTGTTTTGCACAGATCCTCAGATTTTCCTTGCGGAGACATTAAAACTATTACATTACAAGCAAGAGGCGCCGATTGCTTTAAATATTTGCAAGATTTCTTTAACCGGCATAAAGCAAAGAAGCTTTCTCTTATGTGAGCTTTCTTTTCATTATTAAAAAAAAAACCCATCGTTGCTCCCTTCCTATTGAATAGTGAGAATTATTGTAACAGCACCGAAAAACAAATACAGTGAGAATCTCACAAGCAGCTGGCTAGGTTTGTGTTGGGCATGGGGACTACAAATTTCACGTGTAAAATGACATAAGATTAAGGTGCATTGTATGAATCACAGCATAAAGTTCGGTCTTGATAATTCATATGATAGCCCACCGCCAGCTAAAGCCGCCCATGTTTTTTCTATTACACAGTTTTCTAAACTTCTTCCTTTTGTATGGTCATAGATATGGGACGCTACCTACTGCATAGTCTCTGAATAATGGAGAGGTAGCTTTTTCAATGAACTGGAAATGCTCGTTAGAGGATCTTATAATATCCATGATCTCGGTGATATAACAGTTCCTTAATGTTAACCACTTGTAGAGTTGATGGTGATGGATCATGGTCAAATTGATGAATAGAAGAAGAGAAAGAGAGAGTTCACATTTTGATCAAACCAATGAATATAGATGGTGAAGAAATAGACAGAGATCTGCACAAAATTTTCTGGTTTAATCTTGTTATATATATATATATATATATATAGAGAGAGAGAGAGAGAGAGAGTTTTAACCTACGAATAATATACACAAAAATGCATGATGCATACAGAACATTTGAAGTCTTAAGACAGTACCAACTTTCCATCGTCATCATCAACGTCGATCTCACCCTTCAATGAACCCAAATTAGGAGACAAACTTGAACGTGAAGAAAATGAAGAAACAGCTGAAGAATATGAAGTATAATCGTTGTTGTTACTTGAACAACCATTTGCTGCTGTTGGTGCAATATTCACTAGCAAATCAACAAATGCATCCACTATAAACCCATGATTCTTCTTCCCGTTCACTTTCAGATACCATCCCAACAATTCTTCCAAACAATCCCAATCTTTTAATCCGTGAGTTTCCACCATTTCCTCCATTGATATTCTGAAGTCCACGTACGGATTATCAGAATCCATGGCTAAGAGTACGCTTTCTTTGAATGGAAACCCTTCAGATTTTGCTTCTTCGAGGATAGACCTTGTTTCACCCCCAGGCTCGAAAAACAGCCGCTCTGATCTTGCTTCGCGTACAATTATCTCCAACGACTCGTTGTCGACTTGATCTTCAGATTCTGTCGAGAAACTTGCTGATTCGGATGAGTTTGTGAACCATGACTCTGGCGTTTCAACTTCAACACCATCGACAACAACACAAGGATCAAAAAACACAGAGTTTACAGTCTTGAATATTTCATCTCCTGCTCTGAAAGAAACAGTCTTGGGGTTTTTGCAAGAAGGCCACTGTCGCCATGGCTGCTGCTGCTGCCTGCTGCTTGTTTCTTGATTATTATACCTGAAGAGCGAAGGGATCAACTTCATCTTCTTCCCCATTTGTTGAGAGAAAACACTTTCTGAAATATTACAGTGATTTTGTTTGGTCAGGTATTGGAATTAATGCAAGGAAATGGAGTTGAAGGACAAATATATAAAGGGGAATGGTGAGAGGAAGACGCGAAGGAAACGGGGGAAGGTAGGTTCTGTCATGTGTGTATTTAATGTGTTATTTAATGTCCATTGCCAATACAACAACACAATATAACCCTACTTTTGTCTATTTTATTATTATTATTATTATTTTTAATATCATCCAATATTTCAAGATTTTTTTTTTAAATTATTTAGTATTCTATTTGTAGAGTTTCTTAATGCAATTAGCAAGCTTTGGATGAATTAATATAATTAAGTCATGACATTATTTAGAGGTAATCAATGTAGTTGAAAGTTGAAAGGAAATAAAATACAAAGAAATGGAAAGACAAAAATTAATAAAATACTACAAAAATGCGAACAATGATCTGTCTATAAAATATTAAATATAAATAATATTTAATTTTTTTATATTTTAATTTATTATTTTAATTTTTTTATAATTTATTTTAAATTTTATGTTAAAAAATTTTAAATACAAAAATTGTATTTACGAATCAAATTTTTTATATATTTGTATTTTAAACAAGAGTATTTTTTTTTATTTTGTAAATTTTGCTCATTAAATTTTGGCATCGGCTCCTCGTTTCTCCATTTTTTTGTCACGTTATTAAAAAAGAAAGCTTGTCCTTTTGACTTTGTTTGGGTTATTATAGTAATTGAAAAGCCATGTCATTTGGATTTTTAAGAAAATCATAAGAATAAGAAGAAATTAAATAAATATTTTTAAAAAAATAAAGAAAGAAAACCAGAAAGAGGCAAAATTCATGTGAGCCAATTCAAAGGATTGGTTGGATAACCCACACTTGTCCTTGCCTCTGCATTAAATTAAAGATTGAAGACTGTGGCTTCTCATTTATTAGGAGCTTTTGCTTATATTTCTTTGTCCTGCCTTGCTCTCTCTTTTTAACCTTTTGGACCACTTAGGAATTGGAATGGTCTTGTGTTCATTTAGATCCATTAATCATTGTTTATTGTTATTAATCTATGCCCATTTTGAAATAGACATTAGAGTCTGTAAAATTATGGTAACTGTGTTGTAATCTTAAAGCCCACCAAAAAATTGAGACAAAGAGGACTAATTTGATTAATTCTCAAAATAGATGGACTAGTATGCATAATTCGTGAAATTCTTTGACTAAAAAGGATTTTTAGCAAAAGTTGAGGACTTTTATTTATTTTTTTAATGGAGAGATTTACATTTTCATGAGTCGACCAATCAGAGGTGAAGCTGAGCGTGGATTCGACTGTTCATCGCCATGAATATTTGTCAGAATCTCAGAAGTTTTTCAACTTTGTGATTATACTTCTTCATCTATGATTTGCCGATTCGATGAACAGCTGAGTTGACTTAGAATCAACTTTGATTTCTCCGAATGAATGATAGGATGCAAGGTGTATGTTAAATCTCTGGGAAATGCAATTATATGGTACCACCAGTTCTTACATTGTGCATGTGGATGGGACCCTCGATCGATTGCTGTTTTCTGTTGCCACCTTGCTTGCTCCTTGTTGAGCATCGTAGGAATGGTGATCCTGAGGTTGGACGACCTTCATTGCTGGGTAAAACCTATTTCAAATTTGTAGGAGATGGTGTTTGTTCATTAGCTTACATTAATTACCATTTTCATACCGGGAGCGAAGCTTCCTCTCAATTCAAATTCCCATTAAACACTTATTAATGCAGTGTTGTATCCTTGAATGAATAATGTCGAAGCACACCAAATCGGAGGTCCCTCTTTAAATTAAAGAGAAAATAAGGGATGAATCTTTTGGTCGTGCAAGAGAGATCCTGGTTGTCGGTTCGTATAGATGATTTATGTCTTGTAATGAACTGTTATTGTCTCCTACAAATTCATAATTGATTCCATTTCATAGCCATCGAAATACAAGAACATGGGGCAGTTGAGTCTGAGTTGACTCTTGATCATCGTTAACTTAACCATGCTCTTCTAATTAATTGTTTGTCCTTTGTACTTGGATTATTAAAAAGGTTATGAAACTTAACCACCATTCATTTGGGTCCACGACCCCATGCTCATACCATGATGATTATATGTACTACATTGCATGCATGCATGCATCTGTTGCAGCCAAAAACTTAGTCAATGCTGGTAAGCTGTTTGATTTGTCAATGATAAGATCAATATGGAGAGAACGTGAAACAAAAACAAGAATCAGAATCAATCGTCTGTTTGGTGTAAATGCAATGCAATGATCATCTTAAGAATTCGTTTGTCTAACACATTACCCAATTAGATTAATTATACATTACAATATTTTATGCCAAGATTTTTCTTGCTTATCATGGAGCTTCTCCTTACAATCTCATTGGGATGCAAGAAACCCTAATTTTTTTTAATTTTTTATTTTTGCATTATTTCCTAATGATTGGTTTAGGGTATGTATATATGATTGTGACACTTGTATTATAATAGAATAAAATCGAAGGTGATGATGAAATGGCATGTGGGTTGAATACAAACCATAAGAAAGTAAAAAAATAATTGTTGAAATAGACAATATATGTGGTTGAAGTTCAATATGATTTGGATTGGCTGAGATTCCAAGAACATGAAGGAAAAAGGATATAGTCAGAATGTTGAATACATATATTCATTGATTCTTTTTCTGTTTTTTTAAATTTCTTTCTCCATCTTCTTGGAATTTGGAATCTAAATAGACAAAGAAGTCAACATATGAGTTAGTAGGAGGTGTCTTCAAAAGAAGACAAACATGATGATTTAGAAGTAGAAAAACGACTTAACCACACAGCACTTTTTATAAAAGTACTTCCTATCAAGTACTTTCCAGAATAACTGAAATATTGTTTATTAGACCGGACCAAGAAGGACTGGATTAAAAGGCAGGCGTGGGCTTAGGTCTATAAAATAAGCATGGTGTATTTAAGGCCCTTTTCATCAGTTTAGACCCACTTTGACTTTTCTTTGTCAAAACCATCCTTAACAATTTTATCCTTCACTTAAACTATTAAGTCCAAAAAAAAAAAATGAAAATGAACTGAACTAATTGACCCAATTGATGGGTGTTCAATTTTATTTTTAAAAAATTAAATTATTCGAATTAATTATTACTTCAAACTAAAATTGAACTAAAAAAAATTTTATCAGTGTATTTAAAAGTTAAAAATATTATATTCAAATTTATGAACTTTCAATATAACTTAAAAAATAAAATTATATGAACTATTTTTTAAGAACATAAAATTTCTATCTTAACTTACAAATTATAACAAATTTTATTAATATCTCATATCAATAAAACTCATTAATTTTTTTTATAAATTAATATTTTAATTAGTCAAATGGCTACAAAAATTAAACTAAACGATGAAAATTAAGAAGTTTATTTACTTTAAATAATGGATAATATTTACCTAATTTAAAGAAACAAAAAGAGAGAGCACTTAATAGTGTGTGTGTGTGTGTATATATATATATATATATGCAAATGTCATTAATACACAACATATGACATAAGAGAAACTCAAACAAAGGACATTAAAAAAGAGTAAACCTAGATACATATAATATTGTTGAAAGAAGATATTAAAGCAAGCAGCTAATTGCTCCTCGATCTCTTGGCTGGGCTCTCCCTGAACATATCAATGAGAACAGAACCCATGCACTTAGGGCACTTGGGCTCCACTTCAGAAACCATAACATAAATATGGCAGTGGGAACAGCCCATCAAAATCAGAGATGGCAAATCTGCTTCTGTCTGGATCTGGATGTGGTTCTGGTTCTGGTTCTGGTTAGAGCTTTCAAGGTCTTGATTAATGGCGTTCATGCCCAAAGACATGCATGCAAGTTGTGAAGTTGGTGATGAAATTTCAGATTGGTTTGATGAATCTTGGCTTTCATCTTCGGAATCTGATTTCACACCACCATCTGAGGGTGACAGACTCAGACTCATGTCTACATTTGTTGGCTTGTCATCTTCTTGATTCACCTCTTTCATTTGCATGCCACACTCTTTGGTTTCTTGCTTAGGGCTTCCTTTTTCAATCTAAATAAAATGAAAAATAGTTAACTAAGAAGAAAAATTATAGAAAAATGTATTTAGTTAGATGATTAGTAAAATAAACCGCTGTTAAATTTACAATATTGATGGTAAAGTAAATTATTTTTTTGGAATATTTATAAAATTAAAAATTTTGTTAAGAAAATTAGTAAAAATAAGAAGAAGATAATCTCTAGTTATAATTAATATAAGTATTAAATTTAATTATAAAAAGAATTTAATTTTAATTATAAAATGACAAGCAAAACAAAAAAAAAGACAAGAATTAAAGAGAAATTATTAAAAAAATTGCAATATTAAATCTAAAAAAATATTAAAATTTTTACCTTATCACAATAAATATGACAAAAAATACTATTAAACTCGAGTGAAGTTGAATTATCCACCAGATGATTGAAATTAATAGATTTATAAAATTCTTGATGGAATTGATCTTTGCTCAACTCAATATTGCTGGTATCTTCGGTTATGTTTCTCACAATATCACTATCATCACCATTTTCTCTACCATACTCTTCATTTTGGTTTGAATTGTCTGACCAAGAAGCCATAACATGAAAAATTCAAGAATGGTGTTGAATGATGTTCATGTACAAAAAAATAATAACTCTATATAAAAAGCGAGAGAACACAGTTTTCAAGTATACTAACTTGTTAGTGAACCAATATCAAGTGTGAAACTGAAAATTTCATAGAGATAATATTAAATCAAATTAAAGTTTATGCCTAATCCAAATTTAGGAAAGCCACCAACCAATTTTCTTTTTGAAAAAAAATAGTTGCATGTACAATAAAAGGGAATGGAAATGAGTTCCACTTGTAGCCATTTGATACAAGTGTCAATTACAACACGTGTATTTCATAAATGTGGAGTTATCCACTGAGAAGATGACAAAAGCAAAAGCTTCAAGAGTAACCGTTGCAATTATGAAAGCAAACAAAAACCAGTAAGTTCAACTTTTGAAAAGAAAGATGTGATTTCTCTAGATTAATTCACAAGAATAATATCATTAGCTTCCCCTGATATTGATCAAAATATCATGCATGTAGAAAAGGGTCAGTAAACTATCACTTACATTTTAATAAGATGTGGATTGGATGTCCCTTCAGCCAGATTATACGCCAAAAAGTATAAAAATGCACTGAAAATTAGGAGTGAACCTCTAGGTCAAAATTGTTTGATACAATTGCACTACTTCAGCATATACAAATACAGTAAGAGGCTGGTACTTACAAATAAAAGACTCTTCAGTCATCTCCCACTAGGAGCATCCCTTCAAAATGTAAATGGTTAATCCACAGGTTTTCCAGGCGGAGAATATGAGATCATATTAGTATATTCAATTAGGAACTCTCGGCTTCACACACCAGGATGCTGATCAAAAATATATTTGACAACCCTTCCATCACCAAACTAATGCGTGTTGCATTCAAAATGCAAGTTAAACTAATAACCTATGTTTAAACTCCTCCTCCTTGTCATCTTCAGAACCACCTAACCATAAGCAGATACAATGATAGCAAAACCTATGATAAAAAAAAGGCAGTTAGAAAGAAATGAAAATGAGAGCATTGACCTAAAGACGAGACCGGACATAAAACCTTGAAAACTTTGATCAATAGAGCACTACAAAAGTTTCTTTATGAAAAATTACATTGCAAATGCACAAAATATATGTCAGCACAGTGGAATATAATCCAAAACTTATATAATATTAAACTCTTGCAATAAGGAGTAGTGAGTGGCTCATCTCTAGCTTACACACTTGTAGCCTTAAAATTATAAAACTAGAACATGCATATGACGAGAAAATTATCGTCAGTCATAACGAATTTCTGACTAGTCACCAGTGAGCATATATGATACTCCTATAAATAATTGCATTCAGTGTTGTGTGTCTCTCTTTGGCCTCTTCAAACCAGTGATCTGCAGCTCTTGCACAAAAAGATGAGATAACATTATATTGGGCAGTGACCAAAATGCCTTTTTGGTCACTAATATAACCAATATGATACCCTGAGCAAAATAAATAAACAGCCGCAAATTGCAAGCATTTTGCTCTGAAATTTTTTGCGCATTCTGTTTTGTGTGAACTGTAGAACTGTACACATGCTTTACCAAGGAGCTTTTTTATTATAAATATAATTATGTCTTATTCTCTTTAACTAAAAATTGTTTGATAGTAAAATTTTTAAAAATACATAAATAAACAATGGCAGGAATAACAGTGTTTCACCAAAGCAAGTTGAGAACCCACTTCAATAGGAACTGGCTTGGGGTCATGGCTCATGAAAATGACAACTTACAGCACAAAAATTCAGAAGTCCAAAACAAGTAATTGAATTGAGCCAGACCAACAGGTTATTCCATCCAGTCAAAAACTGAGTAGTTCATATGTAATTTAGGACAAAGTACACCGTCATTTCACTAACAACGTTATCACATCAATAATATATTTTTTTTATTTGAGATACGAATAAAGGAAACCCGTTGGTTATCCTCAAAATTATTGTCAACAAATTTAAACAACTTGTGATACTTCCATAATTTTTGCATCTTTCAGCAAAATGTTCAGCTTCAATGAATGTGATTTAACCAACATTTTGATAGGATTCCTAATTTGCACAAAAGGCAACCAGCAAAGTAAATATGACACCATTACGCATTTCTGAGATAACAAATTTCATATCAAAAGCTCAGTGAGAACGGTGGCAACAATCAAAAAGAGAAAACTAGCGGACCATGTTACTTCAGTGACCCAATAGTATGCTTTCTCAAAACAGCATAACAAATTCAAAATATATATGCATACATATGGGAAGGAAAGGTATTCTGAGAAAATATTATGATTTACTTACTCAGCATTGCTAATTTTAGCAAATCCCCCCACAATTGAACTGTAAGTCACCAAACTCATTTCAATGCCTTCTTCCTTAATTTTCCTAACACAAGATAATGCTTCTTCCATATCTCTACCAACTGCAAACGCGTGAATAAGGCTACATCAAACAAACTACTTTAATGTCTAAGCAAGGACCCGCCACTGTCTCTAAAACCGCAAGAAAGCAACTACCCAAATTTGTATAAGTTTAAATAGTTTCAATAATTTTTTTTAAAACAAATTCAGAAAATATAATAAAACATAACAAACTTGCAAGTTAAATATACTTTCTAAACTCAAAGGTTCTATCATATTTCTCAAATAAATGCAACAGATTCTTCTCCAGTAGAAGTCCTTTGAAAGTATCACTGACATAAACTAAATATTCACTCAAATTAGTTTACACACAAATTTAGTTCATCTGAAGGGCTCAAGAAACTCAAACTCAGGCTGATTCACATTGATTTTGTGTGAAATTTAGGAATACATCACATGTTGTAAGAAATTATTACTTTGTATAGACATGTGAGGTTGGCTCTATCCCTTTAGCTTGCATGCTCTCGAAAGTTTGACTAGCACAATGCAAGTCCCCTCATCACGCATAATAGTTCACCATCAAACCAACTCTCTTCTTGAAGGCTTTCAAGGCCAAACAAAAAGGAGAAAAAGACAAAAAAAAGCAGCGGTTCAGCATGACACGTAAAAGCTATAACATTTTTTTTTTGCACTCAAACTCAATTATACAATGAATAAATACCACATTATCATCTTCTGATGTTCTTAACTTAAGTAATTGGCACATTAATATCAACTGTAAATAAAAAAGAACGAAAAAAAAAAAAAAAATCACCATTCCTTTTTGTCATTAATATAGCAGTATTTATACCAAATTCAACATTTTAGACACATAATATATTAAGAAAACAACAAAAACTCTTTCCAAACTATCATATCTCCCATTGACCCCATAAACTAAAAACAAGCACTCGTTTTCGCAATGAAATTCAGTTTAAAGAACATAAATTGAGTAGTTTAGTACACACATGACCAAAATTAACTCAACAGAACCTCATGTTATCATGTATGCACAAACGCTTTTTATTGTGAAATTCAACATAAACCTCCTTGAAGTCTCATTAAATTTGTCACGCATCTCTTTCGTGCAGGGAGATGTCCAAAGCAACATACCTTTTTAAGCCTCTCGAAAGCACTAAAAACTGCCTGCCAATTCTCAGGTTGCACCTCTACTACCGTCCGGCACTCCCTCCTATCACTATCTCTCTCCTTATGCCACTTGGACCTAAATTCATCCTCGTCGATTCTCGCCACCCACTGCGCTCGGTCGTCCGCCTTGGCCTTCAATCTTCTCCTGTCATCCAGCTTCACCGTCAGCACCCTCCCATGAAACTCAACCCCATCAAACTCCATCGCCTTCATCGCAGATTTTTCAGCCACAGGACCATCGTATATCACAAACCCAAAACCCACATTTTTCTCGTAGCCATTATACCCTTTTATTAAAATAACATTCTTTATCGGCCCGAATGGACGAAAGAATTCCATCATCTGGTGCTTCTTAAACCAGTTTGGTAAATTTCCCACAAAAATCTTACCCTCTTGCCGGAACTAGTTTCTTGGGAAGACGAAGATGAAGACAGATTCTCGATACTGGGCATTTCATCATCTTGAACTTCGGTTTCTTGTACAGACGCTGGCGGCGGAGGTGGTGGAGATGAAGGCGAGGAAAGATTGCTGGAGAGGCGGAGTTTGGCGGTGAGAGAAAGCGGATTGTTGTTAGCGGGAGGGAGGGAACATGATTGGTATTTACGAGGTTTTTTCAAGGGGTTAGAGGGGATTTTCTTGGTGTTGGCTGAACGGATGTGGGGTTCAGGTGGTGTTGGAGGAGGCGGCGGTGCAGGCTTCAGAGAGAAGTTGTGGCTGTGCTTGCGGTGGTGGCGGGATGGTTGGGTCTTTTTTGTGAGCAGCGTGGAGCAGAGAATGAAAAGATGTTATCCATCGTTATCTGTTTTGCTGTTTTGTAAGCTCTGAAGAAATAAGTGCTACTGACGGAGTGAGGGAGAGCGAAAACGAAGAGCGAACTTCATTTGAAAATTTTGGTACCAATTAAATTTTGCAAATTGGATCAAGTTTAGGCCCAAACTTAGGCCCATTTCGATCAACACAAATGGAATGAACCAGCCATCTTTCAGTGAATATCCGATTCGTAGTCTCTCTTGGTAAATGAGTAAAGAGACACTGATCATGTTTTTTTCAAGTAGAAACATCGACTACTTATTTACCTTACTTCCAATTTGTAGAATTATTTCATACACCTCTCAATTACATTAAAATAGTTCATATCAGCAGATTATGGTTTGGAAAGTAATTGCATCAAGATATAAAAATATAAGATTACGAGTTGAAAGTAGTTTGCTTCACACGGAGTTGTTTGAAACTAGAGATTAAAATCACTGATGCCATTTATCAAGTGCATTATTTAAAGAGAATGAGTTGATTGTCTTCATTATCAACAAGCTGAACATGCATTACTACTGGAGAAGGTAAAATAATCTTGCTAACCTTCAGGGATCGATAACTGCAGATGAGCCCTGAAATTTAAGTCCAAAGAAACAGTTTTCCGATTGCAGACACAAGGCAAATGTTAGCAGACGCACAATTTTCATGTCTACCACTGAGAATTCTAGCAAGATAACTTCTGCTTGCAAGTCAATTTGTCATAGAGAAGTATTTCCAAAAGCAAGTACCACAAATTATTGTCTGCAGTTACCAAACCATGTTCATAAGAATCATGACAGACAAGAGCTGACAGTCAAAAATCAATTATCATCCAAAGTTGATAATAAAACAACTGTGTATTTACATCAACAGCATAATCATTCCATACCATGCCATAGAAAAAAGGCAACACAATAAACAATTTCAAAAGCACATAACAAAAAATTAACATGCTTTAACTTCAGCAAGTAACATTGGAGAAAAAAAAAAGAAACAAAATGACAAAAATTCCTTAAAATCAACTTAAGTATCATTCCCAGTTCAAGCCTTAACTAAATATCTTTCTTAAAACCATAAACAAAATTAGGCATGAAAGCATTCATAGCAATCATAATAAACATCTAAACTTCTCATTCTTCAATGACCCACGAAGCCTCAAATACCTCAGTAACTCCTGCCAGCACCCCGGCCATAAACTGGGGGAGCAATCATATTCTGTGGCTCAACTTCAACAAGACCAGACATGTCAGACATGCCAAGAGTAGCAAGCATTTCCAAGGTTTCCTTGTCAACCTTAATTTCATCAGTCTTAATAGCAGACTCATCAGGCACAAAGTCCATGCGACGTTCACGCTCCTCTTCTTGCAGTTTCAGTGAGATTCCACGCACTGGACCCTTCTGAATCCTCTTCATCAGATGGGTGGAGAACCCAGCAATCTTGTTACGCAGCCTCTTTGAGGGGATGATGGCAACCTCCTCCAAGATCTTCTTGTTGGTATGGAAATCCAATGTCATGCGAGAGTAGTACCTCTCAATCACCTGGCGAGAGGACTTCTTCACAGTTTTGGTGCGAACACGACCCATCTCAGAGATTAAGCTGCTGAAGCAAGTAATGAGAAAATACATTTTATACAATGAGTTGGCATGAAAAATAAAGCATGAATCATCGAAAATAATAAGCTTAAATTTTAAAAAGACATAAACATAAGCTTGAGATTTGGAATAATAAATTGGCTACTAGAAGACACAAACTTATACTCAATCTAATCTAAGAGACAAGAAACCATACAAGAAGGAACAAGAGAACCTGCACTATAACCTGCAATTCTTCATAGCTTACAGAAACTTAACAAAACTTTAGTTGATAAAACTATTTGCCTTGAAAAAAGAGTTTTACATACCATGGATTCTTAACACAAAATAACATTCATGAGACTCAAAAGTATATTTACTACAAGAAATTCTAACAATCGCTTGCTTCAACAATTCAACTGCTAGCTGTCAAGTCACAGCACGCAACAGGAAAATGAGAACTCTTGAATATCCAACAAAAAGAACAAAGTATAATATTTCAGATCTCAAATTTTGAATCATCTAAAACCCAGATAGGAATAGAAAATCAAATTACAACTAACCTAAAGAAGTTACAATGCTTCATAGTAGAGTTTAGAATTTACATTTTACAGAAGAATATTAAACCATAGAAATTACATAAAAAAAAAAAAAATTCTGCAATCAAACTTAACAACATAAACAAAACCCTAAAGCGTAAAACCTACCTTAACGAATAGAGAGACGAAGAACCAAAGAGCCCAAATCTCGAGAGGTTGCGGCAGCCAAACAAATGCTAGAGAAGCAATGCCGAGACATTAGGAGTGGCATTAGTAAGTTTTTTTTTTTTGGATCAGGTCTGGAAGAACATAAGTTCCTACAGCAATTACCAATCAAAACTAGCCACGTGTTAACAGTGGGCATGAGTACATATGAACTTATATAAATGATGGGCCTGCTCGCTAAATTGGAAGACACAATTGTTTTATGGGCTGGGCCTGAACTGAAGTTGTTCGTGTACTTTTACACACACTTTTCATCTTTTTGAAGTACTTTTTCTTGATTTTACATTTTTTTTATTATTAAATTATTAAAAAGAATAAATTGACAAGTACTTAGATCTTACAAAACAATAATTTTTTTTTTTTTAAAAAAAAAGAGTATTATAGTTTACAGTTTCTTCTCTTCAATTTGGAACTGTTGGACAGGACTCAGTGCTGCGGTTTGTCTCAATCCTCAGCTAAGTTGCCCCACGTTTAGATCTTTTTCCATACAAAATTTTGAACCTCTACTTTCAGTTTCTCTTACCTCTTAGCCGCATCTCATACAGGATGATTCCTCACTAGTGCTACTAATATGAAAATGCTTTTCAATTTCTTCGATGGTAAACTATGTTTGCAGTAGAGCAGTGGTGCTTAAGATGTTTTGAGGGGAGACAATTGCAATTCTCTTGCAATAAATTTATAGCAACCTGAGTTAATGTTTGTTTGATATTGAAGCTTGGTGAAGTATGGTGACTTTTAAATCGCAACTGTTGTAAGATAAAAATATTAATATCATATTTTAAATAATAAAAAAAATGAGTAAATTCCACTAAAAATATGTGTTACAATCATCTTTTTAGCTTGCTTTTACAGTTTTAAGGGAAATCACCTCACCTCACCACACCTCAATATCAAACAGACCCTTAAAGTTCCAACTATCAAGAATAACCCTCCTGCATAGAGTGAAGTTCCGCGAATGTTAATGCCTTAAATGGCATGAGAAAATAGCATAAGAGTTGAACCTGACTAAAACATGTAATCCTTTCTTACCATAGGCTACGCAATTGTGAAGATCTCTGATGTTACCGAAGCCAGTCAAAAAAACCCTGTCAATTCAACTGCAAAGCTTATACTAGTGCAACTAAAAGTCGGTGATGTCATCCAAGTAGGATTTCACTGAAACTCCCTACAGGAACAACAAGCCATTTCTTAAATGGTGAAACCGATTTGTGTCCCTAACAATTATTTCTCTCCCTGTGATGCTTGACGCGTACTTCATAAAAGAATGGCCAATCCCCACAAATTCTGAGATTCTTCATAATCCTGATGGGACCGCCAGCACATAAGCACCTCAGCCCAAAAGTAAGAGCTATCTTCTTGGTGTGGTGCATCAAAAGTTCCTGCTTTCTGCTATCTTCCACATCATGAAGGTCATGCTCAGTCCCGGGCTTGTAACCTAACTCCTCCATATCTTCCACTAAGGGCTCTAACTTTCAGTATACCCAGCAATTCTAGGGTGGTTTGTCTCTCCAACCATAAATGTATGAACCTTGTCCTTAATTTCAATCCAACTCTTACCTCTCTCCTTTTTCAACTTGCTGTCCCTAATAAGTTTCCTTGACCTTACAACTTCCTCCCACCTCCTATTTGCTGCATATATGTTTGACAGCAGCAAATGGTTTCCTGCGTTATCCGGTTCTAGCTCAAACAAATGCTTAGCTGCTATCTCAGCCAATTCAAGATTCCTATAATTCCTACAAGAGGCCAAAAGTGATCCCCACATGGAAGCAATAGCATCAAATGGCATCCTCTCTATCAAATCATAAGCTTCACGAATCAGCCCCGCCCGACCAAGAATATCAACCATACATGAGTAGTGAAAGACATTAGGTAAAAGATTATGTTGTTTCACCATGAGATTAAAGTAGCTCTGGCCCTTTTCAACCAAGCCAATATGACCACAAGCAGATAACACAGAATTATAAGTATATTCATTTGGGTACAAACCCATCTGCTGCATTTTCTCAAATAGCACCATTACCTCCACATAACGTGAATGTCTAGAAAACCCAGAAATCATGGCATTCCACAGAACAACATTTTTCTCTTCCATGCCTGAAAACACAATATAAGCATCAACAACACCACCGCACTTAGCATACATGTCTATGAGCGAGGAAGCCACAAACATGTTGGAATTGAATCCAGTTTTGCACAAAACAGCATGAACCTGTTTCCCTTGAATCAAAGCTGCCAGACTGGCACAAGCACAAATAACAGAAGAAATTGTAAACTGGTTATGTTCCAACCCCACTACTTGAGCTCTACGAAACAACATGAAAGCCTCCTCATAAAGCTCGTTTTGGACAAACCCAGCCACCATGGAACTCCATGTAACTTCATTCTTCTCCGGCAAACACTCAAAAACTCGACATGCATCATTTATCAAACCACATTTCGCATAGACGTCAAGCAATGCAGTTCCCACGAACACATTCCAATCAATAGCAGCTTTGATAGCAAAACCATGCAATTGTTTACACTCAAAAACATCACATTTCAGGGCACACGCGCAAAGAACGCTCGAGACAGAGAACTCACTAACTGGGGTTATACCTTCTCTTAGCATATTCACAAAAAGAGCAAGAGCCTCTTGTCCGTGTCCATACGTCGTGTACGTTCCAAACATGGTATTCCACGAAACCACGCTTCGTTCAGGCATCTCATCAAACACCTTGCGAGCTTCATAAACAAGACCGCATTTCGAATACGCATTAACGAGCATGTTTGATGTTAGAATGTCGTCATTCATCCCAATGCGGATAATCTTAGCATGGCAAACTTTGCCTTGCAAGGGCACTCTTTCTCTTGCAGAAAACTGCAAGACAGCGTGTAAATTTGATAGTTGAGTAGTAGCATTTGCAGCCACCCAAACATGGTCTCGTTGGATTGTTGACGCAAGTTCTGCATTTGCTGTGGCCGAGAAGTTATTGTAACGTAGACCCAGAATGCAATAGGGTTTGTTTTTCCATCGAAATAAGGTTTTCATAAATTCGCACACAATGTAATCGCAGCTAACGAAATGTCATCAAAGGTCTATGCCAAAATGTGTTAAGACTACTTCCACTGCTACAAGAAAAAACAAAATATTAACTGGATTTGGGTTACCAAACCTCGGTTTTATCCACAACCAAGCCCAAATGAACATAAGACTACTAGCAAGCCCAACCATGGCTAGAAGTCATGTTAATAAAAATTGCTTAGAAGACAAAGCATTGGTAAGGTAACGTGCTGGATGACATTGAAATCTTGCCTGCCGAACATTGTTAGACCATTACCTTCCACTATATTATTTAATATTTTAACCTACTTTTTTTATTTTTAACTTAATTTACAGAATCCCGTTTTCTGCGTGTAGTTTGACTAGGGGACCTTCTTTTTTGGTAAACATTAAATTAAACCAAGTTACACTAATCTCAATTAAGACTAATGGAGATGAGCTCGTCCTGACCTGCGACAATCATAAAATATGGTCAATATTTCCAAATTTATTTTTGATTCGATAGCGTTGAAGAATGGTCAAAACAATCAAAAGCAAAATATTTTGGTTAGATTTTAGTATAGAATATGCAGGTTATTTTGAACAAGATTAGATGGGCATGTGACACGTAATGGGATTAAAGTAATTGAAAATGATACCTCAAACCGCACCCCGGCACTGCCTTTGCCTCACAGCTTTCGGTCTTTGCGGAAAATTTGTCCCGTTTGGATAGAAAATACCGTGCACGATTGCCGTTTCATTTCGCACTCCAATCACAAGTGTTCTGTTGTGTTGCTGTTTCAGCACAAACATTGACGCCAGCGTCATCCTCTCTTGCCATCCCTCCTTTTGTCTCTCGGCGCCACGTCCATGCTTATCTACAATAGTTACTTTTTACCCCACTTGTCCAAGCATGATACACGTCTAATCCTTCAGTATTTAATCGCCAATTTAAACTTCCGTTACGCACCATTTCAGTTTATGCGACACTTTGACTCCTAACCATCTATGACTTGGCAGATTTATTAGAGTTTCTTGTCTTGTGTGTGATTTTATACCAACTTCCACTAATTGCAATTTTCATAACGTACTTGGTATGTATGCAAGTGCCGAGTTTTCGTCCTTCTCGGTCATAGTTAGTGTACTAGAACGGTCCTGTTTAAAATTCTCTGTGTCTTGTTTGTGGAATCTAGATCAATGGCGTTAAGAAAAAAAGAAGGCTTTCCAACCTCACAATCTATTTTCCGGTATCAATGCAGTCAATAGATGATGACTGCATTTATGGGTTTATATAATTGTTGTTAAAAACCCTACTGATTTAATGAAGATTTTGTGGGATCAAAAAGACCTTTTTTTGGTCAAAATCCAGAACATGCAACTCAGGCGAGCATAAGCGTACGTATCAGTAATAATTGTTTGAAAATCACAGTCCCAATTTCAGACTCTTATTCCCTTGCTCTATAAATTATTTAAGCTCGTCTCTCTCCCTCTTCAAAGCTTGTAGAAAACGAGTAAAAGTAAAGGGCAAGAAGCAGCAAAACCGGAGGAAGAGGAGCAATGGAGATCAATAATTCCTCTTTCTCAACTTGCCGCTCTTACCTCCGAGCTCTCTCTCAGACTCCGGCCCGGCTCGCCCGGCGAGCCTTTTCAGTTTCTTCTTCGTATCAGGAAATGAGCCGGGTACGGGCCAGGTCCGGCTCGGACATGCGCCGGACTCTCCGTTGGTACGACCTCGTCGGCTTCGGTATCGGCGGCATGGTGGGTGCCGGTGTTTTCGTCACCAGTGGGAAAGCCAGTCGTCTTGATGCTGGCCCCGCCGTCGTGATTTCCTACGCCATTGCTGGGCTTTGTGCTCTTCTCTCCGCCTTTTGTTACACTGAATTCGCCGTCGATATGCCCGTCGCCGGTGGAGCTTTCAGCTATCTCCGCGTCACTTTCGGTACAATTATCTCAGCATACAGCTACACACCCGTTGTTTGTTTTAAAAGGCTTGACGTTTGTTATTAATCTTATGAACATTATACAGGGGAGTTCGCGGCATTTTTGAGCGGTGCGAATCTCATTATGGAGTACGTCACGTCAAATGCGGCAGTTGCTCGTACCTTCATTGCTTACTTTGGAACAGCAATCGGCGTGTCAACATCAAAATGGAGATTGACCGTCAACTGTCTTCCAAACGGCTTCAATGAAATTGATGCAGTCGCCGCCGCCGTCGTTTTACTTGTTACTTTGATTATCTGCTACAGGTACGATTAATACTACAACAAAAGCCACTTAATATTCAATATTTTACACCTGCACTAACTTTTTTTTTTTTATATATTCCTCTGTTTTTTTCAGTACCAGGGAGAGTTCGGCAGTGAACATGATTCTGACAGCGCTACACGTTCTATTCATAGCGTTTGTTATACTAATGGGGTTTTGGACAGGAGACCGGAAAAACTTTACGGAACCGGCTAACCCGGAAAACCCATCAGGGTTCTTCCCGTACGGAGCTTCGGGAGTGTTTAATGGAGCTGCCGCAGTTTATGTGAGTTATATCGGATACGACGCGGTTTCCACCATGGCCGAAGAAGTTCGTAACCCCGTCAAGGATATCCCTATCGGCGTCTCTGGCTCCGTTATCATCGTTACGATTCTCTACTGCTTAATGGCCTCTTCAATGTCGATGCTCCTCCCTTACGATATGGTAACAGAATTTTTGTAGGAAAATATTATTTTATTATTTTCAATAATTTTTTTCATAGATGTCATGCTGGGGTGATCACGCAGATCGATGCAGAAGCGCCTTTTTCGGCGGCGTTCGGCGGGAAATCGGACGGATGGAAGTGGATATCGACTGTGATAGGAGTGGGGGCCAGCCTCGGGATACTGACGTCGCTGTTGGTGGCGATGCTGGGACAGGCTCGGTACATGTGCGTGATCGGACGGTCGAGCGTGGTCCCCGCCTGGTTTGCGAGGGTCCATCCTAGAACATCAACGCCTGTCAACGCCTCCGCTTTTCTTGGTACGTTTTTGCTTCGTTGAAGTTGTGTTTGCAATTAATTATGTATATATTTTTTTCACATTTTAAATGTTCATATTTTGAATTTTATGATTTGTCATTTGCTTGTTCTTGAAGAACGACAGAGTCCTGAAATTTTTATTTCACGTATAGATTTAGGAAGAGACAATGAAACTCATAGTCCGGGAATTGGCAATGGGGCAGAGGAACACATTTAGAAGTGAGTGTTACCAAAGATAAAATATACTTTATATTTCCTTAGTGATACATATGCTTAAGACCTTTAGCTAAAGTTTCAACTACTAGACGCATATGATTATGCTTAGTGGTTTTCCTTATTGAAACTTTGTACAGTATGGAACTTGAATTGTTGAGGTGTTACTGATAGTCAAAAATGGATGACAGAGTTGTCATTAACAGAATCACATCACATTTTATCATATACTGGTCTGTGGTTACAGTTTATGGTGAATCTTGTAAATCATTTCATGGGTTGCATAATTTGCAGGCCTTAGATGCTGGGAATTTTACGAATGATAATTTTTGGTAGAAATGGTGTTGATGGAGGAATTCTGGATGATCAGAGTAAACTTGTTTTTTTCTGTTCATTGATGGGAGTTAGTCATCGGAAACATGCTTGGTCTGTCTGTAAAGTACAACACTTTTGAGATATCTTCCCTTGCTGTCGCTTGTACTTAATGCTCGCCAGGGTTGCTGCCATATTGCTTTGAATTTTAATTTATATAACTGTGATAGATATCTTTACATTAGGTAAGATTTCAATCTTTGCCAAGAAAAATGGGTGAGCTTTTGCCAGTAGGATAGGCATGTGATCTGAAAAGAAAAAGGTTTTGAGAGGTGCATGAACCAAGGGGAAGGCACATGGAAAGCATAGTATGCTAACCGATTTCATCACCTTCTCCATTTTAAGCCCCTTCATTTTTGTTCTTAAAGTAGTAGTTATATATGTCTGAAAATGACCTGAGCTCACAAGGCAGGGTCACTGATGAAAGTTGCTTTCAAATGTTGATAAGAGCTATAAATGAAAAGTTTTCCTCTTACTTGTAATTTCATCTTTTTATGGCATCTATGCTTTGCTGTTGAGTTTCTGTCATCTAATTTGGGAAAACTTGGTTGTTGCTTTATAAAATTGTTCGGTGGTTAACTAGTTTCACTTTCCTCAGATGTTCTTATCCTTTTCTTTTCAGGAATCTTTACTGCTGCTATTGCTCTTTTCACTCGCCTAGATGTGCTCCTCAACCTTGTATCAATTGGGACACTATTTGTCTTTTACATGGTGGCAAATGCAGTTATTTACAGACGTTATGTCAGTGTGGGGACGACAAATCCTTGGCCTACATTATCCTTCCTTTTGTTATTTTCAATCACCTCTATTATATTCACCCTTATTTGGCATTTTCAACAGCACTGCAAATCTAAAGCCTTTATGCTCGGAGTATGCGCCATAATTGCAATAGCGGTATTGCAAATTTTTCGTTTCAATGTTCCACAGGCACAGAAACCTGAGTTGTGGGGTGTCCCATTGATGCCATGGATACCATGTGTGTCAATCTTCTTGAACATTTTTTTGTTGGGGTCACTTGATGGGCCGTCCTACGTGCGATTTGGATTCTTTTCGGCTTTGGCGGTGGTGGTATACGTGTTCTACAGTGTTCATGCTAGCTTTGATGCCGAAGAAGACGGGTCTTTTGGTCAAAAGAATGGCGAAATTCTGAAGGAATCAGCAGAAAGTGAGGACCCAAGTCTAAAAGTGTGAAGTTTCTTCTGTTATTACATTTTCCTTCTCTGTAATGACTCCTTGCTTTCTGTGGGTGATGGATACTCAGAAAAGTTGGGGAAGAAACAAAAAGCCAATGAATGGAATAGAACAGAATAGAACAGAATAGAAATGGAGTGCAGAAATGGCAACTTGTATGGTTGGTATTTGGGTAGGCTGATTTTGATCCTTTTATATATTAAGTGAAATCATCCATCGACCACCTTTTGAGTAAGACATTAGACTTCAATAGTTAGTGGCAGAAAAGTATGATCATGGAGATCACAATCTTATTCAACTCTCCCATGCATAGCTTCCTATAATGCTCCAAATATGTGGTCTTTGATGGTTGTTGGGATAGATGTTAAATGGGAAATTTCTACACAGTATAGGATAATACAAAATTATTAAAGTGGGAATTGCAAAATGTGCATAAATTAAAGAAGAAAAAAAAATCAGATCTAGGAAAAGACAGAGGAGAAGGACAACCAACCCTTGTCTAGCTTTCTAACTGTGACAAAATAGGCATGGAGACATATTATAATGGGCCAATGTGTGTATTTGTTCCATGTATGCTTTTTCTATCCGAATTGAATCCTTTTTGTCTACATCATTAGTCACGTCTGTATGCTCAATGAAAGTGAATATGGTCAAGAACACTTTGATGTTAACACTTGAATTATCCGGTACATTATTCAGTCAAATTATTGATTTTTGATTGAAATTCAAACCATTCTTTTCCATTAAAAATACCCCATTTTCAATTTATTTCAACAAATCAATTAAAATTTATCCCATTTGAGTTTGACATTTAGTAATCTTTCTTGCCCACACAAATATTAAATTAAATATGTTTAAAAAATTTTATTATAAAATAAAATAATTATAATAATCTTATATTAATTTTTAAAAAAATTTAAGTATCGTAACCTTTTGATTCAGGATAAATGTTGTTTAAAGTATTTAAGATTCCAATACAACAATTATTTTCTAATTGATTGCATATCTATTAGTGCTTTAATTTTCTTAGGGTCTAAGGAAATTGATGGATTTTGCATCACTTAAGATATATTGTTGGTTGGAATGTGTATTATTCCCTTCATTTTAATCAATTGGATATCGTTTGTGCTTCATGAGCATCTTGAAAAATGGTGAATTCGGATGCCTTCAAGTGGGAGTTGCCTTTGGTGGATTCCACATCTTTGATTCTATAATTGTCAAAATTAAATTAATGTTTCCTATGCTTCACTTTAAAATTCTACTTTTTGTACTTTTAATATTACTAATTGCAGTATTCTTATACATATTTTTTTCTTCATAAAAATATCATAATATTATTACATATTTATTATTTTTATATCACGTAAATTTATCTATAAAAGTTTGAATAAATAATTTATATGTATGATATAATTAATTTATAAAACTAAAAATATATACAAAATTAGAAAATAAATTTTAATCAATGCAATATTTTAATTGAACCAAAGGATCACTTACTGCATTATAAATACTACTTTTCTAACATATAATACTCAAATTAAAATGAAAATTTGATAATTAACCTTTAATACAAACAGCCATATTTACAAAATGGGAGCTTAAAATGAGACATGCTAACAAAACATAGTTATTTTTTTCTCTTTGAAATAAATTTTATCGTATGAAGTAACAAATAATGTATAGTCATTTTCACTTTAAATATTAGGGTTTGCCCTATCCATTCCATTGAGATAGATAAATAAGGCAAGTGAAAACGAGACAAATCCAAGGGAATTTGACCTATCACAAGGACCGTGAAAAAGTTTGGCCACCAAAAGATTATGCTTTCTATCAACATTGACAGTATGTGTCCCAACTCTCCATATGGAGGTATCTTTACAAAATCTTCCCATAAATCTTCAAAATATATACGGCTTTATCTCAATCCTTCGTTCTATTCCCTTTATTTTGATAAGCTGAAATTTTTAATATTCTAATTTCTACGCGTGCACACACACACGCGCACATATGTATAACAAATAGAATTGTTAAATTTTTAAAAATTTAATTTATCAGATGTCATTAATTATGCCTGTGATAAAAATATAAAAATTTGACTTTGTATATTATATAAGTGTAACGATTTTTTAAGTCACGAATATTGTGAGATGAAAGTATTAAATGATAAATATTAGTAAAAAAAAATAGAGAATTTCACTATAAATTAGTATTATCAAACACCCATTTAGTTTTGCTTCCAAAATTAATCAAAATCATCAAAACTCTAATAAAATTTTACTTTCACGGCAATAAGTATGTAGTGTAACTCTCAATTTTTTATTGACCTCTAAAAATCTAATATAATAACATTTATAATCAATATTTATATATTATCTTATATTGTATATGTTATATTATAAATGCATTAGATGATAAATTAATTAATGGGTCAATGGAATGACATTCTATTTAATATAGATCGTGAATTATTTAATTAAAATATTTAAATTATTGATATTGCATCAAACATAATAATTATACAAAAAAAAAATGCACTCATAATTAATGTTGGAGATTTTTTTAAAAAAAAAAAGAATTTCGAGCACTTGGAAAATTTGGAGCAACACCTTCTCTATGTTCAAAACTAACGGAGTTTGTTTAACGACAATCCGTTGTCTGGCCCAACAAGATTTTCCTATTTTCTTGAATTGGGCTCCGACTTTAACTAAGCCCGTTAGATGCTTACGAAGGTCACAGACGCTTGCTTTAATAAATAAATAAACATTTTGTCTATTTATTGCCAGCTCATAATACTTCGAGCCTAAGTAAACGCAATTTATCACTGTCGTATTGAATTGACATTCAAATTAGCATTTTCCTGCACAGCACCAACGTCGGTGACCAATCATATTATTCATCTCGATAATAGCATGGCTACCCCGGTACACTCAACCTTACGGAATCTTAACCAAATAAAATGAATGCAAAAAAATCTGAATGATGTGGCAATTCATCCTTATCCAAAACTCTGTTGGACCGAGAAGTGCGTTACTCGTGTCGGTATTGTAGGCTGACACGCGGATAAAACTTTGAGTTTGAGATAGTTCCAAAGGGAAAGCAGTCGAGCTTTCTGGAAAAAGAGAGAGGCGGCTTTTGGAAACGGATTTAAAGTGACAGACAGGTGCGTCACCGTCGCCGACCTGTACAAAACGTCAACCTCCCACAGTCGGTTGCCGACATCGCTCACTCTGCTCTTCCGCCTCACCTGTTTCTTATGATTTTCTAGTAATTTTAGTTTGTTTATTATTACTTTATTCTTCTTCGATACAATCGTATAATTAGGTAGAGTTTGTTATTTTATTAAAATTAAGCTTATCTTGGAAAATTTTATTTTTTAAAAATAAATTATTATTATTATAATTTCAATAATTAAATGGTGTTTTAAAATTATAAAATTTTTATTTTTATATTT